>CM038795.1:175186182-175515270 GCA_021764765.1 Vicia sativa
ATTTTTCATATTTTCTTATTTTTAATATTTTCATACTATTTTAATTATTTTCATAATTTTATTTCTGCATTAAAAATTACCAAAAACATTTTTCTTTTTACATTATTTTCATAAAATCTTATTTAATTTAATAAATTAAAAATATAATTTTTGCATGCATATTTATTTTATTTTTATTTTTGCATTTAATCATTTTTAATTGCATTTTAATTATTAAATCTTCCAAAAATCCCAAAAATTATTTTAATATTTATCTTATTTCCAGCATATTATTTTTCATATTAAAATTGCATTTTTCTAACATTTTTTCTCTTATTCAATTCATATCATATTTTCCGATTTTCTTATTCTTTCACTGTGTTGTCTGATTCTGACGCTTTTCTTTTATCATTCTATTTTTTTCCAATAATGTAATTGCTCATGGATGTAATAGTTTAAATTAGGCTTTTATTTTCCGAGTTTAAATTATGTATTCGCCTAAAGCCATGTAATAGCGTAGGATTTACTCTTCCGACTTTACATTCCGCATTTTACTTTCCGCACTTATCAATGCTAGTAATTAGGGCATGGCAAGATAATAATTGACATAGCTCACACTAATCTTCAAGATAAAATATCTCGAATTTGACACACTTCTTTTCACACACGCACCCTTTAGGTAATTCTCTCGATGCCTTCGATTTCAAATGGTCATGTCCTAACGTAGGTATTCTAGCACCGCTGCCTTCCAAACAAATCATCATAGTCCCTTCGATACAAAGATCATAAGACCCACGATGTCGCCTCCCAATACATGATCTTGACCCGATTGCGCCACTTAAAATGATGATAGTCCTTCGAATGTGCTAGGATACTTCCTACAAGTTGCTTTCTATGACCATCCGATGTCCTTCGAATGTCCCGCTTACATCCAACGAATGGAGCTACCTACTAACTAATGGTATGGCTAGCTATTCTAAAGGAATGTAGAAGTACAAAACCGACCAATTCTCGAGTGGGTAAATAAGTCTTTTAGTTGCTTGCTCTATCAAATGCTTTTCACACCACACACTTTTTTCAAAGTTCAAATTCTTTTCAAAACAAAACATTTCCGAACACTTTGTATACACCCTACATGAGTCATTACAAAGTCAAAGCGAAATGCCTTTTTCAAAACATTTTGTCAAACACACGTAAAGCAATTTTAAAAGTGATCTAGAGCAACTAAGAGCCCGAGATAAATCATGGATGGAGGGGTGCTAATACCTTCCTTTTCATAACCATTCTCCCGAACTCGTAATCTAACGAAGGTCTTTTTCTCGTTACTTTTACCTTCCTTAATTGATAAAAATAAAAGTCGTATACTTTGCTATCCGCACATTTGGATACAAAATCCTACAAAGTCGCCATCAGACATGTAATCGGGCGATCACTGGGAATCCTAAAGAGAGAATTGCCTTAGGATTTCTAGATCATTTTTATTGCTTGTTCGACTTGTATGCTTTATCTTTAAGGGTTGCTTGGGTATTATATTGTGGGGATCCTACACCCGATCCGCCTTTTAGGTAAGTAGCATTAGATCATCGCGATCGCTAGACGTAACAATCACGGTCAACATGATGGCTACGAAGCGTGACACTTTGGTTGTCCCGATACTCTTCATTCCCAAGTTGAAGAAAGTATTTGGCTTCAAGTGGTGTCATCAAGCTAACTAAACTTTTAGAACCTTAATTGACCCATCTTGGCCATTAGAAGGTAGTGAGATGGCGGCTTTGGTGTAGACCGAGGTTGGTTGATACTGATGCTACGCCTATCGAGATTAGACTGGGACATTTTCGATCGACCACTTGGCCGATTGAAATAAGCGCCTACTTAGAAAGATCTGTGATATGAGATTCCTAGAACCCTAAGCATTATTATAGGACAGATGAACCAACTCAAACTTTTGTGGGTAATCACCTATACCTCATGCAAGCCTTAAACCTAGGCTCATCAGGTGAATTGTTCAGGTGTAAACATGACATCATGACATCATTCGCATTGCATATCATTTCTAACTATTTCAAGGACCTAGGATTTATCTTTGCCTGCTTTGTAGGGATTATGGCTTCTAGAAAGACTATCCGAATCAACTTCATGGGTATCCCTCTCAACTCAAAGAATTGGTTTCGTAAATTCCCACCATGCTCGCTCATCAAAAGACATGGTTATCTACTTGATTTGGTTATTCCGGTTTTGAAGAAGATATGATGCATGTCCTATTCCGCTTCTTTGATCCAAACACCATTGCTTTACATTTCCAGATTATCATTGTCTACCTTGAAGAGTTCTCTAAGCTACTTGGGTACCTATTCTTGACCAAATGCCATTCACCGGTTTAGAAAAGGTTCCTAAGTTCAAGACATTGCATCCGCCTTTACATCTTAAGCGCCGACATTGAAGCCAATTGGGAAACTAGAAGTGGAGTTAAGGGTTTACTTTCCAAGTTCTTAATCAAGAAAGCCCGAGAATTCCTCAAAGTTATGAGTTTCCATGCATTTGAGAACATTGTTGCCTTGCTAATTTATGGTTTGGTTCTATTCTAACTCGATCAATTCATAGATGTCAATGCCATCAAGTTGTTTCTCACCCGCAATCCAAAGGCCTACTTTACTTGGAGACATCCTACATTCTCTCCACACTGCACTACTAAGCGACAAGGAACCTCATGTGTCAGGTACCGCTACTTTCAAGGTGGTTTATTTCGCACCTTCCTCCATCGGTTTTGAAGAATGAACAAAGGTTGAGATGGTCTCAAAGATTGATGTCACTCTCTCATTCCGATATCCGTTGGAATCTTTTCTCTCAAAAGGACTTCACATTCATTGAAAGGCCAGGAGAATTCCTAATGTACCACTACTTGGTATAAGGGAGGTATTACTTACAACCTTCTCTAGCTCTACGCCGCTTGGTTTTGCTCAAGAGATGGTCCACATGATATGCTTCTCCAAGATATTGTGTTCGACTACAATCACGATCTCCGCATTACCGATTTAAGGTTTATACATGGGCATGGTAAAGAAGATCGATACCAAGACTTTGGGCACCAACTCCATTCCTTGGGAACCTTACCTCAAATGGGTGCGAGCTCGAGCTCAAACCTCATGATGCCATTCACTGCTTACCGAATTATGGAACCCGTTGCTAGGTGACGACTTACGTCGCTCTCCATCCCGACATGCCACCGATTTTGAAGACAAGAGATCCCGATTCAACTTAAAGAAGAAAGGGATACCTTTGAAGCTCAATGTTATGCATGAGAAGAAAGTTCTAGAGTTGACCAAGCTACTTCACGAGGAGCGAAACATCAACGCTACATCGGCACCAAGAGGAAGCGCCCATGGGAGACTTAGAGCTTTAGGATTTTATGTTTTTTATTGTTTTGAACTATCTTTGTACTTAAAAGAAAAAGAATAATAATGAGAAGTACTAATAAATGTTTGTTCATTGCTTGTTTAACAAATTTAAATCTCTTTAGGTCCTTGAAAACATTGTATTGCATTCGTGATAAACATTGCATATCATAGCATAACATTGCATCATGTGTACATCGAGATGGTTTTCTCATTTGCTCGCTATTTATTTTAGCGTAAATGGCTCTTGAATGATCGTCAAAGATCTCCAAGCTGTAATGCCTGGGCCAAGCAGATGTTCACCAACTTGGTCCAAGGCCAAGAAGATCCAAGAAGCTCATCAACAAGAAGTTGTTGGTCTCAACATGGGTGACGCCAAAGGGGTCCAAAGGTGGTCACCGATTGAGCTCTCTCAAGGAAGTGTCCATACCGAGGGAGTACCAAGGGTGATGAAGGTGAGCAAGAGCCAAAGAAAGGAGGAGGATCACTCTGATTATAGCCAACACTGATGAAGATGACAAGTACAAGCAACTTGAAGACCGTCTCAATGTCGTGGAAACCCAAGATGTCCGGTGAATTTTGATGATCCGAGTCTTGTCCTCGTGTTGTGATTCCTCCCAAGTTCAAAGTTCCTACTTTTGCCAAGTATGATGGCATGTCTTGCCCTAAGTCGCATTTGAAGTCCTATGTCCGTAAGATCAATCCCCACACCGATGATGTAAAGTCAGGATGCACTATTTTCAAGAGAGTTTGTCCTAACCCAGCTTGAATGGTACTATCACCAGAGAATGACCGTATCCGTATTTGGAGTGATTTACCGATGCTTTCATGCATAATATGAGTACAATGTCGAATTGACACCCACTGCATGCAACTACAAAGCATGTCTATGGGTCGTGACGAAGTTCAAGGAGTATGCTCGTAAGGGAGAGATCTAGCAGCGTAGTTCAACCACCCTTGTCCAATAGGGAGTTGGTTGATATGTTTATGGGAACACCGACAGCCCATTCTTCAATCATCCGATTGAAATTCTTCATCCTGATTCACCGAGTGATATTGACAAAGCAGCGATCAGTCGTATCAAGAGTGGAAGATTCATGTGAGTCATCTTCAAATGTCCAAGAGATCTTTGTGCTAAGAAAGAAGCCACGCTGTATGGTCGAAAAGCCGAGCCAAGACCGACCGCTCAACTGTGGGGCAGTTGATCTCCAATCCTACATCAAGACAACCTCAAGAGACAACGCGAGCTTAACGCGCCACGAAGACAGCATTTAAGATCAACATGCCTTTGTCGCAAGCCTTGCAACACATGTTGAAAGCAGAGGATTACCTTGAGGATCCTCCTCTAATGTCAACACTTCCTCTCCGAAGTACAATCCTAATGCTATGTGCTTACCATTCCAATAGCCCAGGCACCATCGACAATTGTTGGGCTCAAGAACAAGATTCAAGATATGATTGAAGCTAAGGATTGAGTTTGATCCTCCGCTGAGACCGAATGTGATCAACGCGCCTATGCCTAACCATGACAAGAGTTCCAATGTCGCTGGTGACGATACTTATGTTTTCAACATAGATGACTCGACCATTCCTCCGATGACCTAAGAAGAAGAATTGCAAGCGTGTCAATCCAGATGCCCAGAGAATTGTCGCGTGCCCATCCGCACCGATGGTTGTGCTTGGTTGAGAAGACGGTTCAAGGCATGATGGATAACCGAGATACTATTTTTCAAACCACGTGCGTGTTTCGGTGAAGAAATGTCTAAGTTGAAGATCGACAATGCGAACGAAACTGTGCCATCTGTGTGGGATACCTTGGGGCAGCCAAGTGGAAAGTATGATTACATGGTGAAGTACACTGTCCCTGATAGTTACAAGATTCCTATTGAAGATGTTAAGGCGACCGGATGGGGTGACGATTTCCCAGAAGACTATGCTGATGTTAACACTATAAGGATTTCCTCTGCTGATCCCGTGCCTAGAGTGGCACCTCTCATTATCACTTCTCCAAGACCAGCCCATATTCCTCCGACAAGGCTATCCTTGAATTATGGAGCGATGTTTACTATCATGGCCAAGCAAGATCCTCTCGACCATTGAAGATCTTACCATGAAGTTTCTATTCCCGACATCGACAACATCACCGGATCCAAGAAGGTGACCGAACCGAAGGGTATTCTCTCCGAGATCTCTCCTCCAAAAGACATCATGACTCCACTCGCATTCCGCCTACTCAATCAATCCCTCCCAGAGGGAAAGAACCCTGACTCATCCCGCTCAACCGTATACCAAAGGAAGTTATCAAGACACCTCCAAACAAGAAATGGAGGAAATTCAAGATCATCAAGAAGAGTGACTACAATGTGTGGAATGCTAGACAGACTCGCCCAAGATATCCATGCTTGCTCGCTTCTTGTGCTCCGAGGCTCATGCTAATGCCTTGGTGAAGTTTCAAGAATGCTCATGTGCCGCAAGACACTACCACCGATCAATTCAAGTTTGTATTGCTAGCCTCGGCCAACAACGGCCTAGGCTCGATGTCGATTTGACTCCCGAAAGAAACACAACAAAGCCTTGCACATCTCTCTGAATGCAAGGGCACTACACTATCTCATGTTTTGTGGATACCGGTTCGCTTCCCAATATCCTTCCAAGATCGCTTTGATCGACTGATGTCAAGGGTTGGTTCTCGAGACCCAGTGACATTATCGTGAGCTTTTGATGGTTCTAAGCTAACAAGATTGGAGAGCTCATCACCGTTAAAGTCGGTTCCCACACTTTTGACTCTACTTTTGTCATGGACATCCGTCCACCCTTACTCTTGCCTACTTGGACGCCTCGATACACGGGAAGGTCATATTTCTACCTTGCATCGTAAACCAAATACCCTGAAAGGGAAGGTTGTTACAAGATGTGGTGAAGAAGAATATATGGTCACCATCTACAAATATTCCGCTATCTCGAGATGGAGGGTGAATTCTTCGAGACTCCCCGTCAAGCTTTTGAAACACCCGCAGTCACCGCTGACCTCCCACACCCCGAGGACACAAGCCCGCCTAGGATGGCCTCATTGAAAGATGCCAAGTCATTGCTGAAGAAGGTAGTATTGCTTGGTCGCCTCCCCGATCTTCCTTTCAAACCGACAAGACCGGTTTAGGCTTCACCATCAAGGGTCAAGATGATACGCCGCGAACGTGCCGCCAACTTCCTTTCCGTGACGCCGAGTGGAATCCATGCATAGAAGACGACGACAACGGCTTCGACATCAAGAAGTGGATCTTCCCAACCCGCATCATGGGCTCAAGAATTGGAAGATCAAGACGCTATACCAATCTCCTTTAGCCAGAGTAATTGCTTTTGTTTTGTTTTGCTTTTCAGATTTCTTTATGTTTCAATAAACTTTGAAAGCCTAGTGCCTCGCCGGCATCATGGCTCGCTTATGAGGGTTATATCGTCGCTTGCGATTTTCATTCAATAAATCGTTGGACTTTGCATTCAATTGTTTGTTTTCTTCTTTACTTTATCACCCCTTCAAAAGCTATGTGTTCTTACACACACCCACGTGATACACCGCAGTAATCACTCCGAATCTCGTTAATAAATGCTAGTGCTAAATATGACTTCGATAATCCGATCTACCGTCAAGACAAGTGAGGAAGATTGTGAAGTGCCGTGAGAACCTGCCGATCGCTACAAAGAAGAAGAGCGAGTTATATACACCACACAAGAGCAAGTCGAGGTTGTGAATTGGGTACCGACGAAGATGTAAAAGAGATCAAGATAGGAGCCGGTCTGAGATGTTGTTAAAGAAAGGTTGGTTCAGATGCTACGAGACTATATTGAGGTTTTTGCTTGGTCATACGAAGACATGCCGGTTTAGACATTGATATTGTGGTACATCGATCACGACAAAAGAAGGTTTTCTCCCTGAAATGAAGGTTCGTCGACGCGTCCCGAGATGTCGAGAAAATCAAAGCCGGGTTATGAAGCGCTCAACGGGTTTCTTAGTCATACTTTATCCCCAAGGTTGCAATGTGGTACCCGTATCTAAGAAGGATGGTAAGGTACGAATGTGTGGATTGTAGATCCGAACAGCGAGTCCGAAAGACGATTTCCACTTCCTCATATTGATGTTTTCGTTGACAACACCGCCAAAGATAAGGTTTTTCCTTCATGGATGGTTTCTCCTACATAATCGATCAAAATGGCTCTCAAGACATGGAGAAGACTACTACACATGGGGCACCGCTACAAGGTTATGCCGCTCGGATCAAGAACGCAGCGCCACTTATCGTGCTATGGTGACATTATTTCATCACATTAGATAGAGGTCTACGCCACGACATGATAGCTCGATCACGCATCAAGAAGAACATCTTGATCATTTGCGTAAACTGCTTGATGATTGAAGAAGGCGATCGAGACTTAATCCCAACAAGTGCACCTTTGGAGTCGATCCAAAACTCCTGGGTCAGTCATGGAAGAGGTATTGAGGTTGATCCCGCCAAGGTTAAAGCTATTCAAGAGATGCCACTCCCCCGACCGAGAAGGAAGTCGAGGTTTCGCCGATTGAACTACATTGCCGATTCATTGCACACCTAATCGCACTGTGAGCCAATCTTCAAGTTACTTAAGAAAGATCAAGTAGTGGATGGAACGATCGACTGATCGCTTTGACAAAATCAAGGAGTACCCACAATCCTCCTATCCCGATGTCACCACGAAGGAAGACCTCTTATCATGTACTTGACAAAGTTAGAGAACTCATGGGTGTGTGTCAGCAACATGACGAGTCCGGTCGAAAGAGCATGCAATATACTACCTTAGCAAAAGTTTACCGACCGGAAACAAGATACTCACAAATGAGAAAACTTGCAACGCTTTGGTCTGTCACGACTAAGACAAGATATGTTGACCACACACCTTGTTGATTTCCAAGATGGATCCGATAAAATACATCTTGAGAAACCACTCTCTCCGAAGAATAGCAAGATGGCAAATGATCTTGACCGAATATGACATCCAAGACACTTCTCGTAAAGCGATCAAAGGAAGTGTAGTAGCCGATCATTTGGCTCATCAAGCCGTGATGACTATCGCCTATGCGCTCGAATTTTATGAAGATGTTTTACTAGTTACAGATTACAAAAACTGCCTGCAAGGACCCGAACAAGGATCCCGATGGACTATGGTTTTGATGGAGCCTCAAACGCACTTGGCAATGGCATTGGCGCCATCATTACATCCCCACAAAGGACATACGCCACCGCCAGATTATGTTTCAGCTTGCACTAACAACATGGCCGAGTACGAAGCGCAGCATCATGGTCTTAAAGTCGCTATTGACTTAAGAATCAAGTTCTTACAAGTGTATGGAGACTCAAATTTTAGTGATTAAGGCGAAAAGGGATACGAAGCATCCGAATCTCATTCCATATCGAGAGCATGTTCGAGTTTGATCCCCTACTAAGAGATTACTTTCAATCATATTCCACGAGAAGAGAATCGGCATGGACGATTGGCTACTATGTCATCTATGTTCAAGGTCGATGGGACAACGAGGCTCCCCTGATCATCATTGAGAAGTTCGACTAACCAACAGATTGTTGTGAGCTTGACGTAAGAGAAACCTTGGTACTATGACGTGAAGAGGTATCTTGAGACTCGTGAATATCCTGCAGGGCATCTCATAATGATAAGAAGTTCATGAGAAGATTTGCTCAAATTCTTTCTCAAGAATAACGATCTTATACAAGCGCAACCACGACTTGTGCTTACTGCAGGTAGACCGTAAAACAAAGAATGCGTATCATGGAAGAGTTACACGAAGGCGAATTTGGTACCCACCTGGACACACCATGGCTAAGAAGATTTTGAGAACAAGTTACTATTGGTCCACCATGGAAGTCGATTGTCACCGCTATGCTCGATCTTGTCACAAATGCCGATTTATGCCGATAAGCACACGCATTCAAGACTCTCAATGTTTTAACTTCTCCTTGGCCTTTGCAATGTGGGGCATTGACATGATTGGAGAAATTAAGCCCACGGCCCAATGGACATCTTTCATCCTTGTGGCAATTGATTATTTACCGTGGGTAGAAGTGCCTCGTATGCATCTCTTACTAAGAATGTTGTGGCTCGATTCATCAAACATAATCTTATCTCGCTTCGGTATGGCACCTCGAAGGATTATCACGTATAACGGTTCCAATAATCAACAACAAGATGATCACCGAACTCTCGCACGCAGCTCAAGATCAAGCATCACAACTCTTCTCCATATCGGCCTAAGATGAATGGCGCAGGAAGCCGCCAACAAGAACATTAAGAAGATTATACGTAAGATGACAGTGACTTACAAAGATTGGCATGAGATGTTACCATTTGCTTCATGGTTATCGCATCAGACGAACATCAACAGGGCAACCCCTTCTCTCAGATACGGTATGGAAGCCGCCTTACCCATCGAGGTTCGGGACACCTCAACCGTAGTCCTCCAGAGGCAGAGTTAGGCGAAGACGATTGGTCCGCACTTGACCGAGATTAACTTGATTGATGAGAAACGACTCGCATCCATCCGCCATGGATGATTTATCAAACGAATGATCAGCATTTAACAAGAAGGTCAAGCACCGAGTCTACCAAGTCGGTGATCTAGTAGTCAAGCGCATCATTCTTCCACAAGGTGATCCTGGGGCAAATGGACTCCCACCCATGAGGGACCATTTGTAGTCAAGACAAGATTTTCTACGGAGCTATGATACTTAGCACCATGGATGGTGAAGACTTCCACACCCTCGTGAACGCAGACATAGTCAAAAATACTACGATAAAGAGACCCGCTAGGTCGATTAACCTAGGCAAAATAGGCATCCTGCGAACCAAAAGGTTCGGGCAAAAGTTAAGGATATACAAAACATGTACACCCGCAAGTCAAAACCCGAAAAGGCGGTTGGGCAAAAAGGGTATCCCCAGACCGAAACCCGAAGGCGGTCTAGGCAAAAGTTAGGATTTAAGCGCACGACTATGTCTCTTCCAGATCACCGCCTGCATCACTATCAAGATTCAAGATTCAAATGGCTAAGATCGCCTACTCACTTTCTAACGACAAAGAAGGAGATGAGATAGTTGAAATATATGAGTACTAGCATAGTTGGAACTTAACGAGATTGTTTCCGATAGCTTTTACCTTCTTGTGTACAAACCACTGGCCATACGCCACCTTTCAAATAAATAAAATTCTTTCTCATACTGTTGTTATTTTGCAATAAGTCCAACGCTTGCTTTGAATGACTATACGATTTGACAATAAGAATCTAATCACAAACATACGAAAAGTGAACATGCAAAAGTACTTACTACGTGCTCTGAATTGGGATGACGATTTAAAGTCAACAAAGTTCCACAGAGCATAAAGTCACCCACAACACACCTTCCCAAATGGAGTATAAGGGAATCCACGAAAGAATTCCACTCAATCGAGCAACGTTACATCACCGCAAGAACACTTCATCCCCAAATGGATATTTCTCAATCCTCCCCTTCTCCTCAGCAGTATCCAGATCAAAACTTGGTCGATAGGCATCGGAGGAAACATACACCTTTATTCCCCACCAGAGATTACAACGGACTCCGACTCTTCAGCTTGGCCTCTCAAAGAACCATCAAATGCTCTCCAAAGAGATCTACACTGAATCCCCAAGAGAGCCTCTTAAATTTCCCAGCAGGATCTACATACAAGGTCCTCACCGCCTCCCGACTCTCCTCAAGCAGGTCTATATATGAGATCTCCAACAACGAGCTTCTCAAATCTCTACCTTCCTCAACAAATATCTAGGCCCAAGACTTGGTCGATAGTGCATCGGAGGAATCCAAGATATCTTCCTCCTTCAAAAGCGTGGTTCTCACCTACTCAATTCCCCCAGCGAAGTCGAAATCTTCAAACGTAATATCCGATCTTCTTCAAGATGGATATGTTTTGAAATATCACAAATCATTCATCATTCATACATTTCATGCATATGTCATTCATACACCGCCATGCATCATACTTTGCATAAGACTAACAAATATTCTATCAAAGTTTTTCTGTTTCTCCAAAACAGTAATACCATTTCGACGAAACAGTCCAGATTAAGCCCCGAGCCGACGGAAAATCCAAGGATCGCAAACAGTCCAGATTAAGCCCCGAGCCGACGGAAAACTATCTCGAAAGACCGCCTCCACGATCGTCCAGATTAAGCCCGAACCGACGGAAAACTATCCGAAGACCACCGTTATCCTCCGATAACAGCAATGGATCAACACCGATGCACAACAGGAAGCTATCCACATTTTTGCCAACTACAATCTCTCCGTAGTAATCAACACGAAGATTTATTCTCGATTATCAACAAGAACTACGTAGTCTAGCACGACTCAGCCGTTTCTGGATGGCATCTTAAGCCCATCTCCGACTATTTGTCAACATCTTCACCTCGAACGCCGCATATATGGTTAAAAATCAATCATGCACCAATAACTTCATTCAAAGTGAACACGAAGTCTAACGTGACGACTCCTCTCTGATGGCATCTTGCCCATCTCCTCTCCATTCAGAACATCTACAGAGTCAACGCATTTCCTCCCCAAGATCGACCTTTCCGATGGCATCTAAGCCCATCTCGCCACCTCCTATTAACAACCCCGAGTCTAGCGCACGACTGCTCCCCAATAAGTCTCCAACTTCTCCAAATGGCATCAGAAGCCCATTCCCGCATCATCACCCATGAAGTGCAAATTTTGTGTACTGGTGTTCAATCATCTTCACCTCTGTGTCACGAAAGACAAGCATGTCAATCTAACCTTCCAAGACAAGAAGATTGAACAGGCAAGCACATACCCCAAAATTTGCCCTCCATCTACTCAAGAGATTTCATACATCCATACTCAAGGATTCCTCAAGAGTTGATCGACAAACTCTCCTAGACAATCAACCCAAACTAGGTTTGGTATCTCAAGTCAAGATGGATTTCAACATCTCCAATGGCCTTCATGCCTCCTCATATGCTTCAAAGATTCTCCATGTCAAGTTTCAAGCCTCACAAGTCAAGTTTCTCGCATAATTGCTCGATGGTCAAAAATCTGTATTGGACAAAAGTCAATCTGGTCAACATACAACAAAACTTCGATTTTGGTCAACATCCTCATTTTGAAGTTACATTCATCATTTGATCAAGGGTTGATCATGATTCATCAAGAAAACTCAAGATTTGCTCAAAAGTCAAACTTTCTAAATTAGGTTTCTAGATGAAAAGTCAATCAACTTTGACCGATCATAACTTTCTCATACTTTAAATTTTTCCACCACCTCTTGTTTTGAAGGAAATTCAATTTCTACAACTTCATGTCTCACAAGAATGTCCAAAAATGCTTCATTTGAGAGGTATAGCTCAAAACATTACGTGTCATTTTCAAAGTCAACAAAAAGTCAACTTTTGTTTTGAAGATATTTTGAGCATGGTAACTCCAATTGAGATGAGACCAAAGACATTGGTTAGAGGACTCTTAGAGCTTCCAAAAGTCCAAGAACACTCAAAAATGTGGAAAATTGAGCAAGTTACACTATTCACAAGTCAATTTTGGACAATCAACAAAAGGACATTTTGTCAAAATGCAAAATTTTCCAAATGGGCCTATAATCTTTTGATCCAAACTTGTTCATGATGTTATTTTTGACCCATAAATGCTTGGCATTGGTGATTTTCTATTTTCATTTATATTTGAATTTTACAACATTTAATTCAAAATAAATTATATAAAATATGAAAATTAAGTTTTTTTTCAAATAATTGATTTATATCTCTCTTAATGTCCAAGAAAGCCCAAACCATTACCAAATTGTGGTTCATGCTTATGGAAGGAAAAAATCAAGTTTTAAAGAAAATTTGATTTGATTTGGAAAATATTTGCACATTCAATTTCCAATTTTTTCCTTGATTTTTTCTCTTCCAATCTCTTTCATAAATCCACAAAGAATACACAAGCCAAGGATCTAAACCCTAACCTAAAAAAACCCAAACTCTTGCAAATTTTTCAAGATTCTTGAGAAATTCAATTTCAAATTTCCACTCAAATTTTCCTCTCAACCATCCCATTGTCTTCGAGGGTAAGATGAGTAAGACATCATCATATAGTCAAACAAATGATCGATGCATATACATTCATACATATTCAATATTTCTTGAATTCGCATTTTTTATTACCAAATTTGCTTTTTAATCGATTCTAACCATTCTAATGTGTTCATGAGGTCTATATAGTCGATCCGCAACGTTTCAAAGCTTGCACGAAAATCATGATATGCCATATTGGGGTTTGAAAGCTGCTTCGATCGAACCGGCCCATACAGCATTTCAAGGAAAACTGAGACCACCAATGACTCGCACCCCGATTTAGGGGGTAGCCTTTAACCTCCCTCGATTGTAATTTGCGGTGTTCTGAGAACGGGCCACGGAGAGATACAACGGAGCCCTAGCTCCCGCTGGCCGCTGACCCGAGGACCCATGAGTCAATGCGTGCTAGGAACGCGTCTCGATTCGTCTATCCAAATCAATCGTTCATACCGATCGTGTTTGATTTTCAAAATATCCCGACGCTGCATATTCATATATCATTAATTTTGGTTTTCCAAACACCAAAGGCAACGTGGCTCGCTGGCATGCAAGGCACTGTTTCATCCCGTCTCCGCTCAACCCCCTTGAAACCGGTTTTGATTTCTTTCCAAAACTCTCATTATTTTCATATTTTCTTATTTTTTAATATTTTCATACTATTTTAATTATTTTCATAATTTTATTTCTGCATTAAAAATTACCAAAAACATTTTTTCTTTTTACATTATTTTCATAAAATCTTTATTTAATTTAATAAATTAAAAATATAATTTTTGCATGCATATTTATTTTATTTTTATTTTTGCATTTAAATCATTATTAATTGCATTTTAATTATTAAATCTTTCCAAAAATCCCAAAAATTATTTTAGCTTATTTATCTTATTTCCATATATTAATTTTTCTCATATTAAAATTGCATTTTTCTAACATTTTCTCTCTTTTCAATTCATATCATATTTCCGATTTTCTTATTCTTTCACGTCATTCGATTTTCTACGCTTTTTATCATTCTATTTTTTTCCAATAATGTAATTGCCATGGGATGTAATAGTTTAAATTAGGCTTTTATTTTCCGCAGTTTAAATTATGTATTCGCCCAAAGCCATGTAATAGCGAGATTTACCTTTCCGCACTTTACATTCCGCATTTTACTTTCCGCACTTATCAATCTAGTAATTAGGCGTATGGCAAGATAATAATTGGACATAGCTCACACTAATTTCAAGATAAAATATCCGAATTCAACACACTTTTTCACACACGCACTTTTAGGGTAATCTCTCGATGCTTTCGATTTCAAATGGTCATGTCCCTCGAACGTAGAGGTATTCTAGCACCGCTGCCTTCCAAACAAATCATCATAGTCCCTTCGATACAAAGATCATAAGACCCACGATGTCCTCCGAATACATGATCTTGACCCTCGATTGTCGCCACGAAAATGATGATAGTCCTTCGAATGTGCGATACTTCCTACAAGTTGCTTTCTATGACCATCCGATGTCCCTTCGAATGTCCCGCTTACATCCAACGAATGGAGCTACCTACTAACTAATGGTATGGCTAGCGCTATTCTAAAGGAATGTAGAAGTACAACAAAACGACCAATTCGAAAGGGTAATAAGTCTTTAGTTGCTTGCTCTATCAAATGCTTTTCACACCACACACTTTTTTCAAAGTTCAAATTCTTTTCAAAACAAAACATTTCCGAACACTTTGTATACACTCCTACATGAGTCATTACAAAGTCAAAGCGAAATGCCTTTTTCAAAACATTTTGTCAAACACACGTAAAGCAATTTTAAAAGTGATCTAGAGCAACTAAGAGCCCGTAGATAAATCACGGATGGAAAGGGTGCTAATACCTTCCCTTTTCATAACCATTCTCCGAACTCGAATCTAACGAAGGTCTTTTTCTCTACTTTTACCTTCCCTTAATTGATAAAATAAAAGTCGGTGGCGACTCTGCTATCCGCACATTTGATACAAAATCCTACAAAGTCGGGCTTCAATCAGACACATACAACGATCTCTAGAATCATCATACATTTGTGCACGGGGCATGGTAAAGCAAGACTAATACCAAGACTTTGGGGCACAAAATTCCATTCCTTGGGAACCCACTCAATGGGTGCGTAGCTCAAGCTCAAAACCTCATGATGTCATTTATAGTTGTTCTACCAAAGAGTTATGGAACCTATTGCTATAGGTGACCTAACCCTACACCGCTCTCCATCCGTACATGCCTACTAATTTTGAAGACTCAAGAGATCCCCGATTCAACCAAAGAAGAAAGGGATACATTTGAAGCTCATTTCACGCCGAGGGAGAGAAGAAGGTATTAGAGTTGATGTGCCATTTCACGGTGAGCAAAGAATCAATACCTACTTCAACACAAAGAGAAGCACCCAATGTAATCTAAACTTAGGAATTTCTTTCTCATTTGTTTATACTTTCTTTGTACTTGCTAAAAGTAAACTTAATAAAAGTTTGTTCGTGGTTTGTTTAATCAAATTTAAATTCTAAGGTCCTGGAAAAACATTGCATTGCATAACATCGCATATCATGGTATAACACCCATGATGTACATCAAGACCTGCTTTCTTTATTCTCCTCGCCGCTTATTTCAGAAATGGCCTTTAAACGTATTGTCAAAGATCTCCATGCCCTAATGCTCAATTCCAGGAGATGTTCACCAACTTGGTCCAAGGCCGAAAAGATCTGGAAGAATCTCATCAACAGAAGAAGAAGACCATGTAAAATTCAACTGGGAAGACATCACAATGGTCCAAATAAGGTAAGATCGGCCACTGGGGATCAAATAAGAGCGTGAAACCGGGAAGTATCAAGAACAACAAAGGAAGCCATCATGAGTCTGAAAACGAAGATGATGACTATGTAATTGAATAGTATCCTCCCGACAACGAAAGGTACAAACAACTTGAAGACCGTCTGAATGCTGTGGAAAATCTGAAAATGTCTGGGCTGAACTTTGATGATCTGAGTCTTTTCCCTGGTGTGGTAATTCCCCGCAAGTTCAAAATTCCTACCTTTGCCAAATATGATGGCATCTCTTGTCCGAAGATGCATCTAAAGTCCTATATTCAGAAGATCCATCCTTATACTGAAGACAAGAAATTATGGATCCATTTCTTTCAAGAGAGTTTATTCTGAACTCTGTTGGAGTGGTATTATCAACTAGAGACCCATATTCATACCTGGAATGATTTTGCAGATGCTTTCTACAAGAAATACCGATACAATGCTGAATTGGCACCCACCCGCATGAAACTACAAAGCATGTCTATGGGTCATGACGAGAAGTTCAAGGAGTATGCTCAGAAATTAGATCTAGCAAGGTAGTTCAACCAATTGTCCAATAGGGAGTTGGTTGACATGTTTATGGAACACCGACAGCCCATTCTTCAACCATTTGATTGGAAATTCTTCAAATGGTTCAAGTCGATATTGACAGCTAATTATATCAAGTCGGAATCAAGAGCTTAAAGATTCAAGTAGAGTATCTTCAAATGCTGCAAAGAGATCTTTTGGTGGTAAGAAAGATGTCAATGCTGTGTATAGTCAGAAGAGCCGTGACAAAGCTGATTGTACTTAATCTGTGGGGGCAGTCGTGATCTCCAATCTACACCAACAAGAATCAACGAGACAACACGCTGTAGTTAACGCTCACAAAGATCTGTTTACTTAAGATCAACATGCCATTGTCTCAAGCACTACAACACATGTTGAAAGCAGAGCTGATTACTTTGAGGGATCCTCCTCAACACGTCAATACTTCCTATCTAAAGTACAATCCTAATGCGAGGTGTGCATACCACTCCAACATCCCAGGGCACGACACCAACAACTATTGGGCCCTGAAGAACAAGATTCAAGACATGATTGAAGCAAGGGAGATTGAATTCGACCCTCCATTCGAAACTCCGAATGTGATCAACACACCAGTGCCCGACCATGGTGAAAGTTCTAATGCTATTGACAATGACACCTATGTTTATGATGTGAACAAGTTGACTATTCCTCTGATGATTGTCAAGAAAGATTTGCTGCAAGCTGGTGTATTTCCAGGATGCCCTGATAAGTGTCGTTGGCGTGCATCTGAATCTGACGGATGTGCTTGGTTGAAAAGGCGTATTCAACGCACGATGGACAACCGAGAAGTGCTATTTTAAAACCTCCCTATGTGGAGAATCTGTGCGAAGATGTTGCTAAAATCTGAAGATCGAAGACATAAACGAAGTCGTACTGGTTCGGGATACCAAGCCAAGTGGAGTTTGATCATGGTTAAGTATACCGCTTCTTGAAGGTTACAAAATTCCAATCAAGACATCAAGGCAACCGGATGGGAGACGACACTGTAAGACCGTCGATGAACACAATAAGGACCACCTCAGATTTTCGCCAGAGTGGCACCTCTAATTATTACCTCGCCTGCACTAATTCCATATTCCTCCGACAAAGCTATACCTTGGAATTATGGAGCCAAGTTTACTATCATGGCGCCAAGCAAGAACCTTGACCATTGAAGACATTGCGCCTGAAGCTACCAATCCTAGCATCTAACATCACCGGATCCAAAGAAGGTAACTGTAACTGTAAGAGTATTTTCCGTATATCTCTCCCGAAACACTACTACACCAATTCACATTCTCACATCGAACCAACCCCAAGCGAGAGAAAGAACCACTCATCCTCGCCGTATGTATACCAAACGAAAGTTGTCAAGATACCTCCAAACAAGAAATGGAGGAAATTTAAAGATCACAAGAAGAGAGACAATGTCAGGAACAATGGGACAACCTCCGCCCAAGATATCCATGCTAGCTCTGCTACTGTGCTCTGAGGCTCATGCTAAAGCCTTAGAAGTTTTTTTGAAGAATTCTCATATACCGCAAGACATTACTGCTGATCAATTCGAAGGTTGTATTGCTAGCCTGACCGCCAACAATGCTTTAAGCTTCTCAGATGCTGATTTAACTCCTGCCGGAAGGAATCACAACAAAGCCTTGCACATCTCTATTGAATGCAAGGGCAATACATTGTCTCACGTGTTGGTGGATACTGGTTCTGCTCTAAATGTTCTACCGAAGAGCGCTCTCGACCAACTTAATGTCGAAAAGTGGTCATGAAGCCCAAAGGACATAATCGAAGAGTTGATGGTCCGAAGAACAATACTGAGAGCACATCCTACCGCTAAAGTGGTCTCTGCAATTTTGACTCATTTCTTTGTCATGGACATTTCCAACTTATTCTGCTTACTTCCTGGACGCCCTTACATGGGGTGGTCACATCTCTTACCCCCATCAAAAGTCAAGTACCCATGAAGGGGAAGATTGTTAAAGATATGTGAAGAAGAATATATGGTAAGCCATCTCGCAATATTCAGACATTGAAATAGAAGGTGAATTTGTCGAAACTCCCTGTCAAGCTTTTGAAGCAATTCCACGAGTCATGCCTGTTGACTCTCCTCTCACTCCTAAAGTTACTAGAGTTCCACCGAAGATGGCTTCACTGAAAGACACCAAAGTCTTGATCACAGAGGTCAGATTTATTTGGGGTCAGCTCCCTAATTTTCCACTCAAATCTGACAAGACTGGTTTAGGTTTCACTATCAAAGTTCAGAAGATGATACGCCGCGAATGTGCCGGCAAATTTCCTTTCCACATTAGCAAACACCCATATGATACACTTCAGATTCACTCTGAATCTCGTCGATAACGACTCTGCTATTGCTAAATATGACTTCGATAATCCGATCTACCAAGTCGAAGATGAAGGTGAGGAAGATTGTGAAGTGCCAGAGAACTGCCGACTACTACAACAGAAGAACAAAGTTATACACCCACACGAGGAACCAACGAGGTCAGGAACTGGTACCGACGAAGATGTAAAGGAAATCAAGATAGAGCAGTGTCTCGAGTCATTTCAAAGAGAGATTGGTCCAGATGCTACAAGACTATATCGAGATTTTTGCTTGGTCCTATGAAGACATGCCAGGTCTAGACATTGACATTATGGTACACCGACTACCAACAAAAGAAGGTTTTCTCCCGGAAGCGTAAGGTCCGCTGGGCCCGAGATGTCCGAGAAAATCAAAGTCGGGTTATGAAACAACAATGCCGCTTTCCATCATACTTTATCCACAATGGGTTGCGAACGCAGTCTGCACTCCAAGAAAGATGGCAAATACGTACGTGTGTGGACTATCGAGATCCGAATGCAGCAAGTCCGAAAAACGATTTTCCACTTCCTCATATTAACGCCCCGGCTGATAACACCGCCAACACAAAGTTTACTCCTTCATGGACAGTTTCTCCTACATAACGATCAAATGGCACCAAGACATGGAAAAGACTACTTTTTGTTACATTGGGCACGCCTGCTGCTGTGGTCATGTCGTTTCGGATCGAAGAACGCCACATATCAACGTGCCATGGTAGCTTTGTTTCATGACATGATCCATCACGAGATAGAAGTATACGTCGACAACATGATAGCTCGATCACAAACTGAAGAAGAACATCTCGATCAATTGCGAAAGCTGTTTGATAGACTGCAGAAATACATACTAAGGCTAAATCCTAACAAGTGCACCTTGGAGTCTGATCCGTAAACCGGGATTTGTTGCCGGTAAAGGTATGAAGTTGACCTCGCCAAGGTTAAAGCTATTCAAGAAATGCCAGCTCCCCGTACCGAGAAGGAAGTCAGAGGTTTCTTGGGATGACTAAACTACATTTCCAGATTCATTGCACATTTAAATGCTACTTGTGAGCCAATCTTCAAGTTACTGAAGAGAGATCAAGTAATGGAATGGAACGATGATTGCCAAACAACTTTTGAAAAAATCAAGGAGTACCTACAAAATCCTCCTATTCTGATACCGCTTGCCGAAGGAAGACCTCTCATCATGTACTTAACAGTATTAGAGAACTCAATGGTGTCAGCTATGACCAGTCCGGTCGAAAAAAGTATGCAATATACTACCTTAGCAAAAACTTTACCGATCAGGAAACAAGATACTCACATTGAGAAAACTTGGTAGCTTTGGCTTGGAATGCTCGCCGACTAAGACAATATATGTTGACTCACACTACCTTGTTGATCTCCAAGATGGATCCGATAAAATAAATATTTGAGAACCCCACTCTCTCCGGAAGAATAGCAAGATGGCAAATGATCTTGACTGAATATGACATCCAATATACTTGTTAGTGTTTTAAGTTGGCATTAATTTTGTAAAACTAGGTCAGGAAATGTCTTGATAAATGTCATGACATTCGTGAGATTGAAGATAAATCCTACTTGACAAGGATGTTAAAGGACAACGAATCGAAGCTAAAGTCAGGCGGAAATTTGCAGAATAGTCTCGATGTCATAACAGTATGTTATGACATTCAAGCAGACATTCTCGTAGAATCTTTTTCCGAGACTTTTCGTGAAGTTTGTTGAGCTGCTATATTATGTTTTCTCTCACATTAGAATGCATGTTCACGTGGCTGGTTAATCTTAATTAGACCTAAATGATTGTTGAAACGACCATGTTTTTAGGATTAAATTAAGTGAACCCTAGCTATCTTTATGGAAGCCTCAAGACCTAAGTTTCGTGGATCGCTTCTAAAAAGGAATTCAACCCTTATACTGCTGTCACATCAAATTTATTGAAGATATAGAAGTTGTTATTTATACCGTTAGAGAGTTAACAATTGTATTGGTAATTTAGCTTTCGTGAGCCAAGCAACTATCAATTGATAAGTGCATCGACTAGGATTTGTTTGTAAGGGTAGTTTATCACTCAAAGCTTGAAGCACGAGTGTTTGTCTCTTGATTGAAGCTTTGAAGCAAGATCAAGATAGTTTATTGAAGTGTGTCTTCACAATTCAATTATTCAATAGGTCGATATCAATGTTGTGATCGAGATGAGTAGAACTCGTGAGTAGGACTTAGGTTGAAGTTGCATTGGTTTTAAGTGAAGGAGATAAACCGTTGGTTTATTCCTGAATTAATTCTACTAATAGTGAATCTCCCTCGGCTTGGTAGCCCTGCATGTAGGTGTAGTTAGACAATCGAACCGGTAACTTATTGTGTTCTTTTCTCATTGCTTATATTTATTGTGTGAATTGTTAACAGAGTGTCGATAGTGTGTCATAACATTCTCGCGGACATCACGTATCTCGTGAATTTTAATTGGTATCGCAGTTGCACCCCGCCTGTTATTTCGGGTGAGATCTAGGGATAATAGTTTCGCGAATGGATAAGGATGGAGGATTTGGAGGTGACCACCCATTCGGATGGGTCTATTATGATTCGAAGCCTCGCATGGTTGCCTTCTTAAGATCAGTGGACATTAAGGCTTGGAGAGCTGCTGACAAAGGATGGAAACATCCCACCAAACTTGAGAAAGATGGGACCACTGTCTTGAAACCTGAGGTGGAATGGAGCAAAGAGGAAGAGGAGCTAGCTCTGGGGAACTCTAAAGCATTGAATGCCCTATTCAATGGTATTGATGTAAACATCTTCTGACTGGTCCATCAATGTGAGTCGGCCAAGGATGTTTGGGACACTCTCAAAACTACTCATGAGGGGACATCCAAGGTGAAGATGTCAAGACTTCAGATGCTCATTACCAAATTTGAGAATTTGAAGATGAAAGAAGAAGAGACTATTCATGAGTTTCGATTGAATATTTTGGAGATTGCCAACGCCTCAGGAGCACTTGGTGAAAAGATGTCAAGAAAAGCAGTGAGAAAGATTTCGATCCTTGCCTAAAAGGTTTGCAATGAAAGTAACCTAATAGAGGAGGCTCGTGACATCAGACTTGAAGGTTGAAGAACTTATAGGATCTCTATGACTTTTGAGACGGGAATCAAGAAACCGCTGACAAAAAGAATAAGAGCATAACACTTGTATCTATCACTGAGGAAGGATGCAAGGTGGAAGATGAAGAAGATATCCAAGCTATAGCTATGCTTGAAGATGCTCAACAGCTCATCAAAAGGATCGATCCAAAGTCAAGGTCAAATGTCAAGGACATTTCATCCGACATCGAGCACCTTATGACTCCAGCAGTAAGATCCAAGTCGAGGAAAAAGGAGCCAAGGCAAGGGAATCCAATGTCATGGATGTGAAGGATTTGGACATATTAGAGCTGAATGTCCCATCTTTCTAAAGAAACAAAAGAAAGGAATGACTGCCACTGTCCGATGGTGATCGTGAAGTGAACTGAGGAAGAAGGTTAAACTTGTCACTACCTCTCCTGAGTGTACACCGATATGGATTCTAGTGATGAGGAAGTGACATTTGAAGAGCTTGCTGAAACCATGTGAAGTCGTGTATAAAAATTGGTGAAGTATGTCAAGAAATGAGGAAAATGTAAAAACGATCGAGAAGTCGAAGTCGAGAACGTAGTCAAGGTCGAAAAAGGAAAACACAACCACTATAAATCAACTCAATAGTGATATTATAATGTTGAACTCCAAACTTGATCGGATGTCTAAATCATCAAAATGTTGACATCTGCATCGATAAGTTGGAAGAAATTCTTCTTGAACAAAGTACAGAAATAAGCATGGTCTAGGATATTGCAAAAAAAGAAACCCGCTAAGTGACATTAAGAAGAAGAGACATGGGAAACCAATGTCAAAAGCTTGTCACAACATAAAATAGAAATGTCCTGCTCGTGGTATGTGATCGCAAAGAGATTTGCTAATAACCGTGAGTGGAACAAACCCGGCAAGTCAATGGCAAAGAAGATGTTACATCACAAAACAGAAATAGTCTCGTGATATGTGGAGGCCAAGAAATTTGTTAATAACAAAAGGAGGAATGACCTAATGAACCAATGTCAAAATAGATGTCACAACATTGGTTCAACATCAAAATCATAGAAACTTGAATAAAAGTTTCAAAGATGGAGATGTCATTATGTGGAAGGTTTGTCACATAAAGTCCTTCCATAAGGCTACATGGATACCCCAACCGACTCCTATGCTAAGCCTAAGAACATCAAGGTACCCTACACTCAAAAGTGGAAGAAGAAGACCAGAGTTCGTAGCTCATACTTCAGAGTGTCTACCAAGATGATTGGTACTTTGATCAGGTGTTCCAAGATGATCGAGATAGGAATCTTCTCAATGATGTTAAGCCTCATTCTACCAAATTGTTACTTTGGAGATGGAGCTAAAGGAGAAATCAGGTGTTAGAAACTCAAACCGGTCTCGAGTTCCAATCCTAAATGGAGGTCTGGTAAAAGGTCCGGATGCAAACTCATTAGCATAAGTCACATGTGATATGGGATCACAAACAACTTCACTAAGGTCGAATGTCTTGTAATCAATGATGAACAAGTAGTGATTATGAGAGAGTCCGATCAAAGGACAATCACATGTGGGAACTCGAGAACACCACTCGCCTCTGTGTGTTCTAACGCACAAAGATGAAGAGGAAGTAAAGTTGTGGCGCAAGAATCGATCATCCCATCTCGTAGGAATGAAAAGGATCAGCCCATAGACCCTGTAAGGATACCAAGATGTCACATGGATGGGAGAGTTTGTGGTAAGTATATCGTGACAGAAATCGTAATGTCACACTCAATGTTTGGACATCCGACCACCCTAAAGTATCAAGCAAAGTACTAGGATCTGCATGAGGCTAACCAAGCATCTTATCACAAAGGACAATGTGAGAAGAGCTTGGATGAAACTCTCTTTGTCATAGGAGGAAAGATCATGGTGCTTCAAACTTATGTTATACCAGTAGTTTTGGAGGAATACACCGACACAATTGTAAGACGCTTTGACAACCAAATGCAAAGCCGGGATGACGGCCTCATTGAGAGTTGATTCACCTTCTGATCGCAAGTCTCACAAATGAAAGACTCAAAAGTCCTTTCACCTGGCAAGTGTGTCATACCCAAAATTTGCCCTCCATCTACTCAAGAGATTTCATACATCCATACTGGATTCCTCAAGAGTTGATCGACAAACTCTCTCCTAGCAATCAACCCAAACTAGGGTTTGGTATCTCGTCAAGATGGATTTCCAACATCTCCAATGGTCTTCATGCCTCCTCATATGCTTCAAAGATTCTCCATGTCAAGTTTCAAGCCTCACAAGTCAAGTTTCCGCATAATTGCCTTATGGTTGAAAATCTGTATTGGACAAAAAGTCAATCGTGGTCAACATACATCAAAACTTCGATTTTTGGTCAACATCCTCATTTTGAAGTTACATTCATCATTTGATCAAGGGTTGATCATGATTCATCAAGAAAACTCAAGATTTGCTCAAAAGTCAAACTTTCTAAATTAGGGTTTCTAGGTGAAAAGTCAATGAACTTTGACCGATCATAACTTTCTCATACTTTCTCGTAAATTTTCCACCAGCTCATTTTGAAGGAAATTCAATTTCTACAACTTCATGTCTCACAAGAATGTCCAAAATGCTTCATTTGAGAGGTATAGCTCAAAACATTACAGTCATTTTCAAAGTCAACAAAAGTCAACTTTTGTTTTGAAGATATTTTGAGCATGGTAACTCCAATTGAGATGAGACCAAAAATTGGTTAGAGGACTTTAGAGCTTCCAAAAGTCCAAGAACACTCAAAATGTGGAAAATTGAGCAAGTTACACCATCTACAAGTGGGCAATTTTGGAACAATGAGAGATACTTCAAAAATCAAATCTTTGCAAATGGGCTACTTTTTCTTCATCCAACTTGTTCCTCAAGCAATTAGGAGTGTCCAAGCCCAAAGCCACGAATTTTGATTTATTTTCTATTTAATTTGTAATTTATTCATTTAAATGCAAATTAAATCTTAAAATAAATTATAAAATTGAAATTAATGGCAAAGATTGATTTTATTCTTTCCTTAAGGTCCAATTCACAAATGCCAGCAATTTCAAATTGGATCAAATTTGGCAAGATTGGATTGAAATTAAACAAATTTGAAAATTTGATTTCATGAGAATATCAAAATTTGATTTCCATTGAATGTTGATCAATTCTTCCAAAACCATTCCAAATCCATCCAGATAAATATATGATGCATACCTATCAAGAAAGAACGAAAAATTGCTTTACAAACCTATTCCAAAGCTCAAAACCGTGGTGCAGGGTGGAACCTACTTCCAAATTTTCAATCGTTTTGAGGTGTCCACACGTTGTTTGACATCTCCAGAGTCGATCTGCACCTTCACTGCCAAAATCAAGAATCACAAAACCAATTTGGTTTGTTCTTGAAATTTCAAAATTTCATCATTCATGCATTATTAACTTGATTTGTGTTTGTTTTGTGATTAGTGATGAGTTTGCAAGCTTGGTGCTTTTAATCGATTTCCATGGCGGGAACATGCCATTGTTAAGGTTTCCGTGCCGTTTTAGGTTTCACAAATAGGAAAAATTGGACCTCGAGACTAGTACCATTGCATTCTAATGATGTTTCCAATCGAACCATGGCTTTAGAATTAATTTATATTATGTGTGCTTGATTTTTAATTAGCCAGGTCAGCGTCGAACAATGGCCCTCCAGTTTTAAAAATTCAAATGGAGAAGACGAAGTCCTGCGAGTTCGTGGCAATAGATAATTGTTTATCACCGCCAAACACGGATGCACACATGGCGAGCTCGAGTGAAGGATCTCAAGGTTTGAAGGCCAGGACGCGAGTTCGAACCATGCCAAGGCTAACTCTGGTTTCCTTTTTACAAAACACAATTATTTTCATAATTTCATTATTTTAATATTTTCTATTCATTTTAATTTCTTTCATAATTTTTATTCTGCATTATAAAATAACCAAAAAATATTTTCTTTTTGCATTTATATTCTAAAAATCTTTATTTAATTTAATAAATTAAAAAATATAATTTTTGCATGCATATTTATTTTATTTATATTTTTGCATTTAATTCACTTTTAATTGCATTTTAATTATTAAATCTTTTCCAAAAAATCCCAAAAAATTATTTTAATATATTTATCATATTTCCAGCATATATTAATTTTCTCATATTAAAAATTGCATTTTTTCTAACATTTCATCTTATTTCGATTTCATCGTATTTTCCGATCTCTTATTCTTTCACAGGTTGCTCCGATTCGGACGTTTTTTTTTTATCATTCTATTTTTTTTCCAATAATGTAATTGCTCATGGGTTGTAATAGTTTAATCTAGGGTTTTATCTTCCGCATTTTAAATTATGTATCTGCCCCAAAGCCATGTAATAGCGTAGGTTTATTTTCCGCACCTTTACATTCCGCATTTTACTTTCCGCACCCTTATCAACTGTTAGTAACTAGGCGTGTATGTCAAGATAATAATTGGACATAGCTCACACTAATCTTCAAGATAAAATATCCAATTTGACACACTTTCACACGCACCTTAGGGTAATTCTCTCTCGATGCCTTCGATTCAAAATGGTCATGTCCTCGAACGTAGAGGTATTCTAGCACCGCTGCCTTCCAAACAAATCATCATAGTCCCTTCGATACAAAGATCATACCCACGATGTACGAACACATGATCTTGACCCTTGATTGTCGCCTCGAAAATGATGATAGTCCTTCGAACGTGCTAGGATACTCCTACAAGTTGCCTCTATGACCATCCGATGTCCCTTCAATGTCCCGCTTACATCCAACGAATGGAGCTACCTACTAACTAATGGTATGGCTATGCTATTCTAGAGGAATGTAAGTACAACAAAACGACCAATTCGAGTGGTAATAAGTCTCTTAGTTGCTTGCTCTGTCAAATGCTTTTCACACCACACTTTTTCAAAGTTCAAATCTTTTCAAAACAAAACATTCCGAACACTTTGTATACACTCCTACATGAGTCATTACAAAGTCAAAGCGAAATGCCTTTTCAAAACATTTTTGTCAAACACACGTAAAGCAATTTAAAAGTGATCTAGAGCACCAGAGCCTGAGATAACTACGGATGGAAAGGGTGCTAATACCTTCCCTTTCATAACCATTCTCCCAACTCGTAATCTAACAAGGTCTTTTTCTCTACTTTACCTTCCCTTAATTGATAAAATAAAAGTCGGTGGCGACTCTTCTATCCGCACATTTGGATACAAAATCCTACAAAGTCAGTTCCACCGTATCACAAGATGCAAGGAATTCATTCAACTGAATGAAGAATAGAGCATAAAAGGACTCTTACTCCCACATTTGAAGTTGTGCAAGAAACAAGTGGAGAAAGTGTTGATCAAAGCTTGTATAAATCCCTTTGATGGATGTTTTTCTTGAGAAACAATCTTATTTCTTGGATCGTGAAGCAACACCGTGGCCTTATACAATGTTGAATTTGAATACATAGTACCTGGAGAAACTTTAAGATGATCCGAGCAGATGTTGATTAAGTACAATGTCATGCGTGATGTCATGACATTGACTGTGACATCTTTACTAAAGTTTTGAGGCTAGTCGGCTTTAAGACTTGAGGACAAATTGGTATTTGTCAATATGAGGAGTGAGCAATTAGGGTGCCTACAACAAGGGATGAAAGGGACTCTTTATTTCAATTATTTTAAGTGGGTTATTTAGGTTTTTCACCTTATTTTAAAAGGTCCAAGAATAGGAAGAGACACCTCGTATAATAGTTTCTTCTTTTGAAAGTAGTATCACTCTTTCTTCTCCCAAAAGAAACTCAAACTCTCTTCCATTTTGCTTTCATCCTCTCAAAACCATCAACAAAAATGTCTTCATCATCCTCATCATCTCAAGAATCGGGATCTTCATCTTCATGGTCAAGTCGGGGCAAATAATGAAGCCATGCAAGTCAAGCATTGAGAGTTACTCCATTGCAATAGCTACCCACCCGTAAAAAGTCAAGAAATTGCACAAGGAATGCAAGAAGGACACAAGCATCTCCCTCGGGTAAGACTTACATTCATCCTCTTGTTCCCAAATAGTGAACACAGAGGAATCTAGGGTCAGTATATATCCATTGCTAGATTAGTAACTGTGGATCCTAAACGAAGACCAACTGCACTGGTTTCAACCTCTAAACTATAAGTCTCGCTAGCCCTAGTTTAGCAATTGATCCGAGATGTCACTAAGAATGTCGAGACATCCGTGATCATGATGCTTCCGTCAAGAATGATGTTGAGCCTTCAAGACGATTAATGATGTTGGTTATGAAACCCCTCGATAAGGAAGATGTGATATCCGATAGCATTCTTGAGGAATCCCAAAAATGTGCCTCGAAAAAAGTTCCTGCGACTATATTTCCGATAGTATTCTTGAGGAATCACCAAAAGTAAAGCTCGATAAAGCTCACGACTACATTTCGATAAGATCTTAGAGGAATCTCCGCCTCAGGTCCGATCATTTAACCGAACCTCCGTCATTGACTTAGATGAAGTGTTCTCGAAATGATCTCATTGCAAATGTCAATCCGCATTGCAAAGAGGATGATGAAAAGGAAGGGAAAACATGCTGCCTCACAGAGCCCTGCTAAAGAAAAGGGTTTTGAAGATGTGTGCAAGGGTGAAAAGTATTCCAAGGCTGGACCCTCTACTAAGAGATGTAGAGTAAAAACTATTGGTGATAACTCTAGACCAAAGAGCACACCAATTGTGAAAAAGAGGAAAGAACCTGAATCCTCAGAGTCAAATCAAGACTCTGATTTTGATGCTAAGGAGAATGTCACAGACATTCATCCCAGAAAGAAGAAAACTCTTGGGAAACTGCTCAAGGTGCCTGAAGTAGCCATTGGTAACATTTCTTTCCATCATCCTGAGAATGCTGGAAGATGGAAGTATGTTTGCTTAAAGAGGGTGGCTCTGGAAAGAGAGTTAAACAAAAGTGCTCTTGAATGCAAGAAAATTGTGGACTTGATTAAAGAGGTCGATGAAAACATGTGAATTTCTCAAATTATGAAGTTTTGGTAAAAGAGTTCAACCGCTGGTATATAGCACTGACTACCAGACTATATATGTAAGGGGGAGGAAAGTCAGGTTTTCTCCAAATGTGATCAACATATTCCTGGGTAGATCTGATAATGCTCAGCCAGAGCTGGAGGAAACTGACAACAAGATTTGTCAAACCATCACTGCCAAACAAGTAAGGCAATGGCCTCTGAAGGGAAAACTCTCAGCAAGTAAGTTAAGTGTCAAATTTTCCATCCTGCATAAGATTGGTGTTTCTAACTGGGTCCCAACCAATCACAAATCCACCATCTCTAATGGATGGAAGATTCATATGCAGAGGCACTCGGCTACATTTGACTATGGATCCTATATTTTTGAGCGCACTTCATTGAAAGCTATGCTATCAAAGGACCCATAACCTTTCCCTCCCTCCTGTGTGGAATTATAGTTGATCAGTATCCAGACATTCTTGGTGACAGAGATTTCATTTGCAAAAGGGCTTCTCCTCTTGATTTCATTACAAACTCTTCCAAGGCAAACATGTTCCAGATATTGTCATGACATCTCGCCGAGACATCAATGCCAAAGAAAATTTCGTAAGGCAAATGTCATTGTGCTAAAAGAAACTTGCAAGGAGCTTGAAGAAAGCAAAGTCCGAAGACTCGATCTCTACACTTGAAAAGGAGCAAGCCATGAGGTTGAGGAAGAAGGGTTTATTGGTGATGATTCTGCTGCTAATAGATGGATCGAAGCTGTGAAGAAGGTTCTGAAGATGCTTCCTTCCATAGTGCTTCCTCTGGAGAAGAAAGCACTTAAGCAGTACTCCTGTGTCCTGTTGCTTCTATTTTTGTTTTGTCAATTGTTTCTTGTTCTGTATTTTCCAAGTTTTGTGTATGCTGGATGATTGTAATCCTTTAATTGACAGATTTGTAATGCCTTGACAGAGATGTACCCCAAAAAATGCTGGTACTTAATTATATGTTGAATGTTTGGGGCAATTGTACTGTTTCCTTTGGCCCTTTATGGCTAAAAAGGGGGAGAAGAACTACTGTGTGACAGTAGCATTGGGAATTTGGGAAATTGTATGGAAATTTAAATTTGTATGTGGGCAATTGTAGGAATTGTGGGATTTCTGTATGGGTAGAATTTATCTTATCTCTAGGTTCTAGTTTATTTGAATTTATCTTATCTCTAGGTTCTAGTTTATTTAAGCTTAGAACTAGTTTGTCTTCTGCTGCATAAGTACTCTGATGTGTTAAGTAGTTTTAGCCAAAAATGTGCCAAAGGGGGAGTTTGTTAGTGTTTTAAGTTGACATTAGTTTTGGTAAAACTAGGCTATAGAAATGTCTTGATAAATGTCATGACATTCAGAGATTGAAGATAAATCCTACTTGACAAGGATGTTAAAGGACAGTAACCGGAAGCTAAAGTTAGTTGAAATTTCAGAAAATACCGATGTCATAATGATGTTATGACATTCGGCAGACATTCTGCTCGAATCTGCTTTTCCCGAGACTTTCAGAAGTTTGTTGAGCTGCTATATTATGTTTTTCACATTAGAATGCATGCTCACGTGGTTGCTAGGTTAATCTTAATTAGACCTAAATTGGTTGTTGAAAAGACCATGTTTTAGGATTTAATTAAGTGAACCCTAGCTATCTTTATGGAAGCCCAAGACCGAAGTTTCGGACGCTTCTATAAAAGGAATTCAACCCTTATATCTTGCCTTCTAAAATTTATTGAAGATATAGTTATTATTTGTACCGGTAGGAGAGTTACAGGTTGTATTGTGTAATTCTAGTTTCTCTTGAGCCAAGCAACTATCAATTGATAAGTGCATTGGACTAGGATTTGTTTGTAAGGGTAGTTTATCACCAAAGCTTTGAAGCACGAGTGTTTGTCTCTTGATCAAGCTTTGAAGCAAGATCAAGATAGTTTATTGAAGTGTGTCTTCACAATTCAATTATTCAATAGGTTGATATCACCGCCGTGATTGAGGGGGAGTGAGGAACTCGATCTAAGTAGGACTTAGGTTGAAGTTGCATTGGGTAGGTTTAATGAAGGAGATAAACCGTGTGTTTATTCCCGAATTAATTCTACTAATAGTGAATTTCCTCCCTGGCTTGGTAGCCCCCAGATGTAGGTGTAGTTAGACACTGAACTGGGTAAACAACTTATTGTATTCTTTACTGTTGTTTATATTTATTGTGTGAATTGTTAACAGAGTGTCAGATAGTGTGTCATAACATTCTCTGTGACATCACGTATCTGCTGCCAGGAATTTCAATACTACTTAGAAGGTGATCAAAGGAAGTATAGTAGCAGATCATTTGGCTCATCAAGCCATAGATGACTATCAGTCTATGCATTTCGAGTTTCTAGATGAGGATATTATGTTAGTCACTGATTGCGACGAACCTAGACCAGACGAAGGACCTGAACCAGGATCCCGATGGACCATGGTCTTTGATAGAGCCTCAAACGCACTTGGCAATGGAATTGGCACCATCGTTACATCTTCTACAGGCGGATACACGCCTTTCACCGCCAGAAGTTGTTTCAACTGCACCAATAACATGGCCGGATATGAAGCGTGCATCATGGGTATCAAAGCTTCTATTGACTTAAGAATCAAATTGTTGCAAGTGTACGGAGACTCATCTTTAGTGATCAGTCAGATTAAAGGTGATTGGGATACGAAGCATCTAAATCTCATTCCATATCGAGAACATGTTTTAAGCCTGATCCCTTACTTCGAAGAAATCACATTTGATCACATCCCACGAGAAGAGAATCAGTTGGCGGACGCATTGGATACCATGTCATCCATGTTCAAGGTCAGATGAGACAAAGAAGCTCCCCAAATCATCATTGAAAGACTAGACGAATCGGTATACTACTATGAACTTGATATAGAAGAGAAACCTTGGTTCTACGAAGTGAAGAGGTATCTCGAGGCTCAGGAATATCCCGCAGGGGCATCTATCAATGATAAGAAGTTCTTGAGAAGATTCACTTCCAAATTCTTTCTTAGCAACGACATCTTATACAAGCGCAATCACGACTTGTGCTTACTCCGCTGTGTAGATCAGAAAATAGCAGAAAGAATCATGGAAGAGTTACACGAAGGCGCATTCGGTATCCACTCCAGTGGACATACAATGGCTAAGAAGATTCTAAGAGCAGGTTATTATTGGTCCACCATGGAAGCTGATTGTTACCACCATGTTCGGTCTTGTCACAAATGCCAGGTATACGCAGACAAAGTGCACGTACCTCCAGTCCCATTGAATGTTCTGACAGCTCTGTGGCCTTTCGCAATGTGGGGCATTGACATGATTGAAGAAATCAAACCCACCACTTCCAACGGACATCGTTTCATCCTTGTTGCTATTGATTACTTTACCAAATGGGTATTTGCAGCCTCGTTCGCATCTGTTACCAAGAATGTTGTGGCTCGATTCATCAAGCATAATCTTATTTGTCGGTACGGCGTCCCCGAAAGGATCATCACGAATAATGGTACCAATCTCAACAACAAAATGATCACCGAACTCTGCATGCAGTTCAAGATTAAGCATCACAACTTTTCTCCATATCGGCCAAAAACGAACGGCGCAGTGGAAGCCGCCAACAAGAATCTCGAAAAGATCATACAGAAGATGACAGTGACTTACATGGATTGACATGATATGTTGCCATTTGCTCTCCACGGCTATCGCACTACAGTACGAACATCTACAAGGGAAACCCCCTTCTCTTTCGTATATGGTATGGAAGCAGTCCTACCCATCGAGGTTCAGATACGCTCAACCAGAGTACTCCAGGACGCAGAGTTAGGAGAAGATGAATGGGTCCAGACTCGCCTTAACCAGATCAACTTGATCGACGAAACACGGCTCACAGCCATCTTCCATGGACAAATATACCAGAAGCGAATGATCAGAGCATTCAATAAAAAAGTCAAGCATCGACTCTACCAAGTCGGTGATCTAGTAGTCAAGCACATCATTCTTCCACAAGGTGACCCCAGGGGAAAATGGACTTCCACCTATGAGGGACCATTTGTAGTCAAGACAGTATTTTTCGGCGGAGCTATGATACTAAGCACTATGGATGAAGAAGACTTCCCACACCCTGTAAACGTAGATAGTAAAAAAATACTACACATAAACGAGACCCGCTAGGTTGACTTGCCTAGGCAGAAATAAGGGCATCCTGGCGAACCAAAAAGGTTCGGGCAAAAGTTAAGGATATACAAAAAAAATGTACACCCGACAAGTCGAAAACCTGCAAAGGCGGCATGGGCAAAAAAGGGTATCTCGGTAGACTGAAAACCCGAAAGGGCGGTCTAGGCAAAAGTTAGGGATTTAAGCGTACGACTATGTCTTATCCAGATCACCTACTTACAGACTAGCCTACCATCAACTTCAAGATTCTAATGGCGCAAATAAGTTCAATCACTTTCTTCTGACAGCAAAGTGATGAAATAGTCGAAAATATATGAGCAATAACATAGTTGAAACTCGACGAGATTGTTTCCACATAGCTTTTTACTATTCTGACAATTTCCTCTTACTAGGATATTTGTCTCTTTGTATACGAACTGCCTGAATATAGGCCACTTGTCAAATTCAATACAAATTACTCTTTTCGTGTTCTAATTTTTTTATTGTCTTGTTTGCATAAATTCCAATGATTGCTTTGAATGATTATATGCATCTGACAATAAACATCTGTTCACAAACATATGAAAAGCAAACAGAAACAGTAATTACTACAGGCTCTAGGAATTAAGATGACAACTAAAGTCACCAATACAACTCTCGCAAAGTCATTTTCACAAGAAATACATTCACAGGATCCTCAATCCCCCCACAGAGCCATCACTCTCCCTACAAAGACAAATCTTCTCCGACGAAGTACTAATCTCCTCCCAACAGTGTTCTAACACTTCTAACTTCATCAAGTTAGTCCCCAAGAAGTGATCCTATTAGCTCCATCAACTTCAAACTTCATCATATTAGTCCCCGAGCAGTGATCCTATCAGCTTCATTAAGCTTCAAATTTCATCACATTATTCCCCGAGCAATGTGTTCGCATTAAAAAGTGACGCGCGAGGGAGTCGAATCTGAATTCGAATTCTCTAGCTCGAAACGATTTACTCTTTTGATTTGTTTATAAAGATGCCGCGAGCATCAAGCTTTATTGTTTCCAAGACAAGAAAAATGAGATGAAAAAGGGGAAAGCTGTAATACCCTCAATAAATATGATATGCGTTATGACTAGAGCGAACTAGACGCAACACATTGGGGAGATTCCGGGCAAGGGGGTTCGTTATATAAAGGGAATAGATGTGGCACCCTAAATATATATAGTTATCTATAGCTTTATATATGAATAGTTTGATATGTTTGTGTGTTTTAATTTTCTATTTCTATTCTTGGGAAAGTTTCTCCTTTGGATTTTAAGAAGGGTATATTATGTGGGATCCTAGGTTTTGTTATTATTGTGCTCGCAAAGATCATTGGGATCTTATGCATACATATCCCTTAATGGGAATCAGAGCATCTATAGCTCGGATCTAAAGGGAGCTATGGTTTTGTTTGGTTTGAGGGAGAAAGAAGTATGCTCACCAAGGATGAGACCTTATGCCTACTTATTCTCAAAGGGATGTTGAGAAAGTCAGAGCAATCGTAGTTCCCACTTATGCTAGTGGAAGCAACGGGTGTTATTAAGAGACAAAGACAAATGTCATCTTAATGAAAAATGTGTCTAATCTATTTCATCACATACATTTTGAAGGGTTGATTAAATCTTTCATCGTAAGTTATAGGTGTTTTGCTTGAGTGTACAAGCGTTACCACTTACGAGTTAAGAAAGATGTTTGAAAGATGATTGAATCTTTAATTTGTAAGCATTGAGTGTTTTGCTAGAGTGTACAAGCGTTACCACTTACAGATTAAAAGATGTTTTTGTTTGAAAAGTGTTTGAAAAGAGTTTGATTGTATGTGATGTGATAGATGAGATACTCCTTCCATAGAGATGATAAATGTCTAAATCTCTTTAGGAGAAATTGATTATGGATAAGGGAGATGCTTTTAAGAAGCCTGTGGGTCCTTGTATTGTACGCCTAAGAGGGGGCGTTCCGAGGTTCATCGAGGGTCCTTGTATTGTGAGCCCAAGAGAAGGCATTCCGAGGGTCATCGAGGGTCCTTGTATGAAGCTCAAGAGGAAGCTATAGGGTATGGCTGGTTTTGGCTGTAAGAGTGGTTTCACCGGGAAATCGTCCTCTTAGGATTCAAGAGTGATTTCACCGGGAAATCATACTCTCAGGGTTCTATCCTAGCGTGGGTGATTCTTTGTATTGGAAGCCCAATAGGAGGCTGTTAAGAGATTTCCAGGTCTCTTTCTTGTTTGATGCCCAAGAGAAGGCTAAACTCAACGAGAGAGTTCTTTTGAACGAAGCCCAAGAGGAGGCTAACTCAACAGGGGAGTGTTGTCTTATATAAAGCCTAAGCGGAGGCTAAACTCAGTAAATGAGTTTTCTTATATGAAGCCTAAGAGGAGGCTAAACTCAAATTAATGAGTTTTCTTATACGAAGCCTAAGAGGAGGCTAAAGAGAACCTAGTTGTTAGGGTAATTGTTATGTTATAACTGAACAGTTATATAAACAAGTGTGTGATATGTATTCACAGGAGTTTATGAAGGAAATATAAACAAGTGTATAAAACAAGCAATTAAAGCAAGTGTAACTTGAATATATACAAGGTTTTTGGATGTGTACAAGGGAATGAATATGTACATAAAGGGGTGTTTATGTACAAGGAAATGAATATGTACATAGGAGGGTTGGGACTTACACCGTGAGGGAGACCCATGGTCACTTAAGAAATTCAAGGAGAAACCTGGTTTGGTTTATCTTTAAATCTAATTGATCATGGAAAAAAGGTGTGTAAGTTTGTTGAAGAGTTTTGAAAAGGTTTTGAAAATTATTTTGAAAAGTGAAGGATATTCACAAGAAGTTTTGAAAAGATTAAGTTTGAAAGTTGGAAAGAAATCATTTTTGAAAAGTATTAAGAAATACTTAAAATGCCCCATTTTTAACTTAATAAAAATATAATCAAAAAGAAAATATTTTTGGATTTTTTTGACATAATCATAAAATATGCATATTAAATGACAAGTGTGCAAAAAATCATCTCAAAATGAGAAGTTTTGAATGGTTTTTGAAAATGTTTAAGTTTGCTAGAAACTTGAGAAAATTAGTGATAAAATAGAGTTTTTGGTCCTAAGGAGGTTTGAACCTTGGACTTTTGGCTTAGAAATGAAGATTTTCCATTGAGCCATTTGCTTGACTTGTCATTTAATTACCTTGTTTAGAAGGATTTTTGAAAAAAAAGTTTTAAAAATGTTGAAGTTGCACTCAAGGGTTGGTTGGCTACTGGAAGGGTCGGCTTGGAGCGTGTGAGAAGGCTTGCTTCTGGAGCGCCTTGGCTTGCAGCTTCTGGGCATGAGAAGGAGCGCATGGTGCTTCTGGCTGCTTCTGGAGCTAGAAGCATTAGAAATGCTCCTTGAGGTGTTAGAAGCTTGGGGCTTCTAGAGATGGAAGTACTAGAAGTACTTCTGAAGAGAGTGGAAATGGAGAGCTTCTAGGAGTAGAAGCCTCAGAAGAACTTCTGGAGAAACAAGCTTCAGAAGCTTGTTTAGCCTTTTATTAAAAAAGGTTCCAGGGGGATTCGAACCCTGGACCTTGAGGCGAAGGAAGGTTTTAAGGCGTGCTGGCTTTACCACTAGGGTGGCTATACATCCATTGTTTAAACTTAAACTACAAATATATATATTAAACCCAACTTTTAAAATTTGAAATTCACTTCATCTTCTTCGTGAAACAGCGCGAACACCATCCATGGCTGAGATTCAAGTTTCTTCGTTTCTTGATCAATTTTAAAAGTTCAAAATACTATTTTGTCTAGAATTTGATCACGATTCTGACCATGTATCTTGTTAACATTATTAATCAAAGATGAACATGAATTTTGATAATCCCAATTTAAACCCTAACTGAAAAAGTGATTAATTCTTTGAACTCAGTTGATTTTAGTTTAAATTAAGGATCCAGACAGCTTTAGTGATTGAATATCTACATTTCCTTTTCAATTTTAAAGCTAAAAACGCATGTATGGAGGTATCAAAGTTTTGAAAACTCACCTCTTGGTATGAAATACCAGATAGAGTTTGGTAGCTTCCAGGTGCAAAGTAATGATTGATTTAGCTTCCCTCAACCCCACTGAGTGTGTTCCTACTCTTAGATTGTTCTGAAAGTGGCTGGAACTTTCTGACCAAGTCAAGTTGCAAGTTGCTTAATTTGAAAATGGAATATGATGATGGAGTTGTTCCAGAACTTGTTTAAGTGTATGGACAGTCTCTATATGTTGTATAGGATGTGTTTGAATTGAGAAATCAAGGCTAGCACGAGTAGTTTTTTAGTTTGGAAGTTTTGGCTCAAAACACGCACAAATGGAGTTTTGTGTAGAAAACTGTTTCTTAGCTTGTTTTCTGATGGTTTTAAGTTTTAAACTACTTCTAAATGATGTTTAGAACATGTTAGAAACTTAAGTTTGCTCAGATTTTGCAAGGTTTGAAGATTGCAAAATTTCCCTCTTTGAACTTTGAAACTTGGAATTTAAGAAAGAAAGAAGGAAAGCTTGGATTATGATGTCTTTGGTGTAGTTTCAAAATGAAGAAATTACCTCTATTTATAGGCCAAGAAATCCGAATGACAAGGCAAGGTTATCATTTGAGAGAAACTTGCAACTTGCTTAAGTGGTAAGAAGGAATCTTTTGCATTTAATGCAAAAGTTACTTTCTAACCATGGTTAAAAATTTCTCTTTGATTCAATCCTCTTCTCAATCATGTCTAACTGATATTTATCAGTTATAATCTATCCAAAACTGATGACAAGGCTTCTAGAAGAGAGATTTGTGAAAAATGACTTAATATTTTGATACATGATCTTGGAATTCCATGGTTTTGGAGCTCTATGTTTCAAAATCAAAAGCCTAGCTAGACAAAGTGTTTTTGAAAGTTCTTAGACATTTTGGAAAGCTTGTAACAAGACCTACAACTTTCATGTTTTGAGTTTTTCCTTAATCCAAATCTAGGTGAAAAATGGCCAAGAAAGTAAGGGAAAACCATGTTTCTTAACACTTGAAATTTTTTCTAAGTGTTATAAAATTCAAATCTTGACTTTTTGTTGACTTTTTCACATTTCTTGATTTTTTATGATCATGATAGATTATTCGAAATGTTTTTATGATTGAAAAAGTTTACTCTTGAAAAAGTTGACCAAAAGTCAAAGTTTGACTTTTTTGAGCAGATGAATTTTCATCAGATGATTCAGAATTTGTCTGATGAAGAAACATGGACTTTGCAATATTTTGAACCAAGAAATTAGGTCAAGATGTTGCATTCAAGAGGTTAAGATCAATCTTCAAGCTAATAGGTCATCCATTGAGCAGAAAGTCAATGATTCACTATCTTCGATCAAAACCCTAATTGGTCGATTCAAGGTAGATCATGAGAAAAAGTTGGGAATTTGAAGATCAAATGTTGATGATTGATTAAGATAGATCAATTGAAGTGAGTGGAAATCTAAACCCTAATTGACCATATCTTGAACAGATGAAATTTTGAAGAAACCCTAACTTTGACTTCTAGAATCCACGCACGATTTATTCTATTTTGAAATTGTTAGTGATGCAGTGATGCAAATGTAAGGTGGTATCTTAGGTCAAAAATTGGGGTATGACACAGTGATCCTATCAGCTTCATCAAGCTTCAAACTTCATCACATTAGTCCCCGAGCAGTGATCCTATCAACTTCGTCACGTTAAGTGATCCTGTCAATTTCATCACGTTAAGTGATCCTGTCAACTTCATCACGTTAGATGGTCCTATCAACTTCACCACTTTACGTTAGTCTCTAAGCAGTAACAGGATATGTTATATCACATTTTCCCTAGCAGGGTCTATGGACGATGTAATCATCCCCAACAAGATCTATAAACAGGATATTCATCCTCAACTGAGTATCTCTCAATGGTTATCATTCCCCAACGACAAAATATCTAGACTCGAAACTTGGTCAGATAGTGCATCGGAGGAATCCACATCTCTTTTATTCCCCAGCCAGGGTTTTCAACAACATCATCCCCAAGCAGAAATTAAAAAATCTCCAGCAGAACGTTCCTATCTTCTTCAGGATGGATATGCTTTGAAATACCACAACATCTACATTTTATACATTACCCATAAAAGTCATAACATGTGCATACATCATAATAACATTGTCATATACTCACATGCATCATAATCTGCATAGGACTAACCATATCCTGTCAAGATTTTACTTCCCCAGCAGGTAAAAGCTATTCTCCAAACGGAAGGTCAAAAATTAATACTCGAAACAAGATGGGAGAACTATCTGAACGACCATGCAAATTATTTTCGGACGACAGATCACAGATTAACACCCGAAACAAGACGGGAAAACTATCTACATTCTGACAACTATTCATCTCATAAATAACCAAGACGAAGGTTTATTCTAAGTCTCTCTTATTATCAACCGCTCTGGATGGCATCTTAAGCCCATCTCTGATTTTTCTCTCATCCAAAGGACGAATACAGAGTCTAGCGTACGAATCACTCTCCAGCATGAGCTTCTCCAAATGGCATCTATAAGCCTATTCCGGCGCATCGTCAACTGACGATCGCACTCCATACAACAGCGAGTGTAAATTTTCAGGTGTACGCGAGTGTTCAATCATCTTCTACCTTCAGGTCACGAAAGGCAAGCATACCAATCTAACCCTTCCGGTACAAGAAGATTGAATATGGGAAACTAATATACCCCAAAATTTTCCCTCCTACTTCTCAAGACAATTCATAACTCCATACTCAAGGATTTCACAAGGGTTGACCAGACAAACCCTCTCTTAAGCAATCAATCCAAATTGGGGTTTTGCACATCTCAAGTCAAGATGGATTTCCAGTTCTCTAAGTGGTCATCATACCTCACCATATACCTCAAGGGATCATCATGTCAAGTTTCAAGCCTTACAAGTCAAAATTGCTCGTCCAATTGCTCAGATGGTTGAAAATCAACTGTATTGGACAAAAAGTCAATTGTGGTCAACATACAGTCAAACTTCATAATTTTTGGTCAACATCAATATTTTGAAGTAATATTCATCATTTGATCAAGGGTTGATCATGATTCCTCAAGGAAAGTCAAGATTTGATCAAAAGTCAAAGTTTCTAAATTAGGGTTTTTCAGACAAAAGTCAACAGAACTTTGACCAGGCATAACTTTCACATCCTTTATCAGAACTTTTCCACCAAAGCTCATTTTAAAGGGAATTAATTCTCTACAACTTCATGGCTCACAAGCTTTGGCTATAAATGCTTCATTTGGAAGTTATGGATCAAAACATTATAGGTCCTTTTAAAAGATAACAAAAAGTCATGTTTTTGCAAAGAAGTGTTCATGAACATGGAAACTTCAATGAAGATGAAAATAAAAAGGTTGTTTAAAGGATATCTTGAGCTTTCTAAAAAGTCCAAGAACACTCAAAAATGTTAAAAATTGAGCAAGATACAAGTTGTGCAAGTTGAGCATTTTTTAGGAGGTGCATAAAGAGAAATACTTGAGAAAATCAAAAAAATTCTAAATGGGCCTAACATTTCTTGATTCAAACTTGTTTCTAATCCCAATTAGAACCTCCAAGCCTAATGTCACGCCCTTGAGCTTTTTATTTTATTTATTTTGATTTTTTATTCATTAAAGTCAATTTAATTAAAATAAAATAGCAAAAAATAAATCAATCAATGCAAGGCTGAATATTTGACATTCTTGAGGTCCAAGATACCTATTAAATGACCAAAATTTCGAAATTGAGTGATTGGAAAGAGATTGGTACAAGATTGGCAATATTTGATCAAGATTGAAAAGATTGGCAAATAAAATATACTCTCATTGAATGGGATATATTTTCTCATCAATTCTCAACCTGAATCCATCCTCTATAAATTCAAAGGCTTTCTAAACCCTAGAAGAGAATTTTTGGCAGATTGAAGAACCCTAACCAACCTCAAAAAAACCGTGACTTGCAAGCAACTAGCAGCCCTAGTTTTGGATTAATTCAAGCCGTTCCAAGCCTTGTAACACGTTCCTGGAGGTTCTCCGAGTCATTCCAGACAATTACCAAGCATCAATACGTCCAGAAGCACGATATCACCATCACGGTTTGCACACTAGTTTTTTAAAATCGATTTTGATCATACATGTATATTTAACCTGTTTCGATTGTTTGTTTATGCTTAGAATGATGTTTGCAAGCTATCTGGGTGCTCCGATTTGAGTTTTGATGCAGGGATAGAGGAACATCATGGTTAGAGCATGAACCTCATAAGCTTTCGTATCCATAGTTGTAGGACATTACAGGCCAAAATAACGTCAGATTCAGATTCAGGGGGTAATTTCATGTTGATCTGGGTTATTCTCTTTCGTTTTTTATTTGATTTTTGTAGGCTTGGGTGTTTAAGTGACCGGAGAAGATGACCGGAGCTTTTCTCCCGGTAGCTCTGACAGAAGTTACAACTTCTAGACCCCCAGAAGCGTCATCTCCAGAAGTTCCAACTTCTGGACCCCCAAAAGTGTACATCTCCAGAAGTTCCAACTTTGGACCCCGAGCGACATCTCCGAAGTTCCAACGGACCCCAGTTCCAACTTTGGACCCAAGTTCCAACTCGGATCCTCGAAGTGTTGTCTCCAAGTTCCAACTGGATTCCCTAAAGACTGTCAAAAGAGGCGCTTAGTGCAAAGAAGAAGCTTGTGCAGCCTCCGTAAGCTGTAAACCCTTATTTTCTATTTTATTTTCCTGCTGACTAATTTTCTTTGCATTTTCCTTTAAAGCCTTTTTTTTTCTAAAAAATCCCTAAAAAATGTCTAACTTTAGGATTTAAGTTCAGAACATCCTTATTTAAAATTTCACAAAAAAACGCATTTTCTTTTAAAATCAATCATAAAAATAATATTTTTATTAGTAATTAGGGTTGCTAACTAAAACTTTTTTTTACTAACTTCCTGAATATCTTTGCACTAACATTTTCTCATTTTTCTACTATTTATTATTCTGCATTTAAATTCTAGAAAGGTTGTATAGGTTGCAATTTTTTATCATGTAATAGCGTAAGACCTTTACATCTCTGCCTTTACTTTATGCACTCCCATATTATGTATCTGCCCCAAAGCCATGTAATAGCGTAGGACATTTATATTTCCGCAATTTATTTTCCGCACCTATTAACTGCTAGTAACTAGGCGTGTATGGCAAGATTAAATCAATTAAACGTAGCTAACCCTAATCACATGATAAATATCTGAACACAACACACTTTTCACACATGCACCTCCTTAGGGTATTCTCTCTCGTTGCCTTACGAATAATGGTCATGTCCCTCGAACGTAGGGATATCTTAGCACAGTTGCCTACAAACATATCATCATAGTCCCTTTGAATTAAAGATCATAGTTCCTCGATGACCCTCGATTGTTGCCTACGAATACATGATCTCGTCCCTCGGTTGTTGCCTACAAAAAGTGATGATCGTCCCTACGAATATGCTAAGATATCCTTACAAGTTGCCTTCTATGACCATCCGATGTCCCTTCGAATGTCCCTTTTACATCCAAGGAATAAGGTTACCTATAAACCAATGGTATGGATAGCCTTATTCTAAAGGAAAGAAAAATAACACGGAAACGACCGTTCTGAGTGGGTAAATAAGTCTCTTATGCTTGCCCCAATCAATTCAAAACATTTTTTTACACCTCACACTATTTTCAAAATCTTTTCAACACTTTGTATACATTCCAGCGTGAATCATTACAAAGTCTATTTTTTCAAAACAAAACATTTCCGAACACTTCGTATACATTCCAGCAAGAATCATTACGAAGCCAAAGCGAAATGTCCTTTTTAAAAACATTTTCAAACACACACACAAAAAGCAAGTTATAAAGTGAGCTAAAGCAATTAAGATCCTGTAGATAACTACGGACAGAAAGGGTGCTAATACCTTCCCTTTTCATTACCGCCTCCCTTACTCAGAATCTAACGAAGGTCTTTTGTTTGCCTTTTAACCTCTTAGAACATCACTTGTTTCCGAGCTTGACATTGACTCTCTCTATGATATCCTATTTATCTTGAAACCATATTTTATCCATTCAACATTTATGTGATCTTCTTCAAATAAAACCTCATGTTGCGCTATTTGATGTCATATTCTAGGTTACCTAGGAGTTTTATTGTATTAAGGATAGTTTGGTGACCTTCATTCCATTCCCCTATTTTCAAACCATTGCCCCAGTCCATTGAATATATTTGTTGTTGTTTCCTGGTTCTTTACTCGTTGTCGCGATTAGCCTATGAATCAATATATCTCATCAGTGGCTCATGTCGACCATATTTATTTTCATTGTTGGTCAAATGACTACTTCCTAACGCATATGAAGGGGTTGTGTTTCAACCTATAGAAACTAAAGGATGAAGTTTTTACTTCATTCAACATGATAAAGGGTGATGATGATTATTTGAACATGTGAGTTCCATTGTGCCTCATTGTTTTTCTATCATTAATCTTTGCCTTTGGAGATAAAACCTCATTCGATCCCTATGTGATTTTTAAGGTTTTGACATGTAATGTTTCATCTATTTTAATACTTACTATTTTTTTAACTTTTTGGAAGCAGACATATTAGTTTGGGCCATTCTTCGAGGTCACATGGTTCAAGAAGATGTATTTTCAAAAAATGAGAAATTTGAATATTGATACTCGAGTTTGGGGGATTCTCTGCCCCCCAAGCAGACCAAGGATGACTTGATATTAATTGTTGAAGAAAGCCTTACCCCAAATTTTCTAATGATGGGACTAACTACCGATTTCTTTTTTTGTTTGCAACACCTCTACTTTTGCACTTGTCAAAGATTCAGGCACATGTTCTAAAGTTAGACTCTGAATAAATAATTAATTTAGGTCCTTCTGGTCGTCAGTATGTGTTTGCTGAGTCTATTCCTTATATTCTTTATTGATTCATAATGAGTTTTTTAATGAATAAATGTTTTATATAATTTGTAAAATAAAATTCAAAACGAAATTATAATGCATTAATATTAAAATTCTCGCATTAAAAATAAATATGAAATTCAAATAAATATTTCAAAATTAAAATATTTATTTATTAATTATTAAAATATAAAAAACAACAATTATTTGAAAATCAATTGTCTAAGTTTTCAGACTCACATTAAACTTAATAAAGCTTTCAACAAAATAATTGTAAACATTCATGAGGCAAGTTTGTAAAGAAGGGAAATCGCGATATAAAACGCATTAGAAATTAAAAAAATTCTTTAGTTCGATCCTTACTAATGAGCATGATCAATGATAGATTGGTTACCTCTTGTGGTGATTAACTATTGATGTACAATCAAAAGAACAATCATGAGTGATGAACAACAACTCCTCTACTTATTTCACACAAACATGGTTCCTTCAATCTCAGTGCTAGCTGCTACAAATAAACACTGTGTGTGTGTGTGTGTGTGAGAGAGAGAGAGAGAGAGAGAGAGAGAGAGAGAATATGACCAGGGTTTTACAAACCGAATTTTATTAAGTAGGAAAACTTCAGCACAAGGGTTCTATTTATAGAACCACTTGTGTGGGTTGCACGCTAAACAAGTCCACTTAAATGCAACATATCTTATGATGTATTGTATTACATTTAAGTGTAGTGTGCCTTATGGTGTTATGTATTCCACGTAAGCGTGTAATACCTTACGGTGTACCGTAATTCACTTAAGTGCATTGTACCTTATGGTGTATCATAATTCTACAATTAAAATTAATGTTTCACAAGACCACATAACGGAATAAGCTTCCCTTATTTATTTTATTTCTCATTGATATGTCCTTATAGGTATGACCCTATAGGTTCTAATGACATTAGAGATTATATCAAATCCTATATTTAATATACTAAACAGTGAGAGATATCTTACAATACATCACTACTATCCAAGTGACAAAAATGTCATGCGATCTGGAAAAATATTTTCTTGATAATGTTTATGCGTGCAATTACCCTTTTGCCTTCATGTCTATATTGTACACAAGGCATAAATTGTGTCACCCTTGTCCAATTCAATATTTGGCCCTTTAGACAAATATCTTATTATGCAAGATGAGAAAATTCCATCTAGGTCACTCATGTCCCTCAACATGATTTATGGAGTACCCATTAACCATATTCATGATCATCATGTTATGGACAATATTTGTTTGAAAATAACTTACTCGACTCCATATATAGGATCCATTGTGATTTTAGGCCAAAGGGTGATATACACCACTATCACCTTGATAATAACTTAAGACACTTGCATAACATTCTATGTAGCATTCTCATGGTTGGTCAATCCACTATAAATATTACTCCTAATATTCATATCTATGTGAAGACTTAATAACTCTTTATATATGATCTTTAGTCTATATACATAATAGCCTCAATTTTTTAATGTTATTCAACTTCATAATAAAGTTTTACTATGTATATTTTAAGAATAATGTCCTTATGTTTAATGGAATCTCATGATAAGTCACACTTAATGTTTTATTAAATAGACTAGCTATTTTGGGAACTTTATTATTTTAGAAAATAAAACATAACAAAGAAATTCCTTATTATTATAAATAGAAAATTCAATACAAGTACCAAATCCAATATAAAATATTGGCCTCTAGGGCTTACTCCAACAATCTCCCATTATCACTAGAGCGAACGAGGCATAAACGTAATACCAAATACCCTGACAAAAGATGATTATGTATGATTTGTCATTGTGTATGCATAGATTAGAGGTTGAAGGTGGAGAGCAAATGTAGTAAATATTTATAATTTCATCACGTTAGAATGATGCATGAATGATGATTATGTATGATTTGTCATTGTGTATGCATAGATTAGAGGTTGAAGGTGGAGAGCAAATGTAATAAATATTTATAATTTCATCACGTTAGAATGATGCATGAATGATATATTTATAGTTGAGATCTTTTAAGAAAAAAGAGAAGTTTTATAATGAAAAAATTATAAAAAAATAACCCAAAAAAAAAAGTATAATAACTATAAGATATAATAATGGAAATACGAATTTTCAGACTAAGGTAACAATTTTATACACCAAAGTAACAATTTTGGAGCATTCTCATTTTATACACCAAGATAACAATTTATGGGGTGTGTGAATATTTTGGAGCGACTATCAAAAGTTAAACATTCTAATAACTACAATGAGTTAATAAAAAATCAAAAATAATTTGATTTTCACCCATATAAAACAAATAAAGTTTGGTTTTCATTCCCATAAATACATTACTGGGTTTTCGTCTCTTTGAAATATTATTTTATATCCTTATCAATATGACGTTTTCATTAACCTCGTGTGTTTACGAAAGGTCATCTAATCATCCTATATGTGACATATAACTTTCTTTTTTAGCCCGAAGCGACAAAACCAAAATTCGAAATCTTTTTTACATGGATATATAATCAATTAACTTCCAATTTTTTATATTGAAATTAAAAGAAAATATTTTCTTAAAACAAGACCCAAATATATTTTATATATATATATATATATATATATATATATATATATATATATATATATATATATATATATATATATATATATATATATATATATATATATATATATATATATATATATATATAAACACAATTTCTTCAGATCTCGATAAAGCCACACAAAATCAATTGGCAGGAGGGTCAACGATTGCACGAGTTGCTTAAACAATCTCAATCAACTCCTCTTACTGTGGAAGAACAAATAATGACTATTTATACTGGAACAAACAGTTATCTTGATTCATTAGATATTGAACAGGTAAGAAAATTTCTCATTGAGTTACGGGCTTATTTAAAAACGAAGAAATCTAAATTCAACGAAATCCTATCTTCTACCAAGACATTCACTGAGGAAGGAGAAGCCATTTTGAAGGAAGCTATTCAGGAACAGATGGAACTCTTTTTACTTCAGGAACAAGTAGAAAAAAATTGATGAAAATTTTCATACCGTTAAAAAAAATCTATCATTAGTCTCTTAAAGAAAGAATCATAAAGATAACAAATTCACAATCTATTTTTAGAAATATACGAATTCAATGAATATATATGCAATTACAATCAATTCAATATGTAATCAATTTGCGTCCAATAGGGTTCGAACCTATACCAAAAATTTAAAAGACCTCTTCCTATCCATTAGACAATGGACGCTTTTCTTTTTTTCTTTCACTTTTCAAGAAATATATATATATATATATATATATATATATATATATATATATATATATATATATATATATATATATATATATATATATATATATATATATATTCTAAAGATATAATTTCCTCAACAAACAATAACACATGAATATACCACCAAAAATATAACGTTCAATAATTTGAAAGATTTAAAGAAACATAATTTAAATCCTAATAAAAATTAACATAATAATATTTTAACATTTGTCTATTTCAAATATTAAACTAGCCTTTAAATTGAAAGAATACAAAAAAAAAAAAAAAAAAATTCACTATTTAATTATTTGTATAGTTGACTTCCCCTTTTCTTAATCTATCAATCACAAAACTCCACTAGAATGTGGAAACCACTTAAAAATAACAAAATGCACCCACTACCAATTAATTCCAATCTAATCTTAGAGATTCCCATTTGAGTTTAAAAAAGTCTTAAACTATTCTTTCATTTCACCAAAACCCTTTGAACATGTCTCACATAAATTCCAATCTACACCTTATATATATAAATACGCACATAACATAAATACACACAAACCCTCAATTTATAAACATGACAAAGCCTTCCAACTTTCTCCATAAACCTTCTCCCATAATTGAACAAAGACAAGAGAACAAAAACATGATGTGTTTAGATAAGCAACTACAAAGACAATTATCCAATATTTCTAATGAAGATTACCATGGAAACAAATTTGCTTCAATTCCTTTTGTGTGGGAATCTCAACCAGGTACACCTAAACATAGATCAAAGGCTAATTCTCTTCCTCCTCTTACTCCTCCACCATCTTATTTCCAAAATGCTAACAAAAAACCAAATAAAGCCAAAAAGAATTTTTTCTTGCAAACATTCTTCCCCAAACGTGCTACTAAAAAAGATTGTGTTCTTGATCCGTCCCCGACATCCTCGAATTTTGTTTCTTATTCTTCATCGTCTTCTTCGTCATCTTTGTCATTGTCTTCGCCGAGGCCAACATCATATTCGGTGCCATCTTCTCCTATGATACATTCAAGGAAAGGGGAAGAAGATGAAGACTTGTACAATGTTTCTAGATCTACTGTTAGTTTTGGAAATGGTAATGTAAGATCACAAGGGCGTTATTCTTCCATGTTCAAGAAGGTATTGTTTGGAGATTTATAAGCTACTTTTCTCTATGGTTATGGTTTTATATTTAATTAAGCTTTGCAAGCTAGAATTAGAAAGACTGTATTTCTCAAACTTTTATTAGATCCTATCATATACAAATTTTAAACTTTGTTAAATATAGTTTGCTTAGTATATGTCTTCATTCTCCCGATTAAGGTCGAACAATTTAGCTAAATATATATAAAATAATTTTATACTGATCTAATATATAAGATATGTATTCTAAAAATAAAAATTTGTAGAAGATTGATTTAAGTCTAATACTTAAAATTATAAATAAAAATACTTATATTTTTAAATATTTATATTATTTAATAAATTGATAATTTTTTATTAGTGTATATTTATTAACACATATTTTTATTTATAATTTTAAGTATTAGACTTAAATCAACCTTCTACAATTGATATTGTTAATGCCTGAAAATGTCATTGCAGAAAAGATATATTACTTTAACATTGATCTTTAAAAAGGTAATTTAATTAACATTGATAAAAACATTACACCAATTTGCTTTTCTTTTTTTTATAATTATTTTTATAATATATATTATAATTATTGATAAATAATAAGAGTTCTTCTTTAGATCTTTTATTGAATCGATATTAAAATGCACCAAATTCTCATATTGTTTATGTTATAAGAATTGTTTTTACTATTTATTAGTCATTTTAAAGTTCAAGGTTATTTTAATAATTTTGTGTCAATTATTCTCTTAATCGGCTAATGTGAATTGGACTGTCAAGAGCATAGTAAAAATATGATTTACTAATTATGAAATTAAAAAAGGTTATTGATTATTTTTATTAGGACAAGAAAAAAGTTAAATTTAACAAATAATAGAATTTGATCCTTTCCGGCGAAATGTTCATTCTAATTTGAGCAATCTTAGTATGACACCAAATCCTACGATTACACCTTATTTATCTACTTGTATGCATACTTTTGTGTTCTTTAATAATTTCTTCTCATGGCTTGGTTTTTGTGTCATAGTAAAATAGTTTGTATTGCTTAGGGTGTATACAGGGGTGGACAACGGGTCGGGTTGGACGGGTTCGGGTCCAAAAGGCTCAATCATTTCAACTCGCGGTTGAATCATATAGATTCATTTTTGCCTATTTAATTTATCGGTTTGGACGGATTGGGTTAGAACGGGTTGCAGTTAATATGAACGGTTTAATCGGTTTTTTATTTTTGACCCCAACAACCCATTTTGAGGTATACATTACTACAATTTTTTTTGACAACATATTATTATAACTTAAACTCAACATAAATTCAAATTAACAAGCCAAATTACTAGGAATTTAAATTCAACATAAACCAATGGCCTATCATTCATTGTTCTATCAATGACCTTAAAAGAAATCCAACATTAATTCAAATTAGAACAACATAAATTCAGCATCAGCATAAATGTAAATTACAACAAATTACTAAAGTTTAAATACTAATAGAATTATAACTACATCAATGGCCTTCAACAATTAATTCCAATCAGCTTTCCCATGGGCAAGTTGTTCTTTCTTTCTATGTGATTTTGGTTAGGATCTTGTACAAAACAGCATCATAGCACTAGCTAAGCTGTATATAGAAATTGAAACAAAATAGTTACAATTAACACTTAGCACTTAGAAATAAGGATACTGCAATAAGGATACTTAGCACTTAGCACTCAGCATCATATCAATTCATTGAACCAAAACAATAAGGATACTGCAATGTTGGAATATACTTAGAAATGTTAGTATAATGCAAGTTACCTCATTGTGCGCTTGCCTTGATAGGAATTATTCCTAAGAACTTTAACTGTTATCTCTTTTCCTTCTTTCAGTTTTCTATAGTATACAATTCCAAAACCACCCGAACCGATTATTTTCTCAAAGTTGTTTGTAGCACTTTCAATTTCAACTAAGTTGAAATAGTGAGCCAATTCTGCAGGATCAACACTCTTCCAATTCTACAGGAAACAGTGGGCCAATTCTGCAGGATCAACACTCTTCTAATTCTGCAAGAAACAGTGGGCCAATTCTGCAGGATCAGCACCATCTCATTTTTAAGTTCGAAATGAAAACCTGTAGGTTGTACTCAAGTAACACAAGTAACATATTATTTTGGGCCAATTCTGCAGGATCAGCACTATCTCATTTTTAAGTTCGAAATTAAAACCTGTACTCAAGTAACATATTATTTTGAACATATCTGCAAACATCACAGTTGTATGCATCAAAAGTATACTAATTCCTAGTTCGGTAAAACAATGATGTATGTTCCAAATAACTTACAGTTCCCTCAAACTTGGAAGGTTCACCAAAGAGGATGGGAGCGTACCGGTGAAAGTGCTACAACCATCAAGATCGATTGCAAGACTCCAAAATTCCAAAAAACAAATGATTATATTTGGCCATTGAGTAGTGCAAAATATACGTCGCATACGACTTCAAAAAACAGTTGAGTTGAAAAAATATGTAAAATAAGTAAATCAAATTAATAAAAAAAATATACCTCCATATTTTTCAAGCACAACCAGAAGGTTGTGGCTGAGATTGTGAAGATCTTCCTCTTGCTGCAGAAGAAATTTCGTCGAACTCTGAAATAGTGGAAAAAAAGTTATTCAAAAGATATAACATTAAAATATCATATTTATTTAAACTAAAGTAATAATTTTACCTGCGATAATATCTTCAGAAAGCTTAAAATCTTCCATGAGGTCCATGTCTTTGAAATAGGTAAAAGACGGGTTTAACCAATTCTGGGTGCAAATTAATGCCTTCGCCATTTCAAATTTTAGGGAGCTCCTATAGGTTTCTAAGATTCTTCCTCCCGTGCTGAAAGCACTTTCTGATGCAACTGTAGACACTGGTATGGCAAAGATGTCCTTAACTATTGTAGCTAAAATAGGATATTCGGTTGAATTGTGTTTCCACCACACAAGAATGTCAAAATTAGGTTTATGTGTCATAGGTAGAAAGTATTATTAAGTTCATATAATAGTACAATGCACAGTGTAATGGGGCTTAACAAATTGCAGAGGCCATGTAGGTTGAGGTGTAGGTAAGTGATTGATAGAAAAAGTTACAATTGATATTGGTGTACAAAGTTGAGTAAAAGATATTTAAAAAAAATTCATAATGGAAAACAAATTCATAATGGAAAACGATTGGCAGGTTTAAAAGGCACTTAGGAATTTGTGAGTCAATCTTTCATAATATAATCACACTGGCAGAATTATCAAATTCATTGGGAAAATAAGACTTTTAGCAACTACCAGCCATAAATTAAACTTAGTCAATGACGCAAAAATAAATACGAGTTCATAAAAAAGTTGAAACCTTAAACCACAACTTTCTTCAAGTATGTTATGATTTTGTAAATGTACTATTAGTGTTGATGTTTATATATCAGTAGAAGTCCCATTTTCTAGGAATGATGCTCTTATGAGAGTTGTAAGTTAAACTTAGTTTCAATTGACAACAAAATTCGTCAAACACATTAGTTAATAGTATGAATGGACAGTGCAAAATCATATAAAAAAACTTTAGTAATTCCAAGAAAGTTAAAAAGCATTAATCAAAATGAGGACATAGCATTCTGCAGCGTTACAAGATGAATTGATTACTTGTAAACTGAAAATAGACCTAAAGCATTGTTCAAAATATAAAATTACTACAACTCAGGATTATAAAATAACATCTCTAATAAATAGATTCTCCACGTCTTCAAGAATTAATCAGCAACAACTTGTATTGTAAAAGAGACAATGGAGATCCCAAAAAGTGCAGCCAGCTCTGATCATTTGTATTTGTTTTGCCTTCCAGACTTGGTCCTTGGAGTCTTAGTGGAAGACAACTTTGGCAATGACAAATCAGGGACCTGTGGATGTTGACCTTCATCGGATGGAGACTGCCTCTTTGAAGGGGTATTGTTATAGCTGGTATCGGGGCTTCAATTCTGTGTTGCAGATGTGGTAGTCTCCATCGTTATAAGTAGTAAATTTTAGTGTCCTAAAAAATAAAGTTACTTAGAAAATAAGATATCAGCAACAAAATGAAATTTCTTAAGTTTTACAATTATTAATAGTTTCAAATTGCGGTCTTGCAAAATTGTATGAATAAACGTTAGTGGTGTGTCTTTAGAATACATTATACAATGACCAATAAAAGCACAACAATATGAATCAAGAAAGGACATATATTGGTGGTGATTAATCAAATAATTTCTAAGAAGTTTATGTGACAACACCTGTTGACTGTTGTTGAGATATTGCAAGTGTGAAAGAGTCTGACTTTCTATGTCTCTTGTAGAAGTTGTTTCTCGTCTGCACAATTAAACATCAGAATGCCACTCACTTCATTCAATAAGCAAAACAAACTATACTATGAATGAACCAAGCCTAATTCAAGCATGAATATATTCTGACTAACACTTACAAGTGTGATTCAAACACACTATAATATGACTACAACTACAAAATCAAAATTATCACAACAATTTATTATCATTATGAAAAGTTGAAAATTACCGATTTTGTTTGAGTTGTCCAAAGCTGAACTAAACTCATCAAATTCATCTTAATATTAAAGTTTTCATTCAGCACAAGTGGATCTTGGAATTTGAATAGCCTAGATTTTTCTTTTTCATCCTTCAATCATGCTATCGCTGCATTCTGCTAAGCTAGCTGGTTATCTTCTATCAAGTTTAACAAAACAGGATTAAAATGTTAAAACCAAACCAATGCACAAATAGTCACCCAATACAACTACACATCACAAGTACATCAATCAAAGTAGGTGCAACTTACTCAAGACAGACTTGCCGCCACTTCAATTCATTCCAAAATAAGGTATAATGCAGGTTTCTTCGAACCAGTTTTCATCGCTCTTGTTGGTTATGAAGTTGGCATAATATTTTAATGTGAAACTTGTTTCACTTTTAAATCCCTATAACATGAAATTTAACAAAAGCAAATGCTACTTTTAGTGTTAATCCACAACAGAAAAGATATCTGAAATCTGAAACTCACAGAAATAAGAAAAACTGAATCAAAATCACAACAGAACATTAAGTATTCAGTACACACATTCACAAAACCATATGACTCATTAAAAGGCATTCACCAAAATACAATCCTTCATCATCATCATCACGTAACCAAATCTGCACTCCTCACAAAAGTACATCATCAATATGCTGCAGCAGTATAAAAACAGATCGAACATAAAAGTAATGCATCTCATTATTAGCCAAAGGCATGTACATGTACACAACAAATTGAAAGCTATCAAGACATAGATGAGATGAAATTTGTCATACCATAATGGTATTGCTTCTACCAGATCCGCTCATGCTCTTTGTGCTAACAAGAGAAAAGATTTCATCATCTTATTCAAAATCATCAGTTGACTTGATTAGCAGCGCAACCCGTGAATATATTTCACAAAAACTTGGTTCACCTTCTTCGGATTAACTGTTGGCGGCCGCGTTTCTAGGGTTTGGAGAGAGATGAGATAGATAGAGTATGCTATAGAGAGAGAAACAGATTTGTGAAATGAGCTTTGAAAGGAATGGAAAAGTTAATGTATAATATTTCAGATTTGAAAAGGTGGAGGGAAATACCCTAGGTCAATACATATATTTCAGATTTCCAAATAGGTATTAGCAAACATTCAATGGATATAGTTGGTTTTTTCAAGCGGGTAATAGGATGTTACAACAAATTTTTGAATTTATTGTGTCACTTGGAGGAAAGGAAGAATATGATAGGTTTAGAATGGTTGATTTAGCAAATTACCAAAAAGGGCTTTTTGTAGTGTAAAATAATTTTGTTACAAAGGGTAAATTAGGCAGTTTGGTGGCATGTCGTAATCTTAGTTAGGTAGTTGATTGAAAGTTTCAAACTATGTAACGACATGTCATATGCAACATAATTATATAATACCACGTCAATTAAAATTTCATGTGTCACTCACTACAAAAAAGACTCTCAATTGCGACGTGAATATCACGTCACAACTTTAGAAATCACGTCGCAACACGTAATCAGCGACGTGGGAGTTTATGTCGCTGGAGAACAAGTGGCAAACTTGTTGCGACGTGGGATACATGTCACAAAGTTGTGACGTGGTATTCACGTCGCAACATAGTTATATAGGGAACATGCATCTGCTTTAAAAGCAATTGTGGCAGACATAATCCAGTTTTAGTTGCGACGTGAAATACATGTCACAACTTTGTGACATGTATTCCACGTCACTACAAATGACGTTTTTTTTTTAAAAATTAATTATTAATAATCATTTTGTATATATAATAAAATAATTAATTAATATAATAAAATTTATATAATTATATATTCATATATTAAATTTTATTTAATAAATTCATATAATAAAATTTTATAAAATAAATTTGACAAACTAAAATTATATAATTAAATTAATATAATAAAACTAATAAATTCAAATTTAAAATAATTTACATAAATGCAAATTTAAAAACAAATTAAATACAAAGTATTTTTACAAGGCATCTTCACCCGAATAATTATCAAGATCAAAATCATCATTTCCGTCATCCTTCGGCTCTTGATCAGGAACATTTTGATTTCCACCACCTTGCATAAATCGTCGCATCTTCTCCTCTATATTAGATTGCCTCTTCCGCATGATCTCTAATTGCTGCTCTTGCCTCATTACCGCCATTTGGGCCTCCATTTCGTGTCTCGCCTCACTCAACGCCAATTGTCTTACTGTTTCAACTTGTGCTCGTGTCAGATTTGGTTGACGCGACCCTCCTTCTTCATCTCTAACTCTCTGAAACAGATTCATATCACCAAATCTCAAATCGGCCGCCAAATTTCCACCCCCAAAAAAGCAACCATTAGGCCCTTTTCCCTCAACTACTTGATTCCAAATATAGAAATTAATATTCGCATGAAGCGGCTCCCCCTCTGCTAGAGTATATTCAGGATTATTTTCCAGAAAAACTGTGAGCAATGTCTGATAATTATCTTGTACATACATACAGTAAAAAAATTTAAAATTAAATATATATATATATATATATATATATATTAAATTATCATAAATTAAAGTATATTAAAAAGTTACCACATGATTTTCACGCCACAACTTATGAATTGCCACGTGATTTTCACGTGGCAATTTATCAGTTGCCACATGATAATCACGCCACAAAATTTTCATTAAGTTTAAAAAATCACTTGCCACGTGATATTCACGCCACAATTTATCGGTTGCCACGTGAAAATCACGTCACAAATTTGTTATTAAATTAAAATAAATATGAACAACATAAATTAAATTACTTACAAAAGCTCTCCGCGTGCGCTTGTCAACAAAACCTCCCGATCTCTTTGTCCGAGTCTTTGTAATCAACTCAATGATCAATGATGGTCTCCCCAACTCCTTAGTCTAAATAAAAAATTAAAATTAATTAATAAAATATATTATGAATAAAAATATAACTTAAAAAATTAGTAATATTTACTGTAACACCCGAATATTACCCAAAGTTTAATATGCAAAAATCAGAGTAATTTAAAATTTCATAAATTCAATACTGAGGCATCACACCTTCAAAAACAACTCACTTTAAACAGTTTACTTTAAAGTATAAATCTCGGATACATAGCATCGTCGGAAAACATAAAGTGATTAATAAAAATCAAAACATCTTCTTTATTAAACTTCCTTAACCAATCATATTTTCATAAAGTATGATTCTTATCTACAAAAGAGAAAAACAACAAAAGAACAACAACAAGACAACATAATTATTTCCCCCGAGTGCTACGTATCAGAGCGACACCGACTCAACTAATAACAGCTATAATCTCCGTCTTCATAACCTGCACGTTACCAATATAAAGGTAACGGCGAAACAAGTAAAGGGTGAGATACTACAAAACATATAATTAAAGGCATGATAAATATATATATATATATATAGTTTCGGAATTATAAAGGGTACAGATTAATAAGTGCAATTCCAACACATATCCAAAACTCACTTACTCTTATCGTCATTCTAATGTGTATAATCTACACTTTATCGCCATAACCTCATCGGCATAATTCATCACAACAACACATAAAATTTCATCACCACGAAATCATAAACAACAACATCAAATAATGCTAATAACATAAGCAACATAAATAAAATCATCACAATTGGCTAAAGCACATCGTCACAACATCATCACATCATATTTGCATTAAGCATTTCATCAAGTTAAGTCGTCGCAAATCTCATCATTTATATTCATCGCATAGTTATCATGATTATCAAATCATATTCATTTCATGTTCATCATAAAGATCATCACCAAACAAAGCATCATATACCATCACAATTCAACATCGTCAATCAATTAAAAACCAACGCCAAACAACTCAAACATAAAACATAACCGACTCCATGAGACACGACTATGTTATGCATGTGGTACCCGTCGCTTTGTCCATAATTAGGAACACTTGGCATAAAAGCCTCGTCGCTTGGCATAAAAGCCCATCGTCGCCAATGCAATGTATGTGACTCGACAATAAAACAACACAACAAAAACATCATCATCACTCATCAAGATTGGCATAAAGCCCACATCGCCATAATTTATCCACATCAAGATAAATATATCATCGCATCACATTTGCATTATGCAAAACATCACCAATAATTCATCATCATCAAAAATCATGCATTTACAATATCGGAAGCATTTATTAACAACCTCAATATAATCATCACATCATCATGTACAAAGACATACATCATCGCATCGCATATCAACAAGTATTCATTAATAAATACACCGCCGCAACCATTATGTTTATTCACACCACATCATTATCAATTAATTCGCTAAATTCTGAAAACGAAAAAATAATCAAAATATCAATAATCGTCGCGAAAGTAATTCTTAATAACCGACATTAATCATAATCATCAACATCGCAATCGGATTGTCCATACGTGTCTTAAATCCACTAAAACGGAATCCGATTCAATTTAACCGTAATTAAGCCTATTTCGGGTCGTTCCGTAAAAACTCGTAATTTCTAAAAACTAACCTCACCACTACGTTCTACACGTCGAACTTAGCTAGCATGTCAATTTTTGTTGAATTCGGAGCAACTTGCTCTGTCGTCAAATTTACCGAAATCAAAAAATCGGAACATAATCGGGTTCTAAATTTAATCGGCTAACTTATACCCTAATTATATTTTATTGATATAAGGTGTTACTAGGTGAATTTTGGAAAACTAAAAGAAACAGAAGCTATTTAGGATAATTATGCAGGAAAACAGCATGACAGAAAAACAGAGTTTTGCAAAAACAGAAAAATCACATAACAGCAAAACTCTTCATTCTTCCAGACTACACAGGGACGCACGTACCTTGCTCCTCCTCTACAATTGGAAGCGGGTGCCTCAAGGAGGGGGATGGCCGTCCCACACCATGAGGTGGGCGCCTCCCCCATGTTATTCCCTCTACCATTCGTTCATCTTCTTCCTGCAATATTTTTGTATCAGACAGTTTCTGGTTTTTCTAAGTTTTATAGTTTTGCTTGTTTTTCTTCATTCTTGCAACTTAGTATTGCTAGCTTAGAAACAAATTACCCATAAACCACACTCCTAAATCAATCTTCCTATGTTAGTCAACACTCAATCAACCAAACTCATAAATTAACCTATCAATTTTTCCCCAAATCCAAACTATAACTATCAAACCCTAATTTTATGAGATGGAGAATCAAACCCCTTACCTCCAGCTTGGTTGATTGCAAGTTGCTCCAACAAAATCCCAACCTCAAGCTTCCTCTTTCTCTTCTTCTTCTTCTTCTTCCCAAAACCCTTTCTTTCTCTCAAGCTTCCAAGTTTCTATTTTTGCTTTTGGTGTTGGAATGGAAGAAAATGTGGAAAATGGCTTATGTATTCTTACTAGCAACAAGGGTGTAAACCCAATTCTCACCAATTACTCCTCACACCCCTAACTTATTTTTTTAAATTAAAACTAAAATAATATCTAATAATATTATTAATTCAATTAATTAAAATAACTCCGGGGAATTAAATATCGGATCCGAATAATATTTTACCGAACCGAACGGAATAAAAATCAGACCGAACGAAACGTCGCCAAATATATTATCATATATATCGATTAATATATTTATTATCGTCGCAAAATAAATATCGATTGGTAACTCGAAAATATTAATATAATATAATATTAATTTAAAATGAGCGTTACAACTCTCCCCCACTTATAAACTTTTCGTCCTCGAAATTTCGACCAAAACGAACAAATCGGGACATCCCTACGCATTCTTCCGCTCAATCCTTGCGTCAATTAAACAACATACAACAGACACAAAAGACAAGGGTATCTCCCTAACCACCATCTCCAAACAAGAACAACCATGCCGAGATGCAAAACCCATACAACGCACTCGAAAACCAAATAAAACTCAACAACCAAACAAGTCGCAGACACACCGGTTCATTCGAGAACCAAACAAACAAGATCGATACTATCCTAACACCTCAACCATAGAATTAGTCGCACACTCGAACCGACACCTCGAAAACGAGTCACCAAAGGTAGGAACATAAAGTCCTACAACACAACACCGACACCATCGCTAAAACGAAAACAACAAAATGGTTATACAAACCAAAACTAAAACAATCAGAGTAGGATAGTACCACGCGTGCTACGCAACCACGAAAAGATGCCTTCATTCATGCATAAGCACGAACTTAAGAATCACACTTACAGTTATCGCTTTCATTCTAGAAAGTCACAAGGTCACATCATCCTTGTAGATTACCAACACACAACCCCTGAACAAAACAAGTTACTCAAACATAACCAAACTGCGATACACCACTCATTCTAGGGCTTATACTGACGACTTGCGACTATAACTCACTAGCCCAAATCCAACAGTCTCGCATACTCGCTAAAAAAATCAATGCTCGATATCTAAACCATGCTGCGTCACTTTTATGCATAAGATGCCAACCCTAAAACAACTTGGTTAATCCTCAAATTCACAATTACTCAGAATGATTACGCTCAAAGCGTACACCCATCAAGACACCTCGTAACATCAGTCTTATCAACTCGAATATCACTCTTTCGTTCTTGATTGATCAACGTCCATTGATCCTCTAAGATACATGACATAGTTGACCTTTTCAAATATTGTCCAAATATTCACTTGTGAAACTTCGACGTATACACTTGACTTCAACGAAGTCTTCCCTTATAACAATTCAATTCCCAAAATTTGTATTAAGTAATCACCATCCTCGTACCGTCGTAACGATCAATACGCAGGTTCTTATTCGAAACACCTTTCATAACTTTCAATCTTCCAAAGTGGTAACTCAAACCAAAACACTCTCTTAAGAACTCTACCCAACTACGTCGTCTCATACTCCTGACTTACAACACAGATTGGACTTAGAACCACAACATCAATTTTATGGAACCCAACATGACTACCGTCGCGACCGACTTTATTCACAATTAGAACGCTTTCCTTTATAAAACATCAATCATCTTAAGGTATCTGTGGCTACCAAACCATCACAAACTTCTTTACCGTAAAGACTTATCTTAGTCGTAATCTAATAATTCACCGCGACCATTGGTGTCCGACGAAATCCATATGTTAGTAGTGGGAAAATCCTTGATAACTTCCTGGACTTAATCTCAACAAGTGTATCAAAACAAACATGCGACATTCTTCAAAATAAAAAATCCTTAAATTAGATATTCTTGGATTATCCGCGATATCAACATACTAAACTCAGTACCAGACGAAGTCTCTTTATAGATCGTACTAAAACTTGAATTGTCTTCAACAATTCCAATCTTCTCGCCGTTAACATCTGCACCTTTAAGATTCCAATTGAGCACAACCGCATTAAACTCTAACTCACGCGTCCGAAAATTTTTCCTTATGAAAAAATCAAATCGTTCTAAGGTAGCAATGCACTTTTCTAACTCTATGCCAAAATACATCTTAAGTCCAAAGATGAAATATCATAATATACCGCACAAGGTTCTTCAGTACTAAACAAGACCAAAATCAAAGCATCCGCTAAACCTTCCACTGGCTCAAACAAATTCGCTTTCCATTGCGAAGTCCAAATAGCGACTCAACCATCTCGAGTCAAAGTACCCACGACCAATGCCAACTTATAAAAAGATCTTCCATCAAACTCACAAAGCTAACCATCCAAAACAAAGGAACTTCTAAGCTCTGAAACACCTCTTGAGGTCTCCTACAAGATACAAAACAAATCTTTGCGGAACTGTCCAAAATATCACCGTCTAAGTCGCTTACTTAAGGCACTCTCGTCCAACAGTTCAAAGTTCTATCTTTGGAATACTCGACATGCACTGGTCTAACTTCACTACTGATAACGCAACGCTCGGATGCTTGCCACAATTTCCTTAACTTGATGTGAACCAAAAAAATATCTATGAACACGAAATAACTCTTACAGCTATTCATGAGAGTACTCCTGTCTGAACATTCCAAAATCATACCTGACGCATTAGTCGCACTACTGACATCAACAAATACTTGCCAGAACTATACACTATCTTGAAAAGCATCGTCTAAACATCTTCAACCCTCACATTAATCCGTAGACAGCCAGACTTCGCATCGATCTCACTAAACACATAAACTCCAAATGACTGATTCATCCAAATATCAATCCTTGGAAGTAGATACTTGTCCTTAACATCCATTTCGTTCCTTTGTCCGAAAAAGACACACCAACTTAAGCGACCTTTTCTCTTCTCGAACAACACAACGGTAGAACTCCACGGTGACCCGCTCGTATAAACAACTCTACTCAAACCAATCCCCAAGTTGACTCTTCAACTCTAATTCAGAAGCAGACATCTCCTAAGGATACTTCAAATCAAAACTAGTTCCAGAAACTAAATCCATCAACACTTCACTTCGCACTACGGCGGTAAATCAATCACATCTTCACAATATGCTACGGAAGAATCACAACAAGAAGTTCGCTTGCCAAAATCTTGTTTCTCACCAAAACCCAAATTCGCCCACAACTCAAGTAATCATGCACCTCCTTGTGCTAACTCATCTTCTTCTTACACTATTAAGCAGGCAAGACAAGTCTATCCCAACCAACACAAATCCCGACTACTATCAATAAGAGATTAAGGGTGATCAGTTCCTCAATTTGTCAATAGACAGTCGACAATCATGATGGTGACATAAACCATCTTTACCAAACTGCAACAGCGTCTTCAAACTTACACTTCAAGTTACCAAGCGTAACCCTGCTTGAGGCTCCATCCTAAGCCACAAGCGCCACCAAGAAGTAAAACTTCTCCCCCACTTGTTTCAAACTCATCTCTGCAGACAAACAAATGGAAACAAGCAAGTACCGAAAGTGTTTCACACACATGTCGCATACAACAGGGTTAAACACACTAATAACCTGGTTGACAGACCGACCTGCTCTGATACCACTAATGTAACACCCCAATATTACCCAAAGTTTAATATGAAAAAATCAGAGTAATTTAAAATTTCATAAATTCAATACTGAGGCATCACACCTTCAAAAACAACTCACTTTAAACAGTTTACTTTAAAGTATAAATCTCGGATACATAGCATCGTCGGAAAACATAAAGTGATTAATAAAAATCAAAACATCTTCTTTATTAAACTTCCTTAACCAATCATATTTTCATAAAGTATGATTCTTATCTACAAAAGGGAAAAACAACAAAAGAACAACAACAAGACAACATAATTATTTCCGGTACCGATCGACTCAACTAATAGCAGCTATAATCTCCGTCTTTATAACCTGCACGTTACCAATATAAAGGTAACGACGAAACAAGTAAAGGGTGAGATACTCCAAAACATATAATTAAAGGCATGATAAATATATATGTAGTTTCGGAATTATAAAGGGTACAGATTAATAAGTGCAATTCCAACACATATCCAAAACTCACTTACTCTTATCGTCATTCTAATGTGTATAATCTACACTTTATCTCCATAACCTCATCGACATAATTCATCACAACAACACATAAACTTTCATCACCACGAAATCATAAACAACAACATCAAACAATGCTAATAAGATAAGCAACATAAATAAAATCATCACAATTGGCTAAAGCACATCATCACATCATATTTGCATTAAGCATTTCATCAAGTTAAGTCGTCGCAAATCTCATCATTTATATTCATCGCATAGTTATCATGAAATTATCAAATCTTATTCATTTCATGTTCATCATAAAGATCATCACCAAAAAAAGCATCATATACCATCACAATTCAACATCGTCAATCAATTAAAAATCAACGCCAAACAACTCAAACATAAAACATAACCGACTCCATGAGACACGACTATGTTATGCATGTGGTACCCGTCGCTTTGTCCATAATTAGGAACACTTGGCATAAAAGCCTCGTCGCTTGGCATAAAATCTCATCGTCGCCAATGCAATGTATGTGACTCGACAATAAAACAACACAACAAAAACATCATCATCACTCATCAAGATTGGCATAAAGCCCACATCGCCATAATTTATCCACATCAAGATAAATATATCATCGCATCACATTTGCATTATGCAAAACATCACCAATAATTCATCATAATCAAAAATCATGCATTCACAATATCGGAAGCATTTATTAACAACCTCAATATAATCATCACATCATCATGTACAAAGACATACATCATCGCATCGCATATCAACAAGTATTCATTAATAAATACACCGCCACAACCATTATGTTTATTCACACCGCATCATTATCAATTAATTCGCTAAATTCCAAAAACGGAAAAATAATCAAAACATCAATAATCGTCGCGAAAGTAATTCTTAATAACCGGCATTAATCATAATCATCAACATCGCAATCGGATTGTCCATACGTGTCTTAAATCCACTAAAACGGAATCCGATTCAATTTAACCGTAATTAAGCCTATTTCGGGTCGTTCCGTAAAAACTCGTAATTTCTAAAAACTAACCTCACCACTACGTTCTACACGTTGAACTTAGCTAGCACGTCAATTTTCGTTGAATTCGGAGCAACTTGCTCCGTCGTCAAATTTACCGAAATTGGAAAATCGGAACTTAATCGGTTTCTAAATTTAATCGGCTAACTTATACCCTAATTATATTTTATTGATATAAGGTGTTACTAGGTGAATTTTGGAAAACTTAAAGAAACAGAAGCTATTTAGGATAATTATGCAGGAAAACAGCATGACAGAAAAATAGAGTTTTGCAAAAACAGAAAAATCACATAACAGCAAATCATCAATCCTCGGCAATGGATACCGATTCTTAATTGTCACTTTATTCAACTGTCTGTAAGCAACACATAATCTCATTGAACCTTCTTTCTTCTTAACCAACAACATCGGAGCTCCCCACGGCGAAACACTGGGACAAATAAACTTCTTCTCAAGCAACTCCTCCAACTGTTTCTTTAACTCCGCTAATTCAGATGTCGACATACGGTAAGGCGCCATCGACACTAGACTAGTTCCAGGAATCAAATCTATAGTAAATTCTACCTCTCTCTCAGGTGGCAATTCACTAACGTCTTTCGGAAACACCTCTGGAAATTCATTCACCACTGGCAATCCATCACTCTTTGATTTTCCCTCCGCTTCTATTGCAGAATACAACATAAACACCACAACACCATCTTTCACAGCTAGGTTCATCTGTTTAACCGACATAGTCACATCTTCGACACCAACCTCTTCAGGAAAAATAACCGTCTTCGCAAAATAGTTGATATGAACCTGGTTGAATTCCAACCAGTTCATTCCAAGGATGATATCAAGTTGTTCTAACGGTAGGCACACTAGAACCATACCGAAACCCCTACCAAAAATCACAATAGGACAATTCCTACAAACATACGAAGTAGTCACTGAACCCGACGCAGGAGTGTCAATAACCATACTTCCATCCATATTAGAAATTTCCAAATTCAATCTCTTAGCACAATCCAAAGCAATAAAAGAGTGTGTGGCTCCAGTATCAATAATCCCAATTAAAGGAATGCCATTAATAAAACATGTACCTTTAATCAACCGATCATCTGGCTTAGTATCTGATCCAGACAATGCGAACACTTTACCACCAGCTTGCTCCTTCTTGGGTTTTGTGCCCTAAGGACGAGTATGACCCTCTTCACCACAGTTGTAACAAGTCACCACTCTCACTCTGCAACCATTGGCCACATGGTCGAGCTTCCCACACTTGAAACACTTCTTATCGTTACTTTTGCAATCCACCATACGATGCCCTGTCTCACCACACTTGTAGCACTTACTGGAAGAACCAGAATCTCCTCCACCAGACTTCTTCCAACCACAAGATCTCTGATTACTCCTATCATAAGGCTTACCACGCTCCATCTGTTGCTTACCCTTCCTATCAACATACCCTCGAGCATTCGACTTAGTGCTGGCAAGATCTTCCTCTAAAATCCTACTATAGTCAACCAGATCAGAAAATCTTCGGATACGCTGATACCTGATACCCTGCTTAATCTCGTCACGCAGACCATTCTCAAACTTGATACATTTGGAAAATTCTACATCTGCATCGTTAGTGTAATAAGCATAATACTTCGCCAACTCAGTAAACTTCGAAGCATACTCACTTACAGTCTTGTTGCCTTGCTTGAGCTCCAGAAATTCAATCTCCTTCTTACCTCGAATGTCTTCAGGAAAGTACCTCCTCAGGAAAGCCCTCCTGAACACAGCCCAAGTCAACGCAATACCATCTTCTTCCATTTCAGTTCTGGTAGCAACCCACCGATCGTCAGCTTCCTCCGCTAACATGTGAGTTCCGTATCTCACCTTCAGCCCTTCAGCACAGTTAATCACTCTAAAGATCCTCTCGATCTCCTTCAACCACTTCTGAGCACCTTCAGGATCATGTGCACCCTTGAACAATGGAGGATTATTCCTCTGAAAATTCCCCAATTGTCGGTCAGCACCAATCACAGCTCCCTGCTGATTCCCTCCGAGCACACCAGCCAGCATTCCCAATGCTTCAGCAATAGCATCATCGTTTCTCCCGTTACCTCTTTCGGCCATTGTTCTGTAACATTACAAAACAACCTCATTAGCACACAAGTATCGACAGTGTCATCTTACACTAGTCGCATACCAAAGGGATAACGACACAAGACAAGACCGACTATGCTCTGATACCACTATTGTAACACCCCTTCTAAAATACCCCGCGAATATATTATTTAAGGTAATATTAAAATTAGATTTAATCAGAGTCAACACGGAAATCAAGGGATGCCACAATTGTGAAATAAATAAAACTCTAATTACTCAGTAGCCATGCTACACTGAGGACCACCATCAAAATAATCAATTAAGTTAAGACCATGTCTTACACAGCGGAAACAATACCATCAAAACAAAACGGAATAAACCAAGTCTTAATTATTCCTAAAATAATTCCAAATACAACTGAAACATGAATAAATCCTCAACTAAACGTTCCCCAGTGTTACAACCTATCAGAGCATGACACTGACACGCGGACTTAAACATCTTAGCTCTAGAGTCATCCTCACCAACTCCTGAGCTGCTACTTTAATCTGAAATCATTAAAGTAAGGGTGAGATTTCTCATAATTAACATGCATTATAAGTTTCTCAATCAACATATATCACAAGCATATTATTCCACCCATTCCAACATAGTTCAGATTCCAATACACAATTACAACCAGACAATTCATTATGCACAACCATTAACAATCAGAGAATTGCAACACTGGAAGACATCCTAACATGTTACAATTCCATGCAATTACAATGTAGACACAATGCATGTGGTACCAACACGTGACCAAGTCACCCAACACTGATCCATCATCAACCGGATACAATAACCATCGATTCGTCCATAAACACCCAGACACGAATCCAGCCTAACCACCCATCATCATCCGGGTATCGGTTAACGGCAATACAAGTCAAATTCCACACAATGGGAATTAACTTCACCAAAAATGCATATGCACGCACAACACCAGCATGCAACATTTTATCAGTCTATAAAATACACCAACTATCATAACTGAACCAAATTTCAAACATGATATTCTCAACAAATCATGCACATAATCAACAGCATAAACATGCCTTTCATTCACACCATTCAGATATCTCAATGTCACAGGTACACTACCTCTTATACACCCAATACACATCGAATAAATAATCACTTATTTCAATTCGACACATTTTCAAAATAATTTTAAGTTACGGAAATTATTTCATTTCATAAAATAGAGCATTTAATTTAAGAAATAACGTCCAAAATGCGACTAAACGGAGTTACGGTTTGAAAGTTATGAATTTTCAAAGTTTAGTATTTTCAAAAGTTACAGTAGAACCGTTTCCCTATGCAGAACCGGTTCCTGCGAAGTCTGAAAACATGCCCCCTGAAAAAATGTATGGGAACCGGTTCCTACCCCAGGAACCGGTTCACACGTAAATAGCCAATTTTAAAAGTTTTACACTGGGAACTCGGTTCCTACCCACTGGGAACCGGTTCCCACGACCTGCAGAAACAAAAACTGCTATTTTGACAACATTTACCCATTCCAAATCACTTCCAAACATTCCCATACGAATTGCAACATGAGAAACACCAAAATACATCCATTTTACACCATTATAACATCAAACAACATTATTTCACCATTCTTATTTATTATTTGACACACTAATGGTTTCCGACCTACAATCCGACACAATAGAGACAATTCTATGGAAACCTAGAATTTCTAAACCGGGATTCCCTAACATGCTATGATCTATACGGTTGAATTCAAAGCCGATAATACACAATAATTAATCGAAATCACCCCTTACCTTGTGGGTTCTTCGACTTCCGACACGAAATGGCTTTTCTCCTTCCTTTTCCTCTTCTCAATTCCACATTCTGTGAGTTTTCTCCAAAAGTGACTCTTTTTTCCTTTTTCCTTCTTTTCTTCCTTTTATTATTCTAACATAATAAAAATAAATTAAATAATGTGAGTAGAGTCTTTTACTCCTCACACCCTCACTTCACCCTTCACACCACCAATAATTCCATTTCCGTTTAATTTAATTAATCCCATTAATCCAAAATATTAATAATTACATTCCTAATTAAATCAATAATTAAAAATTATAATTATTTAATTATCAAATTAATCGGGGTGTCACAACTCTCCCTTACTAAAAAGAGTTTTCGTCCTCGAAAACATACCTTAGGCGAAAAGTTCGGGATATGAGTCCTTCATCTGACTCTCCAGCTCCCAAGTGACATTCCCATCTGCTGGTCCTCCCCAAGCCACTCTTACCAATACGATCTCTTTGCCTCGCAACTGTTTCAACTCGATCCTCTTCAGCTTAAATTCTCGTACATGTATATCATCTACTTGAATCTCATGTGACGGGTCAGTAATGTACTTCCTCAGCTGAGATACATGGAACACATCATGCAAATTTGCAAGTGACGGCGGCAAAGCAATCTGATACGCCACCTTCCCAACTCTCTTGGTAATCTGAAACGGACCAATAAAGCGCGGAGTCAACTTCTTTGACTTCAAGGCTCGACCAATGCCAGTCATCGGAGTAACTCGCATAAAAATATGCTCTCCTTCACTAAACTCAAGATCTTTCCTCCTCTTATCATGATAACTTTTCTAACGACTCTGGGAAGTTCTCATCTTTTCCTGAATCATTTTGATCTTTTCTGAAGTTTGTTGAACAATTTCCGGTCCAATCACAGCACTCTCTCCAGATTCGTACCAACACAACGGTGTCCGACACCTCCTACCATACAATGCTTCAAACGTAGAATATAGTATGAATATAAAACAAACACTACAAGAAAAATGCCATATGGCCACGCTAAATTTTTCCACACCTCGAAAATTGGGACTACATATAAGCTTTGACCAAGGTTTTCAAACCGTAGACATATGTTTTGAAATATTGACCCCAGATTGTGAAACAGTGGCATTTTCTTCGATTGCCATGTTTGCAAAATGATATTTATGTTTATACCACGGTTAATATAGTGCAGCTTGTTTTAGCCACAAAGAATAACCGCGACATTATAATTTTCACTTCAAACTGTGGCCCAAGCCCACAATTTTATACCCCGCCAAACTTTCCCTCTTGTTTTTTTTCTTCAGTTTCCCTCTTTTTTATTATTTTCTTTTCTAATTGTTTTTTATTATAAAAAGGAAAATAAAATTGAAAAAACAATTAACCTAATTAATGTTTCATTCTCTGCTTCATACATGTTAACCTAATTTGTTCATCCTCTCTTCTCTTTTCGTACGTTTCCTCCTCTCTTCTCAACCGTCTCTCCATCTTTGTTCTCAATCGTCTCTCCATCTCTATTCTCAACCTCCATCTCATGTCATCCGTCGCTTCTGCCATTGGTTTTGTTTCCAATTAAACAAGATGAAAGAAAGAATCTTTCTCTCCCTGTTTTATTTTCTTCGTCTTCTCACTGAACTGCAGAACCAGAACCACTCTAATTCCTTCATTTCCCGATCTACATCACTTTACGTCGATTATGATTCCTTCGTTCTTCTCTCGATTCTCATTTTCTAGGGTTTCGTTTTCTGAACAATGTTATCTAAGTTTTAGGGTTTTCGTCGATTCGTCTTTCTCCTAGATCTGTTACCAGAGCTAGGAGAAACATTGCATGCTTGTTTTGCTTTATAATTTATCAATAGTTATGGCTTCTTCGTACCAAGGATCCGTTAGTGCTGCCCAGGTTTTTTTTTGTTTTTTTTTAAAAAAAATTGTATCTTTTTTATGTGGGTATTGTATAATTTGTGTAAAGTTGAAGTCTTTTTTTTTTTTTTTGCAGGTGTGGGTTCTTACTTCGTTGGACAGTACTATAAAGTTCTTCGTCAACAGCCTGATCTTGTTCATCAATTCTACTCCGATTTAAGCTCGATGATTCGCGTTGACAGCAAGAATGCATCTGATGTGCTGCTAATACTTATTATACTCACTCAAACCGTGGCAAAAATGTATTACCACGATTATTTTATATCTAGCCGCGGTTTTTCGGTCGTGGTTGAAGACCTTTTTTTTGTAGTGGAAATTATAAAAAAAAAAATAGGGATATAATTTACCTTTGATGTAAGAATATGTGAAATTTGTGAAAATTATTTAGGATTGAAAGGTATACAAACTTGAATTGAGATTGAAAATTTGGGGATTTTGGGAGATAAGGGTTGGCTTTGAGAGGGATAATAGAGAATGAAAGAAAAATTTCAGAGAGGATGAATGAAAGTGCATAATTACGTCGCAACATGTCAACGATAAGATTAATTATTGTCCCTGCCTGCAATGCTGACACAATGTCACTTCACTGGAACGTTAAATTTTCCTTCTAAAAGTTGTGACGTGCTTATAACGTCACAACTAAATTTTTTAAAATTTGAATCTTCCCCCACGTGAATGTTACATCTTTTTCTATTTTAATTTAAAAACTTAATATAGCAACGTGTAACCCACGTCGCAACAGTTTTCAACAACCCCAATGTCTGACTGCTGATTACTTCATGGTTATAAATTTATTTAAAATTTAAAAACATGTTGCGACGTGTTTGTCACGTCGCAACTAGAAATAATTACCCACGTGACTCTCACGTCGCTACTTATGTCGCTGGAGAGAGTATTTCTTATAGTGACTCTTACAATTTAATCTAGCAACAAAGTTACACAATTGCTCTTCATCAGTTTAACTTCTATTTCAAAAAAAAATGTTACAACAACTTTATTAATATCTATTCTCATAAGAACTATTCACAATTAAATACATTTATTTCCCTTCAAAAAAAAATTGTTAAATCAAAAGACTAGCACAAATGTAAATTGATGACACCATTCAAAAATCAAAATAAAATATATGATGGCAGACAAAAACTTTTATAAAAAAATTAATTTTTTGTAAAAAATTAATAATGACAATAATAAATGTTTTAATTTATGCATTGTAAAGCATATACATTACTAATTAATCGAATATTTAAGAGGGAAAAAGTATTGACTATGTCAAATGATAAAAAATTATTTATTGAAAAATATTAAATATTCTACTTACACCTCCTCAATTATTTGCAGCTAATAATTATGTCAAAAAGTTTATTTTAGATTTGAAAATACCATAAGTCAAACAACTAATTTATTTTAATATGTGATAAAATTAATTAAGAGGCCGAGAAATAATTTTTGATTTATTTTGTAAAAAATAATTTATTATAAAACTATTATAAATATTAAGAATAACAACAATAAATATCTTAATTTTGGCATTCACAACGTTATTAATAAATTTAATATATTAAAAAATGTTTTAATAAATATTTTAAATTATAAATTATAAAATTATTAATTAACCGATAATCTAAGGAAAAAAAGTAAAGACAGTTTCTAATTATAAGAATTTATTTAAGGAAAAACGTAAAATAATCCACTTATAACTTCTCAATTGTATACATCATATCTAATAATTTCTAATTATTATAATAGTAAATTTATTAAGATTATAAAAAATATATTAGTTAGACAACCGATTCATTTAGGTATGAGACAAAATTAATTGAAAGATGGAAAAATAATTAAATATAAAACTTGTATAAAATTTAATAATATCAATATTAAATATTTTAATTTTGATAATATCAATATTATTAATAAATTAAATATATAAAAAAATCTGAATCGTATCTAATTACAAATACTTATATGTATAAATAAATATAAAATCAAACTTTTAATATAATCACGAAGACTTTAATTTATTAAACATTATATAATATTCAACATATTTATGTTTATTTTATTTGATGATCCTGAATTTATAATTTAAAATAAATATAATAAAAATAACTTAATTAATCATATTTATCAAAATCAAATATATTATCTATAGTTAAAATTTTAATAGAAAATAAAATGATGTGCACCCGCGCATCGCGTGGGTTTTAATCTAGTTATAATTTTATCACATCATCTAGTAAAATTCTAAATTTGCCATATCATCGTATAGTTCTATTTGGCACATCCCAAAACTCAATTTCATCTTATACTTTTATAAATTGGATGTCATAGGTTCGAACCCTCGCAAAGATAAAATAATATATCATTTTGAATAGATTGATCTAACAAACCAATCACTAATCCTACAATATATATTCTCTTAAATTAAAAATAGTCTCTCATATTTCAAATATAAAAGCGAGAATACAATAAAATATTATTGTTTTCCTCAAATTATAGTAATAAAAGTAATACTTGAAATAAATATTTTTAGTCTTAAAGTAGTTATTACGTAATTTTCAAGTACAAGTCACGTTAAATTTGTTTAAAATATAATATAATATGCAACAACTTTTTTGCGATGTCTATATACTTACTATATGTTTTTATATAATATTAAGTAATAAACTAATGACAAATAATAACATACTAAACAAAAGAGATAAGGGAATTCAGACACAATAAAATGTTTTTATTTTATTTTGGACAAAATGGTCTACCAAGCCAAACGTAACTCCAAATATGTATATGCTTTAATTGTAAACAATAAAAATAAAAGAGATATTAGAATTCAAATACGATAAAATATTTTTTATTTTTCTAAAATTATAACAATAAAAATAACACTTGAAATAATTTTTTTTAATATTAATGTAGTTCTTTCATGAGTTTCAAATATAAGTCACTTTAAATTAATCTTAAAAAATAATATAGTGTTCACCAATTTTTTAAAGTTTGACATAATAGATATAAATTTTGAAAATTTTACTTGATAATAATTATAAACAAATTTTTAAGTTTATTTAACACTAAAAATAAACATATATTTAACAAATTAAATTAAAATATCTATAAAAAAATAAGCAAAAAAAAACATGAGAATTAAAACAAAACAAAAAAAATTACTTTATATACATATAAATTTACTAACCTAAATTACAGATATCACTCCCAATTTATACGCATGTATTTTTTTTTAAATAAAATATATATTTGTCTATATAATTAATTTATATTATTGTCTCTATTATAATTAAAAAAAATTATAATATAAAATTAATAATTATATTTTATAAAAATCAATTCTTAATATATTTATAATTCAATAAAAAAATAAACAAATTAATTTACCGCGGCGAATCTTAATCTAGTTATCTTTAATATTTCTAATCTACCCTCTATTATAAACTGTTTCCATTAAGGGAGAAGAAATTAATCAATGATTGTTAAAAATTACAAAATCTAAGTGGTCCCTCATACAAATCCTCAACTTGAAAATTCAAGACAAATACAAGGCATATACCACTTTGTAGCCCATAGCATTATTTTCCTCAAATAATACTCAGAAAAACTAAACTTGTGAATAAATAATCTGACAATGATGTCTCTTGTTTGTTTTCTAAAGTCAATTGTCATTTTTCCACAAAGACTAACACGTGTGCAACTCATTGACAAAGAGAACTTTCTCTCTCCCTCCAAAATGACTATAATATCTTTTGTTTCATCATTGACCAAATTTTCCGTATGCCTTACTTATAAGCACTTTTTTCACTTCTTTCATACCTTGTTTTTGTGTCTCTCCATCTGCATCTAAATCAATTATTTTTCACATCTCAACCACAGCTTAGTTCAAGACAATCAACAAGCATGTTTGGATGTCCAGAAACAGGTAACCATTAGCAAACAAACAATTTTACTTTCATGAGATGAAATATAGACGATTTTCACTACGTTCTTTGCCTCATAATCGTTTCTTCTTTAGAAAAAGAAGAAACAAAGAAGAAACCATTATGATACAAAGGATTTGGTTACGAATACTATTTAATATATTGTTTTGTTTTTTGTTTTTGCCAAAGAAAGATTAGATGATATAGCAAAGATCAACTTATCAGAAGGAGAAGCATCTTCTCAAATGGGAAGGAAGAATTTCTATGGTCCAACTTCAGGGACAACCTTAAACACAGTAACACCTTGTGCTGCATGTAAGCTTTTGAGAAGAAGGTGTGCTGAGGAATGTCCTTTCTCTCCTTATTTTTCACCTCATGAGCCTCAAAAATTTGCAGCTGTTCATAAAGTGTTTGGTGCTAGCAATGTCTCAAAGTTACTATTGGTAATTTTGCCTAAACTCATTTACCTCAAAATTAGTCACTTTTAATTTTTTTTCAATAGAGCTAGTAAGTAATAACAAACCACAAAGATTTATGCCTTACTTTTCTCTTTTTTAACCCTCAAGTTGATTTCGGTCACATTTAAAAGTCAAATGATTTTAATCGCACATTGATCATGATTTGTTTAATTAGCTTAGAATTTGTTTTTTAAACTCTTAAGTGATAACTAGGGTGGCAAACGGGCATTCCCGTTCTGTTAACTCCGTTTGGCAAAAAAAAGAGAGTTATAGGACGAATTTAATTGAAAAAGAGAGTGAAATAGGACAAATCTAATTGAAAATATGGACTTAGGACGAATTTAATTGAAAAAGAGAGTGAAATAGGACAAATCTAATTGAAAATATGGACTTAAAGGGTGCAGACCTAAATCTTAGATTCATACGGTGAAAAAGTGTCGGCAATACGCGCATGCACGGTAGGAAGACCAGTTTTGCTACACTTGATAACTATTGATTTGTTTTAAAATTTTAACTCTATTATTTTATAGGAGGTACCTGAAGGACAAAGAGCAGATGCAGCAAATAGTATGGTTTATGAGGCAAATTTAAGGTTAAGAGATCCTGTATATGGATGCATGGGTGCAATATCATCATTACAACAGCAAGTTCAATCATTACAAGCAGAACTACATGCAATTAGAACTGAGATTCTAAAGTACAAATATAGAGAAGCTGCTAGTAATTTTATTTCCTCTCAAGTATCAATGCCTACAAATGCAAACTCACAACAAGATCTTTCTCAAACTCTTGTTCTTCCAACTTTAGCTCCTCCATCTCCTGCTCTTCCTCCACCACAAAAAGCATCGGCTTCTCAATCGATTATCCTTTCGTCGTTTTCTTCGTCTTCGGCTTCTTCTGTTTACACTCCATCTAAAACAACAATGAGTCATGGATCTATTTCTAGTGAAAATATTCCTTACTTTGTTTAGGTCTATTTGAGTATTTTGTTAGGAACAATTATGCGTAGTTTCTTAGAAGAGTTTATGTATAACTTGAACCTTTTTTGCTCATTTTTTCTTTCGCTTCTCTTTTGTCTTTTTGAGAGGTTATGGAGTTGGAAAAGAAAAGAAATTAATCCCACTACATTCACATGTTTTAAGTAGAATATTTAATTTTCTACTACTTTTATAATTTATTTCAGGTTAAATAAGTTTTTGGTCCATATAAATATTTTTAGTTTCGATTTTAGTCCTTCTAAATTATTCTTTTAAAGAATGGTCCTCTTAAAAATTTAAATTTTAACTTTTGGTCCCTCCTACAATTTAGCGACGATTTTTACAATTTAACGACGATTTTTACGACGGTTTTAGCGACGATTTTTTATTTAGCGATAATTTTTACGACGGTTTTAGCGACGATTTTTTATTTAGCGATAATTTTTACGACGGTTTTAGCGACGGTTTTTTATTTAGCAACGGAATTAGAGACCATTTTAGCTACGATTTTGCTACGAGGGATCAAAAATTTAAATTTAAATTTTTAGGAAGATCATTATTTAAAGGAAAATTTTTTAGAGACTAAAAACGAAATTGAAGATATTTATAGGGACGAAAAAACTTATTTATCCCTTTATATTATATCCTTTTGTGCATGTTTTCTATACATTTTTAAGAACAATATTTATATACAAATTTCAATCAAATATGTTACAAATACAATTTCAATTACGGTTGGTGAGACATCAAAGTCTTGATGTCAAATTTCAAATCATAATGATAATCTTTTTCTCAACAAAAAGAAATACATAAAATGATAATTAGTGGCGCCTTTAAATCTAACTTAAATATTAAATTTTAGGTTTCAATACACTATTTGAGGGTGTATAAATATAGATTTTATTATAAAATCTTAAATTTGTAAATTTGGTTAATAGAATTTCATAATAAATTTATCAGAGTTTAACCATGATTAAATAAGGCTGTTAATTGTTTTGTCTTAGTTAAATTATAATTAATCTAAGTAGGATCTTCGAAAACTTAATGACGGATCCTCCTAGAATTATGTATAGAGAATATGAGATTTGCACATAATGAAACCAAAAAAGTCAACTGTAAAATCTAGAAATTTGTAAAAGAAGGTAGGAGAATGATAAAGAATACCTTGAGAAAGCATACTATTAGGAAGTATGATTTTATAAAAGAAATTGGCACTGAAGATCACATGAAAATACAGATGAACAATTAAGCATTGCACGTGGGAGAATTTGACTGAAACTTATAGTACATGTGAGACTCACATGAGTTTGTGCCAGCTGAAGATTTGAAAGATGTGAAACATTTAAGTAAAAGGCTATGGAGACAAGGTACGGTTGCCTTGACGTGCAGATGTAGTTTCTGTTCCCTTGTGATATAGTCTATCTATCCTACAATATAACTCACTTCATCATAAACAAAAAGAGAAAATAATTAATATGCTATTTGTTTATACAATTTGGTCAAATAATCTATTTGCTCTATGATTTCAAGTTAATTAACTTTGCTTAATTATTTGAATGAATTAAGAATTTAGTTACAAACTATTTATGTAATACTATAGTTTATATTACAACAACAATATTTGAAGGAGTTTTTTACTAAGATCACATTGACCAAAATACTACCATCAATATACTTCTATCAACTTTTACTATACTCTAGGCTTCTAATATAGCAGGGTTACAAGTTCGATAAAAATATGTGAGATGCAAATGTTTGAATTTTTAGAAAGGGACATGTATCTTAAAGACAAAGTGTATGCGGGTAACAAAATTATGTTTAAATTGGAGTTTATAAATTAATCGACTAATATGTGAAATTTTAATTTGATACTTTCATAATTGAATTGAATCTAATATCTCCAATTTTTATTGTTCCATAAATATTTTTGGTGAGATGAAAAGAATTTTCAAACAAAATTATTCAATAGAAAATAATAAAATTTGCAATACTTTACCATTTTTAGTATTTCATATAAAATTTCTGATATTTTGGATATTTTAAATTTCTAATATATTTTTTTGATATAAAAAAGAAAAATTATTTTATACTATCAAAAAATTTGAAATATTCTAAAATTTAATAATTACCATACTGAGTTACATAATATACATAAATTTAATAATCACCATATTGACTTACATAATATTTTATGAAGTGCAAGTTTATTCCACTTATATTGAATAAAATGAGGAACTACCTCAGCTATTGTGATCAACATTACATGCAAGTAAAGATGCTAGTATGATAAACATTTTACAATAAGGTATAATTTGCATAACATAATTTAAAATATTCCTAACTATCTCATAAAGTAAATGTACTTTGAAATTGTCTTGATGACATTTTTCGTCGTTCATCAATAGTTTCCCACAAGTTAAAGCATGATATATGTCAAACATATTTAGCTAGGATACAAAATTGTTGAACTTTACAATCAGAAAAACTTTAGTAAGAATGTATGTTAATTGTGGTAGAATCTATATCTAGGTACAATACTATAAAACAATAAAAAAATACAATATTTTGTTCTCTATTTGACGTGAGAAATTCAACTCTTTATTAAAGGATAATTTAGTATTTTTTATTTATGTATCTTTTATTTTGGTCATTAAATTTACTTTAGGGTCATTAAATTTATTTTAGGGCTTATGTGACAATCTTCTCTTTGTATAAATAGACTAGTGGTAGATGTCATTTATAACAACAATCCTTATTTCTTTCTCCTTTTGTGTAGCCGTCATTCTCTTATTATTCTTCCATTATTCCTATCATCTTTGATTCTTGTGCACCAACAAATTGGTATCTAGAGCTCCGGTTCGATTCATAGGAAAACACAAGTGAAACGTGAGGCGTTGTGTGATTATTTTTTGGTTCTTGAATTCGTGTTGAATCTTGAACAAAAATCACATTTTTTTTCCTGATTTTGTGGGTTGGAAAACACTATGTGAGTGATGATATGAGTCTACTGTACAAAGTTGAAGATGAACAAAAACAACAATATGAGTACCAAACTTCTAGTTTTTGATGGCAAGAACTGGAAAAGATGGATGATTCAGATGCGCGTGTTATTTGGAGCTCGATATTCTTGAGCTTGTTATTGATGGGTATATTTCGGTTGCAGAAGATACATGAAAGAAGAGAGAGATGAGCAGAGAAACAAGAGGAAGAAAAATCAGAAGGTGTTGTTCTTCATCCATCAGTGTGTGGATGTGAATGCGTTTGAGAAAATTGCTGATTCAATGACATCAAAGGAGGTGTGAGACATACTGGTCGGATGTTACGGTGGTGACTCATCAGTGAAGAAGGTGAAGCTTCAAACCCCGAGAAAGAAATATGAGAATCTCAACATGAAGAATAATGAGAAGGTTTCAGAGTATATCTCTAGAGTGATTCTGATCACTAATGAGATGAAGGCATGTGGAGAAACTCTTTTTGAACAAGTAATCATAGAGAAGGTATTGAGGTCACTTACTCCTCAATTTGATTACATTGTTGTAGCAATTGAACATTCTAAAGATCTGGAAACCATGAGAATAAAAGAGCTGCAAAGTAGTCTAGAAGTGCATGAATTGCATCTAACTGAAAGAACTTTTGAGAGGGATGTTAAGCAGGCTTTGTAAGCTTCTTTTGTCAAGAAGGACCAGAAGCATTCTTGGTCAGAGGACAAGAATAGACGTGGTGAAAGATTCCAAAAGTCAGAAACCTCAACTTCTGTTGAGAAGAAACATCCGAAGGGAAAGGAGAAGAAGAAAGTTCAATGTTACTGTTGTAAGCAGTTTGGCCATTTTGCTAGAGATTGCTGGTCAAACAAAGGAAGGAAATCAGAAGAAGAAAACATAGTCATAGGAGATTCAGATGATGAACTTATGTTATTGATGGCTTATGATTCTGATGGAAGATGTTTGGTAGATGGTGGTATATGGACACTGGCTGTTCAAATCATTTGACTGGAAACAAACAATGGCTGATGGATTTTGACTCGAAAAGGAGGACAAAGATCACATGTGCTGATGATAAGTACCTTAATGCAGAAGGTATGGGAAATGTGAAAGTTAAAGTGAAGAATGGGAATAATGTTCTTATCAAGGATATTTGGTATGTTCTTGGAATCAAAAGCAATCTGATGAGTGTGGGTCATCTTATTGAGAAAGGCTTCTCAATTGTTATGAAGAACAATCTCTTGAAGTTGTATGATTCCAATCAGAAGTTAATTATGCAATCTGAACAGGGAAGCAACAAAATATTCAAGGTGAATGTAGAAACAGCTGAAACATAGTGTCTTAGTGAAGAAGGCTCTGAAGGAGATAGTAAGTTGTGGCACAAGATATTGGGGCATCTGAACTATAGAAGCTTAGGGCATCTAAGTTCTAAGAATCTCGTACATGGAATTTCGAAGATTGTGAAGCCTGAGAAGTCATGTGAGGTATGCATGAAAGGCAAGCAACCCAGATTGCCATTTGTATCAGAAGTAGCCTCAAGAGCAAAACATGCTCTGAGAGTAGTAAATTCTGACATGTGTGGACCATTTCCAGAACCTTCACTTAGAGGAAATATGTATTTCGTGTCTTTTGTGGATGAGTTCACAAGGATGACGTGGGTAACACTCATCAAGTTTAAGAATAAGGTGTTTACAGAATTCTAGAAGTTCAAGGTGAAGGAAGAGAATCAAAGTGGTCAGAAGTTAAAGACTCTTAGAACGGATGGTGCAGGTGAGTATAACTCTACAGAATTCCAGAAATTCTATGATGATAATGGAATTGAGCATGAGGTTACTAATCATTATACTCCTCAATATAATGGTCTTGTTGAACGAAGAAATCAAACTTTGCTTGATATGACGAGAAGTATGCTAAAAGAGAAGAAGCTTTCTCACAACTTATGGGGAGAAGCTATTGCTACTGCAACATATGTGCTCAATACGTGTCCAATGCAGAAGCTGAAGGGAATTGTTCCTTTAGAGAAGTGGACTGGAGAGAAGCAAATTGTTAGTCATCTGAAGGTTTTTTGGTTCTGTGTGTTACAAACACGTTCCAGAAGCTAGAAGGAAGAAGCTGAATGATAGAAGCAAAGTGATGTTACTGGTGGGGTACCATAGTACAGGTGCATACAAGCTTTATTATCCAGAAACTAACAAAGTTGAAGTCAGCAGAGACGTTATTGTGAAAGAGTCAGAAGCTTGGGAATGGAGTAAGTCTCAACTCACTTCTGATGTAGAGATAACTCTTGAAGATGAGTCAGAAGTTGTAAGTTCTGAAGAAGAGTCAGAGTCAAAAGATGATTCTGAAGACTCTGAAGATGAAGATGATGAATCTGATTCTTATCCAGATTTTGATGATGATCTAGAATCTGTTGGTGGTTATGCTTCTGGAAGGGAAAAATCTGAAGGCGTAGGTTCTAGAGGGCAAGCTTCTAGAGATGATTATGTTTTTGAAGGTGGTCATTCTGAAGATAGGATTTCCGGACAAGGTTCCGAAGCTACAGTTGTTCCAAGTTCTGGAGAATATTCAGAACAAGTTTAGAGGCCACAAAGAATCAGAACTATACCTAGAAGGTTTGCATATTTGTACATGTTACAAGACACCGAAGTTGAATAAGGGGGAGAAGTCATTTAGTGTGCCATGTTAGTAGATTCTGAACCATAGGGTATTGAAGAAGCACTCAAGAAGAAAGTCCGGCTTAATGCCATGAAATAAGAACTTGAGGCTACAAAAAGAAACAAAACTTGGGAGTTGACTAAGCTTCCGAAGAAGAAGAACCCCATCAACGTCAGATGGGTTTTCAAGGTGAAGCTTAAGCTAGATGGATCAGTTGGTAAGCACAAAGCAAGGCTAATGGCTAGAGTTTTTCTTCAGAAACCTGGGCTAGATTACTTTAAGGTGTTTGCACCTGTAGCTAGACATGAAATAATCAGACTGGTGATTACTCTAGCTGCAAATAGAAATTGGCTTCTGATGCATTTGGATGTGAAGTTAGCATTTCTGAATGGTCCATTAAAAGAAGAGGTATACGTGTCACAACCTCCTAGCTTAGTGAAAAAGAATCAGGAAGGGATGATGTACAAGTTACATAAAGCTCTGTATGGATTGAAGCAAGCACCCAAAGCTTGGAATTAGAAGATTGGTTCATTTTTCAAGAAGCATGGGTTTCTGAAGTGTGATATGAAATATGGAGTTTACGTGAAGCATTCTGGAAGCAATATGATTCTGATTTGTCTTTATGTAGATGACATATTGATTACAGGGAGCTGTCCAGAAGATATAATCAAGTTCAAGAAGGTGCTGATGAATGAATTTGAGATGACGGATCTGGGAAATATGGTATATTTTCTAGGGATGAAGATTCTGTACTCATAGGAGGGTATCATTTTGCATCAGCTGAAGTATGAACTAGAACTTCTGAAGAAATTTAAGCTGGAGAATTGTAAGGTTGTTGTTACACCGTTAGAAACCAATCATAAATTGGATTCTGACTCTGAGGGTGAAGATGTGGATGTTACGATCTTCAAACAGTTGGTTGGTTCTCTGAGGTATTTGTGTAATACCAGACCTGATATTTCCTATGAAGTTTGATTGGTTAGTAGGTTCATGAGTAAACCTAAGTGGTCCCATTATCAAGTTGATGTCAGAATTCTGAGGTATATCAATGGAACTCTGAAGTTTGGAGTATTATTTTGTTCTGGAAGAAAGGCATAATCAGAGTTGATGAGTTACTCTGACTCTAATTGGTGTGGAGTTAGAGTTGATAGAAGAAGTACTTCTAGATACTTATTCAAGTTTTTGGGAGGTCCTAACTAATAAATAAAGTATGCATACTGAAAATATTATAATCATTTGAGACTTGTATGAATCTTGTTTGATGAAAAAAAATAAGTTAGGGAAAATTGATACGTCCTAAAATTACTCATTTAACACAAGCACTTAATAACTTAAAACATAAGGAACCACATTAAAAAAAAAAACTCCAATTATCATAAAAATGAGATAAAACACTTGCATAATTATTTTAAAATGATATTCATGAGTAAAGATGAAATCATCCAAAGAAATGACAAAATACACAAGTTTAGTAGCGGAGACATGGCCAAAGACATGATCATATTTGATTAGAAACATGGCAACTTTGCTAACTCAATCTTGCTAAACAAAGACCTAAACTCTCTAGACGAGCACATGAGGTTAAAGGTTACTTATAGGCCAAGTTACGTCATGTAAAACCAAGACAACTCGCAAAGTAAAGTCACAAACTTATGAGGGGAAAAGTTGATTTACAAAACCCTTGGTTAAGTAACTTTAGAGTAAAAGAAGAGTTTTCTCACTTGATGAATCGGGAGGCTCGCTTAACAAGATAAAGCATCCAAAGCCCTCTTGAATTAGTTGAACATGACTTAAAGATGAGTTTAAACAAGCTCTTTAGGCGAGCTAAAGGCATTGTTCAGTAAAAAATTGAATCAAAATTCTATAAATAGAAGCCTCAATGAGGTCATTCAACATTAATTCCATAATTTCAATATACATTCATTTTGTAACTCAGGGATAATAAGAGAGAATTGAGAGAGAGAGAACTTTTAAGCGAAATATTGAAGAATCGAAAATGGTGGCTCTAAGTGTTCGATAAATCATTGTGGATCATTTTTTTTTATCTCTTTCTCATTGATCATCATTGTAAAGGTAATATAAGTAAAAGTAGATAAATTCTCTTTTGTCAGAATTAGATGTATTCCTAACGATCATGGTGTTATATATGTTCTAGTTATTTGTTAATATTGATGATTATCTTTGTTCTTACGAGTGGTTATAAATTGGTTACTTATAATTCATTGTAATTAATTTTGAATTGATATTGAGAAATATTTTTCTTAACTAAATCAAAGTTTAATATGTTAAATGCTAAACTCTAAACATGGATTTAGGTTTAACTTTCACATATACTACCGAATCTTAATGTTATCGTATAGGCTGAGACATTGTCTCTTAAACAATATGATTGATTTCACATTGTTGTTTAGACATAAACAAATGGTGCAAAGAGATATTATAATATAAGTTGATGGCTTATATGGTTTGCTAACGTAGACCTACTTGTTTTTATGAAGGTCTATTTTAGCAAGCATTAACTAAAAATGGTTAAATGCACCTTAAGGTGCATGTTGCTAAAACAAATCTTCAGGAAAATAAGTGGGTGTATTATAACAAGTCCCTATGGAATTTGCTATAATACACCCACTTATTATTATGAAGGTGTGTTTTATCAAACTTTAACTAAAAAAGTTAAATGCACCTTTTATATAAATATATATATATATATATATATATATATATATATATATATATATATATATATATATGAGAAATTTATTTTTTAGATATATTTAATAATTAATATATCTGTATATATAGATCAATTAAAATTAATTATTCAAGAAAATGCACGAGATAATAATGAAATCTAACCACCACAATCTCAATTTCATCTATTAAAGTTCATTCTTTTTCACTCATATTTTACTATAAATTATCAAAGAAACTTTTCAATTACTTTTTTTTCAGAACGGTTAAATATTTTTTTTCCCAACAATTATCTTAAATTTAGTTTTTAATCTCTATAAAAAAAACTTTGAGTTTTAATCCTTATAAAATCACTTTTGCGTGCAGTTTTAGTTCCTGTAGAGGACTAAAATTGCATGCAAAAGTAATTTTATAGGCACTAAAACTTAAATATATATATATATATATATATATATATATATATATATATATATATATATATATATATATATATATATATATATATATATATATATATATATATATATATATATATATATATATATATATATATATATATATATATATATATATATATATATATATATATATATATATATATATATATATATATATATATATATATATATATATATATATATATATATATATATATATATATATATATATATATATATATATATATATATATATATATATATATATATATATATATATATATATATATATATATATATATATATATATATATATATATATATATATATATATATATATTAAGTATAGGATAAAATTATTCATAATAAAATCTAAAAAAATATTTTTGTTAGGTGGTAGTACAATTTAAAACAAAATAGATTTTTCAATAGCCAGCTTCACTTAGTTGTACAAAAAACATGCAGCTCCCATACATGCATGACATAGCAATTCAACAACAGTAATATATAAAATGGACATATATAACAAAAACATTAGTGTAAACTTTGAATTAGTAAACCCCCTTATTCTATGTTTTTTTTTATGAATGTTTGTTTTCTCTCAAAATTGTTAATTTCTAGACTATGGATGAATATGTCCTATTTCAATTTATTTTTTTAATTTTAAATTGTTTGAGTGGAGAAGACAAGAAAAAATTATTTCAATTTATTTTTTAATTTTAAGTTGTTTGAGTGGAGAAGAGAAGAAATAATTTTACAACCTAGTGGAGATAATGTAATATTTTAATCATAATATTCATAAAATTAATGCCTCAATTAATAATTAAAATAATGTCAAACTGAAATAGCATTTATGTGGGTTTGACAACATCTAATATGATATTTAACGCCACAGAAAATAAAATAGGTGCATGTGATGATTCCCAAATGCATGAATGTTAATCATAGGCTTTTGGATCCATCTGTGATTTAAATATGAATTTGATTTGTTTAGTCAAAGATACATATCTGATATCTATAAGCATTCACATATCTACACTAGATTTAAAATTAATCAAACCGTAGCCATAGTTAATTAAAATTCCTTGTTAATATTCACATGAGTGTATGGTCGATTAGAGATGACAAAACAAGTCCAATAATATATTGCACTTGCACTAACAGCTTATTATTATAGGTGGGCGCCTTAATATTTTATGCATATGGGTGAAACAACAAATTCCGAAGATATATTATCATTTCTTTCTGCTTTTCTAATAATTTTTATTAAAAAGAATTTTGTAAAGAAAAGAAATTTTTGTTGGCGCAATAATTTGGGGAGGGTCAAGCGAGGAACATTTTTAATTTTGGGATTTTTTTTTAACATTTTTAATTTTGGGATTTTTTTTTAGCAACACACTTTTGTTAGAGATTCACCATTTATCCATCTAAAATCTTAAGGTGATATGACCTTTTAAGGTGATAGGTGAGTGGATTTTCCCACATATAAATGTTCAAGTCACCACACACACTCACACTTGTAATATTTTCAATGCTCCCCCTCAAGTGTGAGTCACACTTGTAATATTTCCAATACTCCCCTCAAGTGTGAGTCACATTTGTAATATTTCCAATACTCCCCCTCAAGTGCGAGTCTAACATAATGCTCCCTCTCACACTTGTACCGCCGTTGACTCTCTTCAGCAGGACACTTCTTATACTTGTATCTCTGTTGACTCTCTTCAACGAGACACTTCTACCTACATGCAAGATTCTTACCCTTACCCTTGTGGAGATACTTCCTCTCACACTTGTACCGTCGTTGACTCTCTTCAATGAGACACTTCTCACACTTGTACTGTCGTTGACTCTCTTCAACAGGACACTTCTACCTACATGTGGGACTCTTACCTGTCCCTTTCTCGAACCAAAGGCTCGCAACAATCGGAGGAGGGTCAAGCGAGGAACATTCTTAATTTTGGGACTTTGCTTTTAAAGCACACACATCTGTGGGCGACACAACACTTGTCCACCTAAAACCTTAAAGTGATAGGTGAGTGGGTTCTCCAACTTATAAATGTTCAAGTCACCACATATTCAATCAATGTGGAACTATTTCTCCACACTCACACTTATAATATTTCTAATACTTTTTTGAAATAAAATTAATTAAATATTTATTTAATATATTTATCATTTTCTTATAATTTTTTGAAATTTTTAAAAATTTTTAAAATTACTTAAATTTTCACTATATTTTACTCTTAGGTGCTGTATATTTATAATCTTGGATGTGAAAACAGACATTTTAATTATAAAAAATAAATTTAAAATAATTTATATTGTTTTAGAAAAATAATTTATAAAAAAAGTTAAATTTTTAACAAACTAGTTGTGTGTAAAGAAGAAGAGAAACGGTAACGGTAGCGACTAACAGTAAGAGGTGAACAGCGTGTGCCAATAAGTAAGATTAAAGATTACTTGAATTTTGAAAATAGTTTCAAGTTGATTAGTTAATTAATTGAAATTAGTGGTGGTGGATTTCACCGTCAAAAATTCAAAAGTGTCCTTCGTTATAACACTTGCGAATTCATTTTCAGTATGTTTCGTAAATGCAGTTGCAAATTTATTATATTTAATTATTTTTGATTTTGTGAAAATTAATTATAATATTTAATTATGATAAGTAATAATTAAAAAGATAAAATAATATTTAAGGATACAATCATAATTTATTTATATTATTATATTTTTGTATGGTTATCACTTTATTACAAATTTTAATTAAAATATAAATTGTATTAGACAATTAATAAAAAAATTTTGATTTACATATTAAACAGGCTTACTGTTATAATTAAAATACTTTTAAAATAAATCGATAAATTTATTCATCTTTTTAAAAAATATTAAATTCATAATATAATGTATTGAATAAAATTTATTTAATTAAAATGAATATTATAATAAATTTATTTTGGATTAGAGAAAGAGAAATAGGGTCATATACCTAATAATTACGTATTTATTATAAAATGAAAAAAAAATAGAAATAATAATTAGCAATAATTATTAAATAAAAATGAATCTGCATCATAAATATTATAATTATTTGTTTTTTCCATGTCTCTTTGGTGCAAACAATAGATCTCTTTTTGTTTCTGCACAATTTGTAAGTGCACATGCGAATTAACCTTAAATATAAAAAAATAATAATACATGGCTTAATTCACATATGTATCTGCAAATGCATAGTCCCAACAGGTGAATTCGCAAGTGCACATACGAATTAACCTTAATCTTAAATATTAAAAAAATACAATATTAAAAAAATACAACAGGCTATCCATCCCAATACTACTCCAAATCAAACACGCTTAATTGTGGAGTTCTTATGGAACGAGCTACCGAAAAGAAGATGCATCTTGTTGATATAGGTAGTACCAATTAATTTTCATAATCCTTATTCAACCATACAGTCTCAAAATCCCTCTCATTCTGATGTGGCGATCACTCTTAGACCTCTTCGGCCTCTAGTGTTACATGCGATATTAGCACTCCTCGCCTTCTTTGGCCTCGGATGTTAGATGCCCATCAGCTTCCGCATGGTTCATCCTCGAACCACATCATACTGGGAGAGGTATGGCTCTGATACCATTTGTAACGCCTTCGAGATTACCGATTGACCCCACAAACCAACACAAGTCTTTTGAGCATGCTTTGGCCTCACTCGCACGCTTTCCAGGAAAACTTTCCAGAAGGTCACCCATCCCAATAATACTCCAAGTCAAACACGCTTAACTGTGGAGTTCTTATAGAATGAGCTACCGAAAAGAAGATGCATCTTGTTGATATATGTAGTACCAATTAATCCTTATAAGCCTTCTTCAACCATGCCGTCTTAGGATCCTTCTCATTCCGATGTGGCGACCACTCTTAGCCCTCTTCGGTCTTGAGTGTTACATGCAGTGTAACCACCCCTCATCATCTATAGCCTAGGATGTTACATGAATAATTCACGTTGGTGGTGCGTTCATAAGCGCACTTGCAAGTTCTGGGAGTATTTTGGTTTTTTTCGCAACAGATGTAGAAGAAGAGTACTAGGTGAGAAAAGAAATTTCCATTTGATTCATGAAAATAAGTTGAATTTAATTAAATTTGTAAAATAAATGATTTTTTTTAAATAGAAAAATATATTTATAAATAGGTTAAAACCATCAAAATACAAATCATCTAAAATCACACGAAGTGCCTATAAGATTACTAAGAGTGCAAATAAATAAAAACCAACAAAAAAACTAACATAAGCAATAGAAAAATTGATCAACCAAAAAAGTGAGTAAACCATCCAAACAACTAAAGACCAATTCCATATGATTTAAGTTAGATCTAGAGCTCTTACTACAAGAATCACCATCAACGAAACAATAAAAACTACACACTCACACATACTTCAAAACTAAGAGGAACACTCGATCCTCTATAGGTTAATGAAGAGAGTAAGGTTCTGAAGCCAATCAAAGTACTTCACCTCCGATCTACCTAGATACCATTTTTATGCCAAAAAATTACCCGTCCCCTCCACCTCTTTAGGATCTTTTGAAACTTCAAAAAATACAACATTATTACAGGCTTTCTAAATGGTCCATACTACATAATATCAGTCGTATTATTGTAAAATCACTCATATACTTTGCCCTACCACATAAAGATAAGAAATACTAAAAAAGAAGCTTATGGTCATTGGGAAGAACCACTTACCAGCCCATCAATTGGAAGATCATATACCACATTGATAAATCTAACTCACAAGTGACAAAAAGATAATAAATCGACTTAACCGAATCTATGGAAGTAAGTCATAAACTCTCGGCATATGAAGTTAGGAGTTTTTCAAGGCAATTATCTTAATGATAGAGGGTTTTCAATAGTTTAAACACTAAAGACGTGTTTTTGTAAAAAAAACACTAAAGACATGTGGAAGCAAATTAAAAGTTTGAAGGTCATGTATAGGGATATGTGTGAGGTTATATTGAGATAACCGTTGTCGACGGTTAACATTGTACTAGTATATAAGTCGATCTCAGAGTTATGGTCAAGGGTCACAAAAATCTCATTTATTCTCTATAGAACTAAAGTACCCAAGTTACATAGAGAAACAGTTTGTGAGAAATGTATGAGGTTGCGTCCTCTCTTTTATTTTTTCAAGTATTTTGTATTTGAAGCATTTACTTTAAATGTCATCTACTTTCTTTACTATCTATCATCTTTATCTAAAGTTTATTGTTTATGTCTAGTTAGTTACTATTCAAATTTTAATTCCAACTCACAAACACTTTTCATTTTATCTATTTTGTGCAAAAAATCAAACTTTTACAAGAAAGTGTTGTGTTTTACCATATATTTTGTTTTTTAAATGAGAAAATATTTTCAATGTCTAGATTTTTATGTGTCTGAGAAGCGCTAGAACTCTTGCTGAAATGGTATGTCCAAAGAATGCTTACCTTCCCCAAAATTATGACTTATATTAAAAAAAGGACTTGTCGAATTAATGGCTGGTAGTGCAGGAACTTCAAATCCTCTTGGAGTAACTGGTCCTGTTATATGCCAAATTCTTACTTTGACGTCGTTACCAGAAGTGGTAGTTTAGCTACCACCAATGAAGAATGTCACAACTACAAACAGGGTTACACATGTTGCCTTAGGATACCCTAGGCCTCCTTATGTCCCAAGTTTTATGTTACCCATTGATAGTAGGGACTACCCATATGGAATACCAACTTCAATGGTGGCAAGCTTGCAAAGCAACATATCTACATTTGCGGATAACATAGAAACGGTAGTGTCACCAATAAATACACATTTAAAATCACCTTCTTCTATAAGCAATCCTAGTCAAATGGAACATCCTTTAGAAGGGTTATGATATGTCCCTCAAGGTAAGCCAACCTTAACTACCAATCCCCTTTTATCTATGAGGCAGCGAACAGATTAAAGTAACCATGATATGGTGAATATTCTTAACAAAAAATGGTATTGTGTTCAATCTTTTGATTCAAAACACAAACCGTAGCTATCAACAATTGGCTCACTAAATGGTTTGGATTTCAAATTTCTTTGGTGCTCCCAAAGCGCATATTTGACCAAATCCTCAAATTCAAAATGTTAGGCATGTTCAAAATCCATAAGTGCCAAATAATGTAGGAATTCCTAATAATCAAGGGAAGAAAGTTGTTCCCTAATAGGTCGAACATCCCATATACCTGAGGTATTTGGGGTTTCCATCATCCCAGGTTTCCATCATCCCTTTTGTTCGCGTTAAAAAGTGACGCCCGAGGGAATCGGAATTCGGATTCTCTGGCTCGAAACGATTTACTCTTTTGATTTGTTTATAAAGATTCCGCGAGCATCAAGCTTTATTATTTCCAACACAAGAAAAATGATTATGAAAAAGGGGAAAGCTGCAATACCCTCAATTGATATGATATACATTACGACTAGTGCGAACTAGACTCAACGCATTGGGGAGATTCCGGGCAAGGGGGTTTGTTATATAAAGGGAATAGATGTGGCACCCTAAATATATATAGTTATCTATAGCTTTATATATGAATAGTTTGATATGTTTGTGTGTTTTAAATTGCTACTTCTATTGTTGGGAAAGTTTCTTCTTTGGATTTTAAGAAGGGTAGTTTATGTGGGATCCTAAGTTTTGTTATTATTGTGCTCGCAAAGATCACTGGGATCTTCTGCATACATATCCCTTAATGGGAATCAGAGCATTTGTAGCTCGGATCTAAAGGGAGCTATGGTTTGTTTGGTTTGAGGGAGAAATAAGTTTTGCTCGCCAAGGATGAGACCTTGTGCCTACGTATTCTCAAAAGGATGTTGAGAAAGTCAGAGCAATCGTAGTTCCCACTTATGCTAGTGGAAGCAACGAGATGTTATTAAGAGACAAAGACAAATGTCATCTTAATGAAAAATGTATCTAATATATTTCATCACATACATTTTGAAGAGTTTGATTGATTGAATCTTTCATCGTAAGTTATAGGCGTTTTACTTGAGTGTACAAGCGTTACCACTTACGAGTTAAGAAAGATGTTTGAAAAGATGATTGAATCTTTAATTGTAAGCATTGAGTGTTTTGCTTGAGTGTACAAGCGTTACCTGTGACACCCCAAATTAATTCAAATATTAGATAATTAGGAATTTAATTATTTATTTAATTAAAGGCTTGATTATTTATATTTTTGGATTTAATTGGATTATTTAAAGAAAAGAAGAGTTGGGTGGTGTGAAGAGTAATTAGAGGGTGTGAGGAGTAAATTACTCTACTCTTACTAATTACTAATTATTGTGTTTATTGGAATAAATAAAGGAATATAAAAAGGAAAAGAAGAAAAGAAGGTCTTTTTGGAAAAAGTCATTTTCACGTAGAATAGGAGAAGAGAGGAAAAAGCCAACGCCGGGAAAGTCGAAGATCATCGCGAGGTAAGAGGTGATTTCATTCGGTTCTAATGCCTTATGGGTTTTGGGAATCAATTAGATGATTGGGTATGTTAGGAAATTTTTATTTAGGTAATCCTAGGTCTGTAGGATTCATCCCTATTCGTGTCGAATTATAGGATTGTGAACCATTAGTGTGTCAAACAACTAATAGGAATGATGAAATAAAGATGTATGATGTTGTATTGGTGTATAATGGATACATTTTGGTGTTCCTAATGTTGAAATTCATATGAGGATGATTGGATGTGATTTGGAATGCATAATGCTGTCAAAAATAGCAGTTTTTGATTCTGCAGGTCGTGGGAACCGGTTACTCCCAGGGAGGAACCGGGTTTCCCAGTTCAAAATTTTTAAAATTGGCCATTTTTCAACGTGGGAACCGGTTCCCAGTATGGAGGAACTGGGTTCCCCATACAAATTTCCAGGAGCGTGACTTTTTGAAAAGGTGGGAACCGGGTTCTCCCAGGGAGGAACCGGGTTCCACTGTGTTGGTTTCCAAAACACTTAAAACTTTAAAAATTCATATTTTCTAAACCGTAACTCCGATTCGAGTGCCGTTTTCGGCAGTATTTCTTAAATTAAAAGTACTATCTTATAAAAAGAGAAAAATATTATTTTGTGAAAAATATTTTAAAAGAGTCGAGTTCCCGATTTTTGAAGCGTTGATAGTTTAAGGACGAAGGAGAATGGGTTCTGGATTGTCTGATTTAATGAATGAGGAATAATGCTTACAATGTTGTGTTTGATATTCATTATGATTGAATGTGATACATTGGTGATTGGCATTATGTGAATTATGTTGAGATCATAATCTGTGAATTAATGTTGCATGCTTTTATGATGCATGCATAAGCATTGTTTATGGTTCATTCCCATTGTGCAGAAGTGAACTTGCATAGCCAATAAAATTACCAGGATTCAGAGGTAGTGAGACTAGATTCTTGACCCAGTGGTTATGGGCGAATCGTGGATTAAGATTCTTGACCCAGTGGTTATGGGCGAATCATGAATTGCCGCTATTTTCCGAGTGTGATGGAACAGTGGATGAACTAGGTTCATGTTTGGTACCACATGCATAGAGTCTGCATTGCATATGGGGTTGTAACATGCTAGGATGGTTTCCAGTGTTACAATTTCCATTGATTGTCTATTTGTATAATGGATTGCGTGCAATGTTTTATGAACTGAATTGTGATCATGTATTTGGATAATGGACTAACGTATCAAATTATTCAGTTGTATTTAAAAATGTATAATGCATTTTATATTGAATAGAAATATCACCCTTACTTTAATGATTTCAGATTTGAAGTGACTAGCTGCTTGGAATCGGTGAGGATAACTTCTAGAGTTGAGTCATTTAGTTAATCCGCGTGTCAGTGTCGTGCTTTGGTAGATGTAACACTGGGGAAACGCTTGATTTGAAATTCTTTATGGATATCAAATAATAGTTTTGGTTAATGTTTTGATTTATGTCCTGGAATAATTATGAATAATGTATTCAGGATTTGTTATGTTTCATTTCCGCTGTTAAACATAACCTTAAGTTTGTTTTATTTAATGATTTTTCTTCAGTGAAAGCATGACAACTGTGTGGTTATAATTTGAATTATATTTAAAATTGTGACGCCTCTCGATATGTGATAAATACTCTGATTATTATTTATAAATCGCGGGTAATTAGAAGGGGTGTTACAATAGTGGTATCAGAGCATAGTCAGTCTTGTCTTGGTGTCGTTATCCCTTTAGTATGCGACCAGTGCAAGGTAACACTGTCGATGCTTGTGTGCTAATGTGGATTGTTTTGTAATGTTACAGAACAATGGCTGGAAGAGGTAAAGAAGATCGCTATTGTCAAGCTTTGGGAATGTTAGTGGAGTGCTCGGAGGAATCAGGGAGTGGTATTGGTGGATGACAATTGGGGAATTTTTAGAGGAATAATCCTCCATTGTCCAAAGTTACACATGATCCCGAAGGTGCTCAGAAGTGGTTGAAGGAGATCGAGAGGATCTTCAGAGTGATTGATTGTGCTGGGGAGTTAAAGGTGAGGTATGGTACTCACATGCTGGCAGAAGAAGCTGATGACTGGTGGGTTGCTACCAGAACTGAAATGGAAGAAGATGGCATTGCATTGACATGGGTCGTGTTCGAGAGCTTTTCGAGAAGGTACTCAAGACATTCGAGGCAAGAAAGAGATTGAGTTTCGAGCTCAACAAGGCAACAAGTGAGTATGCTTCAAGTTTATCAATTAGCAAGTATTATGCTCATTACACTAACGATGCAGATGGAGAATTTTCCAAATGTATCAAGTTTGAGAATGGTCTTCGTGATGAGATCAAGCAGGGTATCAGGTATCAGCGCATTAGGAGGTTTCCTGATTTAGTAGATTGTAGTAGGATTCTGGAAGAAGATCTTGCTAGTACTAAGTCGAATGCTTAGAGTTATGCTGATCGTAAGGGCAAGAGACAGATGGATCATGGTAAGCCCTATGACAGGAATAATCAGAAATATGGAGGTTGGAAGAAGCCTAGTGGGGGAGACTCTAGTTCTTCTGGCTCTTTCACTAAGTGCTACAGGTGTGGTGACATGGGGTACCGAGCTACTGAATGCAAGAATGATGCGAAGAAGTGCAACAACTGTGGGAGATTTGGTCATATAACGGCTGAGTGCAGATCCAGAAGGATAACTTGTTACAACTGTGGCGAAGAGGGACACACTCGTCCGCAGTGTACTAAGTCAAAGAAAGAGCAAGCTGGTGGGAAGGTGTTCGCCTTGTCAGGATCAGAGGTTAAGCCAGATGATCTGTTGATTAAAGGTACATGTTTTATTAATGGCATACCTTTAATTGCGATTATTGATACTGGAGCGACACATTCTTTTATTTCTTTGGACTGTGCTAAAAGATTAAATCTGGAAACTTCTAATTTGGATGGAAGTATGGTTATTGGCACTCCTGCGTCGGGTTCAGTGACTACTTCGTATGTTTGTAGGAGTTGTCCTATTGTCATTTTTGGTAGAGGTTTCGGTATGGATTTAGTGTGCCTACCTTTAGAACAACTTGATATTATCCTTGGAATGAACTGGTTGGTATTCAACCAGGTTCATATCAACTGTTTTGAGAAGACGGTCATATTTCCTGAAGAAGCTAAAGTTGAAGATGTGACTATGTCAGTTAAGCAAATGAATTCAGCCGTTAGAGATGGTGCCGTGGTTTTTATGTTGTATTCTTCGACAGAGGTGAAAGGAAAGGCTAAGAGTGGTGAATTACCTGTTATGAATGAATTTCCAGAAGTGTTTCCAGAAGATGTTAGTGAGCTACCACCTGAGAGAGAAGTGGAGTTTGCTATAGATTTGATTCCTAGAACTAGTCCGGTGTCGATGGCGCCTTATCGCATGTCGGCATCTGAGTTGTCTGAGTTGAAGAAACAGTTGGAAGAGTTACTTGAGAAGGAGTTTATTTGTCCTAGTGTTTCGCCGTGGGTGCGCCGGTATTGTTAGTTAAGAGGAAGGAAGGTACGATGAGACTGTGTGTTGATTACAGACAGTTGAATAAAGTGACAATCAAGAATCGGTACCCATTGCCGAGGATTGATGATTTGATGGATCAGTTGGTTGGAGCTTGTGTATTTAGTAAAATTGATCTGAGGTCTGGATATCATCAGATTCGTGTTAAAGCGGAAGATATTCAGAAGACTGCATTTAGAACGAGGTATGGGCATTATGAATATTCTGTTATTCCGTTTGGAGTTACTAATGCACCTGGTGTTTTATGGAGTATATGAATAGGATATTCCATCCGTATCTTGACAAGTTTGTGGTGGTATTTATTGACGACATTTTGATCTATTCAAAGAGTGATGAAGAGCATGCAGAGCATCTCAGAGTTGTATTGGGATTATTGAAAGAGAAGAAGCTTTATGCGAAGATGTCTAAATGTGATTTTTGGTTAAGCGAAGTAAGCTTTCTTGGTCATGTGATTTCCAAGAATGGCATCGCTGTCGATCCTACGAAGGTAGAAGCGGTATCTCAGTGGGAAGCGCCGAAGAATGCTTCCGAGATCCGTAGTTTTCTTGGTCTTGCAGGTTATTACAGGAAATTCATTGAGGGATTTTCGAAGTTAGCTTTACCGTTGACTAAGTTGACGAGAAAAGGTCAAGCGTTTGTTTGGGATGCTGATTGTGAGCGAGGATTCCAAGAGTTGAAGAGGAGGTTGACTAGTGCTCCGATTCTAATTTTGTCGAACCCGACAGAATCTTTCGTGGTGTATTGTGATGCGTCTTTGATGGGTTTAGGCGGTGTTTTGATGCAAGATAGGCAGGTTGTGGCTTATGCTTCGAGACAGTTGAAGATTCATGAAAGGAATTATCCACTCATGATTTAGAGTTGGCAGCTGTTGTGTTTGTTTTGAAATTATGGAGGCATTATCTGTATGGTTCACGGTTTGAGGTATTCAGTGATCATAAGAGCCTGAAGTATCTTTTTGATCAGAAAGAGTTGAATATAAGGCAGAGGAGGTGGTTAGAATTCCTCAAGGATTATGATTTCGGTTTGAATTACCATCCTGGTAACGCAAACGTTGTGGCAGATGCATTGAGCAGGAAGTCCTTGCATATGTCGATGCTGATGGTTCGTGAATTAGATTTAGTTGAAAAATTCAAAGACTTAAGTTTGGTATGTGAAACTACTCCGAATAGTGTGAAATTGGGTATGTTGAAGCTGACTAGTGGTATTCTGGAAGAAATTCGAAATGGACATAAATCTGATGTCGGTCTGGTGGATAAGTTGACATTGATTAACTAAGGTCAAGGAGGTGAATTCAGAATTGACGAGAATGGCGTTATGAGATTTGGTGATAGGGTGTGTGTTCCGGATGTTGCTGAGATTAGAAAGAATATTTTGGAAGAAGGACACCGTAGTGGGTTGAGTATTCACCCCGGTGCTACTAAAATGTATCATGACTTGAAGAAGTTATTTTGGTGGCCTGGAATGAAAAAGGAAATTGTCGAGTTTGTGTATGCGTGTTTAGTTTGTCAGAAATACAAGATTGAGCATCAGAAACCGTCAGGATTGATGGAACCGTTGTTTGTTCCGGAATGGAAATGGGATGGCATTTTTATGGACTTTGTATCTAGTTTGCCACGGACATCGAAGAATTGTGATTCTATTTGGGTTATTGTTGATCGGTTGACAAAATCTGCACACTTTATTCCGATGAGAATGGATTATCCGATGGAGAAGTTGGCAGAGTTGTATGTGGAGAAAATTGTAAGTTTACATGGTATTCCTTCTAGTATTGTGTTGGATCGAGATCCGAGGTTTACATCTATGTTTTGGACAGGATTGCAAGAAGCTCTGGGTACTAAGTTATGATTGAGTTCTGCTTATCATCCGCAGACAGATGGTCAGACGGAGAGAACAATTCAGTTGTTAGAAGATTTGTTGAGAGCTTGTGTGTTGGAGAAAGGTGGAGCTTGGGATAGCTACTTACCATTGATCGAGTTTACCTACAACAATAGTTTTCATTCGAGCATTGGTATGGCTCCGTTTGAGGCATTGTATGGTAGGAGGTGTCGGACACCGTTGTGTTGGTACGAATCTGGAGAGAGTGCTGTGATTGGACCAGAGATTGTTCAACAAACTTCAGAAAAGATTAAGATGATTCAGGAGAAGATGAGAGCTTCTCAGAGTCGTCAGAAAAGTTATCATGATAAGAGGAGGAAAGATCTTGATTTTAGTGAAGGAGATCACGTGTTTATGCGAGTTACTCCGATGACTGGTATTGGTCGAGCTTTGAAGTCAAGGAAGTTGACTCCGCGTTTTATAGGTCCATATCAAATTACCAAGAGAGTTGGGAAGGTTGCTTATCAGATTGCTTTACCGCCGGGACAACCCCTCTAGGTTGTTCTTCTCGAAATGCTGGGACCTCTAGTCTGTCGACCCTTGCCCCTGGCTCAATAATTCCCCTTTGTGGTTCTTCTCGAATCACTGGGACCTCAAATCTTTCGACCCTTGCTGGTGGTTCTATCAATTCCCTTTGTGGTTCTTCTCGAATCAATGGGACATCTACCCTTTGTGCTCTTGCCCCCAAGTTAACCCCCTCTCTGGATGGCCTATAAGGTGGGTCATCAGCAATCTGTTCTATGATAGGTGCGTTCGCTCGAACCAATGCCTGGTTCTGCCTACGCCTTTCAGGTGGAGCGAAGAAATCTGCTATTCGACTCATATTGTCAGTGTTTTCTCTGTTTGTCACAGTAACATTTTGAACTATTGGGGCAAATATTTCTTGCATAGTTTGTGCTAATACTCCTATCATGTTATGGTTACTATCATCCATTAACTGCCTAAAAGCCATTTGATTTTTTGTGGTTAAGATGGGCAGCGTACCATAACCTACTGACCCTTGGTTATTTGTCATAAATTGATTAGCCCCAGAACCTGACCCTAAGTGTGGTGACGCGTTCGACGTCGAAGTTTGTAATCCTGCCATAAAGGATGTTGGCATTCCATCTTGGAATTTCGGGTCTAGTCCTGTCGAAACTAAATGGTCTAGTTGGTGGTGGGGTAGCGAAATGGGTTTGTACCGACGGTGGGATGAATCCCCAGGATACCCATGGTTCTGTACTACCTAGGATCGAATTGTTTGTTGACATGCCACTTGTTCCATTCGCGCCATCTTGTTAGTAGAAGATGCAATAGATTGAGCGTTCGAAGGATCGTCTTTGGACGTCCGGTCGAAACAGATGCATTAGTGCTGTTCCGTGTGGGGCATTTGTTCCCTTGTGGGTTATTTGGATCGACATCCTGCTATTTCGATTTCTTACGGGTAAGGGTTGGTTCGTTAGTTATTCTACCACTCCTAAGGTTCATATACTAATGAACTTTGTTTACTCGAAAGAACCTTTTAACAATAACTAAGTTTTAATCATTAATTTTAATTAGCAACAATCAATCTCGGTCCCAGGCGTGCCAATTTGTTCACGTGATTTACGGTGAAACAACCGCTAGTCCTCAAACTATCAAACAAGCGTTATGATTGTTGTTTAATCCTTTGGTAACTTGCAGGATCGACTAGATTGATCCTATGGGGTTATTGGTCGTTGGCGTAAGTTTAAAATGATGGTTCATATTCAAGACTCGCTTCTGAATATTTTATATCTATATTTCAAGTGTATTTGGTTATGATGTCCAATAAGTTGATAACGAAATTAAGTAAAACAATATAAAACTAATTCGAACAAGTACGATATAAAGACTTTGAATTGCAAAAAAGTATATAAAATGCAGGAATGTTTAAAGGGTTTCTTGAATGTAAAAGACTTTCAAAATAAAGCATGAAACGAAAAGACAAGTATTTAAAAGCAAGTATATAAAAGTTTTCTGGAAAATAAGAACATGAATGTAAAAGTTTCAAAAAGTAAAGGACTTCAAAACGAAAAGAAAACATTTAGATGCATGGAAGATTAAATGACTTTGAATATAAAAGATTTAAATGACATTTGTGCGAGATAAAAGGTAAACTGGAAAAGTAAAGATACATTACTGAAAGATAAAAAGTGGTGCAATCATACGTACATCATTCGTGCATTCGTTTCCCTATCCATGCGGTATTTTGAATGTTACTGAATTTTAGTACAATAGATATGACACACGAAATCCTAACACTAAGACTTCTATTTATACTATTCTAACCATAACGGTCTGACTTATGAGAGCTTGCCACGTTTCGGACATGCAGAATACTATGCCTCTCTAGCCTCCACGTCTTCGAACCGTTTTCCAGCGCACAATTTCGAACGTTCATTCCTCCCGCTCATATTTTGAATTTCAAATATCTAAACTATCTTTCGATTCGAACGCGCTACCTAACACCACGCTTCCACCATTTCGAAGCTCCTTCACAATTGCTACTCGAAGCCCCAGGTTTTAATATTTTATTCGAAGAGCTGATTCCTTCATTCCAAACCATGACATTTCCTTCATTCTAGTGAACACTGTTACTGTTTCGTTTCGAATTCAATGCTCCCTTTTCGAACCATAAATATCAAAATCTTCAGCCAACAAAATGCCCCTTTAAAATACGTATTTCGAATCCCTATTTGAGAAATACTTATTTTAAATATATCCTAAGATTTTGATGTGACCTTGAGCAAAATATGACACTGTGTATAACTTCCATCACGTCAGTCATGACGGCTCCTGGGTTTCCGAACTTGCTTCAAACAGTTACCACAGTATGGTGCGGTTATTAAAGGTAATGATTGTCTTTACTCATGTTTATTTCCAATGCTTACTTTACGCCACCTCACTCCGTGTCCAACCCACGTTCTCCACGTACCTTGGCTTTAGTTGATGATCGTTTCAAATTCCTTACTATAAAATCCAACAGACTCAGTCTTTTTACTCTTTTTCCACACTCTGAACCTTCTTCTTCTCTCTTTGCTGAAAAACCCTAAAACCTTAATGACTTCAACAATGTCTTTAACAACAACATCTCGAAAAAGATTTCTAAGAAGAAGACCAAGAACAACTGAGCGATCACGGAAAGCAAGGTTGATACTCACCATGGCCAATCGGTACTTATTCCTCAAAGCATCTCCAAAGAACAGGAACTCCTGTACGCTTCTCAGGTATTGATTCCAACTAATGTCTTTGGAAAGAGGTTCGCCCTAATGGGTCCTCTCACGTTTTGAGATTTTGAAGGACGTTAGAACCATTTCCTTTGCTATGATTTCAAACCTTTGTTCAATAAAATGGAAACCCTAGAATAAAGCGATAATGTGAGCGGACCTGCTTCTAAAGACACGAAATCCCTATGATTCCCCAAAGGATCCTTTCATTTTGGACTATGTTAAAAGTAATTTTAAGCCATTTGATCCTGCTGATATAGCTTACGAATTGGTTTGCTAAAGTAGAGATTAAGAAAGCTCGGGAGGAACTAGGTATTTATAATCTTCTCAAATTATCGAAACCAGGCTTTACTTATAGCCATCCTTTGCTCTTTGCATCCCCCTTACGGGATAGTACCTACAACACTTTTCACCTTGGGAGGAATGGTCACACCACCTTTTGATATAGCTGCTATCAACGGCCTATCACCAATAGGAGAAACATACATTCCTGATTCTGAGGAACATTCCAGCATTATTGACTTCGATATCAAACTAGCTAGCTTCTCCAAGTTCATCAGCCATTATCACACTGAAGGTGATAGCGTCTCTGATGTTGAACACATTGCTTTCCTTACCCTCTGGCTATCAAGATATGTCTTTTGCAGTAGATCGCTTCAAGTGGCTAGCAGGTTCATTCCTTTAGCAAGGGATTTACATGAGAATAGGAGGATTAATTTAAGTGAACTCCTACTAGTTGACCTTTATGAAAGTTTGAGGTCGGCCGTTTCGAGCTTAAAATCCCACACTCCCAAGAATATCCTACTCGCTGGTCCTTTCTGGTTGCTTCAGCTATGGCTTAACGCCATGTTCGAATCTTCACTTTCTACTGCGGATACTATTGTTGACCATGATCCAGAAATAGCAGATCGAAATGTCGAAGGCACAAGATTGAGAAGGCTGACTCCGAGTGATGACAAGGCTGATTTCCAGATTTTATTTTCCCAATACATTATGCTCTTTTCTAAGAAGCAGAAGTTCGAAGAGACTATGACGCCTTTTGCTTCGAGGACTCATGGACCATCATGGTTCACTATGTCCCTTTCAGAGGCTGCTAAGGTCAAAGAAACTCAAGATATCTGGAAAGCCTTTTTGCTCCCAAGGCTAATCTCTTCAAGGATTACTCCGACCAAGAATCAAATCCTTCTCTTCGCCTACCAACCCAACTTTGTCTCAAGACAATTTGGTTTATGCCAACTGATTCCTGAGCCAATCTTTCAGACTCACGACTCCATCACCTCTGGTCGGACTTTCAAAGCTAGAGAAGCCAAACTTCAACAAGAACAATATCAAGGCTTTGCTCAATTTAAATTGATTTCCTTCGAACCATCTTATTTTCCATCCAAAGGTTTTCTGGATTGGTGGAGTAGATTCTATCAATCTTGTATGTTTGATACTCTCACTATCTAGAATAAACTGACTGCTGCGTTCGATGTGCAGGTACACAAGAAGAAAGGTATGTTCACTCACGCTCAAGAAATTAAAGCTTTTCAGACTTCGAAACAACTTATGATCCTACACGCTTGGAATCCACGGTATATCGAGCGTCCCAAACCTTGAAGGAAAAATTCACAGAAAAAGTCTCTAAGTTCAGACTTCCTTCAGGACTGTCACCTGAGGATAGGTATAGGTTGGCACTCGAAATGCATCCACCTAAGTTTCCCAAACTACCTACCTCAGAACTGGCTCTGGCTTGGTTTCCCCCATACCCTTGGTGGCTTACTTGCAAAGAGATGTTCAAGTACAAATCTCAAAGGAAACTAAAGCCATCTGAGACTGTGACATGGGCTCGACATTGGCTCCATAATTTCCCAGGGCATCTTCGCTATGACCTTTCTGCCATGTCGATTCTTTCGAATGAAGGCGCAGGTGCGAATGCTTGGGAAACCCCAAATAAGTCTTATTTACTTTATTTTAACATTTTGTCTTATGTGTTTCACTTTTCAGCTATCAGAATAAAAACTGTTGCATCAAAGACCAAGGAAGGAAGTAGTTCCCAAACAACTAACGAAATTGATGACAATGTACCCAAGGCAACTCCAACCATCACTCCCGCACCAACAACAACAAGCACCATTGTTCCGACTCCAACAACTACTCAGACTCCAACACCTGCTCCAATCCCAAAGGTAAACAGTTTTACTTAGGCATTTCGAAATAAGTTCAAGTCTATAACTGAAATCTAACTCACGTTCACATTATTTCAGCCTAACAGACTCCCACCAACTACTCCAAAGAAAAGGAAACCCAGTGCTAGTGAAAGACTCTCAAGGCTGGGGAAAGTTCACCATCGGTTTTACGAAAGAAACATAAGAAAGACATTCCAACAGACACTAATATCTCTGGACTTGATTCCAAGGATGTTGCTCCCTCACACAAATCCAAAAATCCACCTTCGACCTCCAACGTAATGTTGGAACACATAGACAGCAACATATCTGCAGATAATCCACAGGTGAATTCACTTCGAAATTTTGACAATGATTATTCGTACCTTAGTTATAAGTTTCTAATCTTCTTTTTGTTCCGTGTAGGATGATTCGACTCCGATCCCAACTACTTCGACTCCTCCCCCACAAACAACTGCTCCGATCCATTCTTCTCCTCATGGAGATTCAAGCAATTTGGTGCAGAATAAAGGTTCGTCCAACATGGAAATTCCAACTGGAACTTCTGATCAGCCAGATGATCAAGGCACTTCGCCTCCTCTCAAGGAGACCAACGAAACGATGCTTGAAGATGCTACCGAAGTGCCTCCAGAGACTTCTCACCCAGAATCTCCTCTCAAAGTTCCTCAAGAGAGTGAAAAGGCACCTCACTCTGAAGAAGAAAAAACCAATACCTCCCAAGAGAGTCAAGATTCAAGTGAGGAAGGGTGCGAGGATGAAGAAGGAGAAGATGCTCAAGAAGGTTCGAGCGAAGGGACGGAATCAGATGCTGATGGTAATCAAAATGATAACATCGAGGTGGTGTATTTGATTGATGATGAAGAGGATGATGAAGAAGCGAATAATGAAGGCAATAATGTTCCCACTAATGAACCAATGGACGTTGCGATGGATGTCACTCCATTGCGTATGGAACTTCCAGAGTCTTCCAAATGCCAAACAGCCGAAGAGGAGTTAGCCCTCTTGAAACGAACTGACCCTCTTGGGTACATGAAGGCTAAACTAGCTCAGAGAAACACTCCTCTCCCTAAGGCTAATGCTGGTTCGACCTCTGATTCAGCACCTTCCGATGATAGAGTCATACTTCTTCATAAGATTCGAAAAACCATGCTTGATGTGAATTTATTCGAGGTACTCAGAAAAGATAGTACAGCCTGCTTCGTGATGAAGGGACTTATCAATCAAGTCAATCTCGCCACATGTTCCCTGGAAGTCAGCACCATTTTGTTTGAACTTCAATCCCTGATCGATAACGTAACTGGATGCCTTCTTCAAAATGAATCTGCTGGCAACAAAGTCCAAGAAAAACGAAGTGCAATGGACGCTGCTTATGAACACGCCTCGAAGCTCACTAAGGAGGTTGAAGATCACGCCATGCACATCAAGCAAGCCAAAGTTGACTATGATCTTCGAGCTCAATCCATTCTTCAATGGGAGAAGCAGATCCAGGAACTTCAGCATAACATTAAGGAAGCTCGACAACAAATTGCATATGAGTCCAATACTTTTGGTACTCGATTCGAAGAGCTTCTGAATAAAGGGCTTGCAGAGACTGAGGCGGCTGAGCAGCTGAAGGGCGAAGTTGCTATCTTGGAAGGAGCCCAGCACTCTGCTCAACACAAGCTTGAATCTTTCAAGAATATCTTCGATCGATTAAGGAACAACACCCACTTCTGAACTTGTTTATTTAAAGCAATCTTGTATTTTAGTTGAATGTTTATTTGTAACACTTGACAATGCCATTTTGGCAACTGATTTCACCATTTTGGCTTCGAGTTATATGTTTATGATTCACGTTGCTACTATTCGAACCTCCTGCAGGCGTGGTTTATATTTCTTTAAATACTTCCCATTAACCTTTAGGATTCGTTTGTCATTTGCCAACTCTTCGATTTCATACGCATTGTTTGAAAATGTTTTCACTATTCGAAAAGGTCCTTCCCAATGAGGTGACCATTTACCTAATGCTTTATTTTTCTTGTCCATGGGCAATATAACTTTCCACACTAAATCATTAATACTGAATGTTTTACCTTTCACCCTTTTGTTATATGCTCTGGACACTCTCTCTTTTTGCCTTATCAGGACTTCTAATGCATGCAATCTAACTTCATCTAGTTCAACCAACTCATTCATCATCATTTCCCAATATAAAGAAGATGAGATTTCATTTTGCCTTTGAATTCGAACTGATTGTAGATGAATTTCTACTGGTAAGACTGCATCATGACCAAATGTTAATTGGAAAGGTGTAGTATTAGTAGCCTCTTTGGGAGATGTTCTACATGCCCATAGTATTTGATCTAAAGTCTTATGCCAACTTCTTGGTTTTTTACCAACATGTTTTTTGATTAGACCTATTATTACTTTGGTGCTCGACGACCATTTGCCTGAGCATAATATGGTGTTGACGTTAGCAACTTGAACCCCATTTCTTGGGCAAATTCTTGCATCTTTTTACCAGTAAACACCGATCCTTGGTCTGTGGTTATGCTCTCTGGCAACCCAAACTTATAGATAATCTGTTTTTGTATGAATTCGATAATAGTCTCTTGATCTACAGCTACCAATGGTATTGCTTCGATCCATTTAGTAAAATAGTCTATTCCTACCAGGATATATTTCTGACCTTTAGATGAAGCAGGATTGATTTCTCCTATTAAATCTAATGCCCATCCTCTAAAGGGCCATGGCTTAATGATCGAATGTAACTCACTTGCAGGAGCATGTTGAATCCCTGCATGTTTCTGGCATTCTTCACATCCTTTAGCAAAATCTATACAATCTTTGAGCATACTGGGCCAATACATACCATATCGAAATAGCAACCACTTCATTTTATGACCCGCTTGATGTGCTCCACATACCCCATTGTGGACTTCTGATAGTGCTAGATATGCCTCACTTTCTCCTAAGCATTTTAGTAACACACCTTCTTGGGTCTTCTTGAACAATTCATTTCCCATAAGGACGTATGACAACGCTCTATATTTTATTTTTCTATCCACATTCAATGTTGGGTTTTCTAAATACCTTATTAATGGATTTCGCCAATCTGTATCTGTTAAAGTGTCTATGGCTAATACTTCGAACCTATCTTTATCACCATAACTTATTTTGATATTCTCTAGATCTGATGGTGTAAGTCTGGTAGCCATGACTCTTCCTCTTATCTTAATCAAATCCTCTAAGTTTTTAGCAGAGACTTTATAACCTGAAGCTAATTGTGCTAGGTCATTTGCTTCTTGATTTTCTATTCTAGGTACGTGCTGAATGTCCATGTATTCGAATTTTTTGAGTAGCCTATTAACTATGACGAAATATATCATCAGATTTTCCTTTATGCATTTGTATTCCTTAGTTATCGCTTGACTACTAACTCGAATCACCCTTGATTTCGACTCTAGTTGCCCCAATTCCAACAAAGCGTCAAGTCCAACAATGGCGCTTCATATTTCGTTGTTCGAGCAACGAGGGCATCTAACTTATACTTGAATTTTGTTGGAATTCCTTCAGGAGAAATTATGAGAACTCCAACACCACTGCCCTCTCTATGGGTCGAACCATCAAAGTATAGCTTCCAAGGTTTCATTTCGACATAACCCATGACAGGCTGTTCGACCAATGAATGGTCCACAATGAAATCAGAAACTACTTGGCCTTTCACTGCTCTTAAAGGCATAAAAGTCAAAGCATATTCATCAGGCCAATGCCCATTTACCAATTCTGCTATGCATTATTGGCTTGGAAAGCATGTGTTTAATAACATCGAAATGAGATGAAACATAAACATCAACAGGTTTTATATAATACTTGAGTTTCATACAAGAAAAGTATAAACACAGACACAACTTTTCTATATTACTATATCTAGTTTCTGCATCATTCAACACCCTACTTAAGTAATATATAGCTCTTTCGATGCCATTACTGTCTTCCTGTACTAACATACTACTTAAAGTAAGTTCAGACGCAGATATATACAATCTCATAGGTTTTCCCCATGAAGGTGGAGACAAGATAGGAGGTTGAGATAAATATCTTTTAATCTTGTCAAAGGCCTCCTGCTGTGCTTCGCTCCATTCGAAGGCTTGGCCTTGCTTTAAACGAAGCAGTGGAGAGAAAGCCTGTGTCTTCCCACTTAGGTTCGAAATGAATCTTCTGAGAAAATTAATCTTCCCTAGCAGAGACTGTAACTCCGTTTTCGATGTGGGGGCTTTAGTCTCCATGATGGCTTTGGTCTTGTTCTGGTTAATTTCAATTCCTTTTTTATGAACCACAAAGCCCAGGAAATCTCCTGCCTGCACAAAAAATGCACATTTAAGGGGGTTCATTTTTAAGCCATGTTTTCTCATCCTTTCGAATGATTGGCTCAAATGATGCAGATGATTTTCTGCAGATATAGATTTGATGACTATATCATCAATGTACACCTGCATAAACGTCTCAATGAAATCATGAAATATGGAGTTCATTGCTCTTTGGTAAGTTGCCCAGCTTTTTAAACCAAAAGGCATCACTACCCATTCATAGGTGCCTAAGGCTCCTGGGCAACGAAATGCTGTCTTAGCAACATCTTCTTCAGCAATGAAAATTTGATTATAACCAGAGTATCCATCTAGCATACTTAGGTATTCGAATCCTGCAGCAGAATCTATTAACATTTCCGCCACAGGCATAGAATATTGATCTTTGGGGGTTGCAGTATTTAGATCCCTAAAGTCTATGCATATTTTCAATGAACCATTTTTCTTAATAACAGGTACTATATTTGCTAACCATTCAACATACCTTGTGGTTCTGATGAATTTGCAGCATAACAACCTCTCGACCTCTGCTTTGATCTTCGTGAGCACTGCTGGCGCGAACCTCCTGGGAGTCTGCTTGATGGGCTTCTTGCCATCCTTGATTGGAATTTTATGCTCCACTAACTCTCTTTTTAAACCAGGCATTTCATCATAGTCCCATGCAAAGCAATCTTTGTTCTGTTTGAGGACTTCGATCACTTCTTGTTTGAGGCTTGGGCTGAGTTTCGTGCTTATATAGGTGATTCTTTTTGTGTTGATATCCCCTAAATTTACTTCTTCGAGTGGGTCCTGTGCCAACATCTTAGCACTTGAATTTTTTGGATCCTTCTCGAAGCCCAAGGGTTTTGTATCATAAATAGCATCAAGCCTTTGATCCACTTCGTTCTCGTCACAGGGTGTATCTCTCGGACCATTCCCTTCGAGTTCGTTTACTTCAACTGTATGTTCTATTGCAGCCTCTGAAGCCGCTTTCAATTCGTTCTCAGCCATATAGGCCGAAATCCTTTCAAAGAAAGAGGACTCAGTCATGATCAGGGTCGTCAGATTCCCAGCCTGGTGGCCGTCTTTGTGAAGTGCCTTCGCCTCCTTCATCACCCTTAATTATTTTCCTGTCCCAATACATGCCATCATGGCGAAGGGTCATATAGTAATGTACATCTCTTGTTTCATTCAGTTCGTCACTTGGGGTACAGGGAGCTATTCTGGCCAGATACTTGTCATAATTCCTCTTGTTAACTAGATTGACTGTTGTCATGAAGTAGCTCTGGTCCGCTTCGATGTTCTCTACTATCCCATCTTCTCTCCACAGGACTAACCTCTGGTGCATCGACGAAGGGACTGCCCCCACGCCATGAATCCACTCTCTTCCCAATAGCAAGTTATAATTTGCTTTGGCTTCGATCACCATGAACATAGTGGGTCTGCAGCTTGATCCGACAGTTAACTCCACTTGCACTACCCCCAATGTTTGTCCTACCTTCCCTTCATAGTTGGATAAAACCATGTTATGAGGTTTAACATCACCGTCTTGAATGCCTAACTTTTTCAGCATGAATTTAGGCATCAGATTGACTGCAGCGCCTCCATCTACTAAGACCTTGTTCACCCCATGGGCTCCAGCCTTTGCTCGAATGAACAGTGGCTTTAGATGATTCTTCATTGTGGGGTCTGGGTGTTCGAAGAATGCGTTCTGCTCTTCGACCGCGCCATTATCCATTACATAATAACAGACTGGTCTGTGTTTCATCAGATCAATGGTGTCTTCTTCTTCCTGTTCTTCGATTTCGGTCTCCTGGCCGAATTCAGATGGTAATACAGATACCACATTGCAGTTTAGGTTCAGGGAGGATTCTCCTTCTGATTCGAAGTTATCTGTAAGCATATCCTCGTCTTCTTGTGGACTTGGAGTGTAATCTTTTGATTCATCTATTTTTGCTCCGGAAAAAAGCCTCCTACTAACCGGAGGTTTGTCTTCGAGTTGCCTGTTTGTTGTTTGTTGAACTTGATTGGTGCTTGACGCTTCTTTTTTGTTGGTTGAAACTGCTCCTTTGTCTGCTAAACTTTCCCTCTCAGCTTTTCGATTCCTTTGCTGCCTTCGCCATTGGGATCTTGACATGGGATTCTTACCTTTATAATTTCCCAGCCTCAGTTCCTCCCTCTTTGCTGTGTTGAATTGTCTCCGGTATACCATGGCATGACGCGCATTTCGCTCATTACCTCCCCATCTATCCTTCCCTTTGTTGGTTTTGACTTGCAGCCATCTGTCTGTTGGTAGTTCGGCAGGGATTTTAAATGTCACCCTTCGAGCACCCTTTGGATATGGGCTATCAGGCTTTCGTTGACTGTGACTACCATTGAAACGCTGACTCATTTGACCAACTTCCTTGTGATTCCAGCATGGGGTGAAGGGAATCGTTTCGAAAGCTCCAGCCATGTTCTAGTCATATACTGCTGAACATCTTGAGAAAATCAAGCACTTGGTTGCCCCTTTGTGACAGCGTACTAAAAATTCCAACAAAATTTCCCCAGCTCTAGGGTAGCATCTGAACAGTTGGTTGTCTTGGCGTCAATTTACTCCAGTTCGAGCTCTTTGTTTTCGTTCGAACTCCATGGCGATCCTGTCATTACATATAATGCTGCATCTTGGACAAAGCATCATTTCAGCATGTCCCTTATGGCACAGCATGAGATATTGTTTTAGGCTGGTATCTGGAGCGTAACCATCCTCCATTTTGTATTTTTCTTTTTCGAGATATCTTTCCATTTCCTGCATCTCAGCACAGGGTCTCCCCATGTCCACCATATTGACATCCACATCTGGTCCCTTGCCATCATCTCCCCATCCTGCTGGTTTGATGTCTTCGATCCGGACCTTGGAACTCTCTGGAGCAGAATACTTTACCATATAATCAAATTTCCCACTGGGCTCCCCTAAGGTGTCCCAGGTCTCTTTCTGAGGAAAGTTACCATCTTTATCTTCCCCTTCTGTACCATCATCTCCCCATCCTGATGGTTTGATGTCTTCGATTCGGACTTTCGAACCATACGGGCGAATATTTTACGGATAGTCGAACTTCCTTTGGGTTCACCCAAGGTATCCCATGTCTCTTTTTGAGGGGAAGCTTGTTTTGTAATCTGAACCTTTTCCAGTTTGAGCCTCAGGCCTTTGAGCTTTGTGTCAATTTTTGGCTTTTTGACCCTCGGTGGCTGGATTCATACGAAACAACAACTGGAGTTGGTTCGACCGAAAGCTCCTGTCGTTCGTGGACGTCTTCAGTGACTCCATTATTGACTTCGACCAACACCTAACTCTCATCCTCAGTGCTTTCCTCTTTCAAGGTAGTGGCCCCTTGGTCTGCTTCCACCATATTAATGGCTCCCATGCTCGAAGGCTCGGAGTAGTGTCGCAATATCAAAGGGTCTTCATCCACCTTCATCTTTGGTTTATCAGCAAACTTTAGTCTGCCTTCTTTAATTGCATTTTGAATCAAGTCCCTGAAAAGAAAACACTGTGAGGTTTTGTGGCCTAGGAAACTATGATATTTGCAAAATCCTCTTTTCTTTCTTTGATCTAACGGAGGCATTTTGACATTTGGTGGCACAATTAATTGGCCATCTTTGACTAGTAAGTCGAAAATTTCATCACATTTTGTTATATCGAAGGTATACACCTTCTTTGGAAATTTATCATTTTTTTCATTTTCAACAATTTCTTTCCCTTTTGTAGGGACTAGGAGTTTACAAGCGTAAGGTGGAGCCTGTTTCAATTCAGCGAGATCTATTTCGATCTCCTCGAATTCGGGGTAGTCTTCACCTTCCTCCATTTCGACATAGGAGACTCTTTCCTTCTTATTATTCTTAGAAGCCCTGGCCTTCTCGGCCTTTAGCCTTTCGACCTGTCGAACCCTATCTGCTAACTGGGCCATATCCCTCAAGTATTGAGTATCTAATTTCTTCGAATAGAATAGTCAAACCACCAGCGGCCATTTCGACTAACTCATGCTCAGGGACTACTGTGAAACATCTAGATTTCAAGAGTCTGAACCTATTTAAGTATTCATCTATAGGTTCAGTGAACTTCCTTTTAACACTTGCTAATTCCTTTAGGCTTATCTTAGATTGTCCCATATAGGCATTCATGGAACAACCTTTCTAAGAGGGTCCAGGTGTCTATGGATCCGGGAGGCAAAGTAGTGAACCATGTGAAAGCATTCTTAGTAAGGGAACTTGGGAAATATTTGATCCTAAGGTTTTCGTTATTTGCTATGTCTCCTGCCTCAGTTAGGTACCTAGCTACGTGTTCAACTGTTGACTCATTTGTATCCCCAGCAAACTTTGTAAATTTAGGGATCTTGTATCCCTTGGCAAATCGATATGGATTACATAGTCGCTATGGGGAGCGTAATTTGGCCTTCTAATTCTGTATTAATACTGTTTTGGGCCATGATCCTTTCTATCATGGTGGTTAGGTTATTTTCCGCCAAGATATTGTCATGTCGAACCCTATGAACCATCAGACAGATCTTGGTTTCGACCTACGGGACAACCTCTAGGTTGTTCTTCTCGAAACGCTGGGACCTCTAGTGCATGGACCCTTGCCCCGGCTCAATAATTCCCTTTGTGGTTCTTCTCGAATCATGGGACCTCAAATCTTCGACCCTTGCGATGGTTCTATCAATTCCCTTTGTGGTTCTTCTCGAATCAATGGGACATCTACCCTTTGTGCTCTTGCCCCAAGTTAACCCCTCCGGATGGCCTATAAGGTGGGTCATCGAATCTGTTCTATGATAGGTGCGTTCGCTCGAACCAATGCCTGGTTCTGCCTACGCCTTTCAGGTGGAGCGAAGAAATCTGCTATTCGACTCATATTGTCAGTTTTCTGTTTGTCACAGTAACATTTTGAACTATTGGGGCAAAGATTTCTTGCATAGTTTGTGCTAATACTCCTATCATGTTATGGTTACTATCATCCATTAACTGCCTAAAAGCCATTTGATTTTCTGTGGTTAAGATGGGCAGCGTACCATAACCTACTGACCCTTGGTTATTTGTCATAAATTGATTAGCCCACCCGACCCTAAGTGTGGTGGCGTTCGGCGTCAAGTTTGTAATCCTGCCATAAAGGATGTTGGCATTCCATACTGGGAATTTCTGGGTCTAGTACTGTCGAAACTAAATGGTCTAGTTGGTGGTGGGGTAGCGAAATGGGTTTGTGCCCCTGACGGTGGGATGAATCCCCCAGGATACCCAGTGGTTCCTGTACTACCTAGGATCGAATTGTTTGTTGACATGCCACTTGTTCCATTCGCGGCCATACTGTTAGTAGAAGATGCAATAGATTGAGCGTTCGAAGGGATCGTGCTGGACGTCCCGGTCGAAACAGATGCATTAGTGCCTGTTCCGTGTGGGGCATTTTGTTCCCCTTGTGGGTTATTTGGATCTGACATCCTGCTATTTCGATTTCTTCTGGGTAAGGGTTGGTTACTGTTAGTTATTCTACCACTCCTAAGGTTCATATACTAATGAACTTTGTTTACTCAGAAAGAACCTTTTAACAATAACTAAGTTTTTAATCGTTAATTTTAATTAGCAACAATCAATCTCGGTCCCACTGGGCGTGCCAATTTGTTCACAGTGATTTCTGGTGAAACAACCGCTAGTCCTCCAAACTATCAAACAAGCGTTATGATTGTTGTTTAATCCCTTTGGTAACTTGCAGGATCGACTAGATTGATCCTATGGGGTTATTGGTCGTTGGCGTAAGTTTAAAATGATGGTTCATATTCAAGACTCGCTTCTGAATATTTTATATCTATATTTCAAGTGTATTTGGTTATGATGTCCAATAAGTTGATAACGAAATTAAGTAAAACAATATAAAACTAATTCGAACAAGTACGATATAAAGACTTTGAATTGCAAAAAAGTATATAAAATGCAGGAATGTTTAAAGGGTTTCTTGAATGTAAAAGACTTTCAAAATAAAGCATGAAACGAAAAGACAAGTATTTAAAAGCAAGTATATAAAAGTTTTCTGGAAAATAAGAACATGAATGTAAAAGTTTCAAAAAGTAAAGGACTTCAAAACGAAAAGAAAACATTTAGATGCATGGAAGATTAAATGACTTTGAATATAAAAGATTTAAATGACATTTGTGCGAGATAAAAGGTAAACTGGAAAAGTAAAGATACATTACTGAAAGATAAAAAGTGGTGCAATCATACGTACATCATTCGTGCATTCGTTTCCCTATCCATGTGGTATTTTGAATGTTACTGAATTTTAGTACAATAGATATGACACACGAAATCCTAACACTAAGACTTCTATTTATACTATTCTAACCATAACGGTCTGACTTATGAGAGCTTGCCACGTTTCGGACATGCAGAATACTATGCCTCTCTAGCCTCCACGTCTTCGAACCGTTTTCCAGCGCACAATTTCGAACGTTCATTCCTCCCGCTCATATTTTGAATTTCAAATATCTAAACTATCTTTCGATTCGAACGCGCTGCCTAACACCACGCTTCCACCATTTCGAAGCTCCTTCACAATTGCTACTCGAAGCCCCAGGTTTTAATATTTTATTCGAAGAGCTGATTCCTTCATTCCAAACCATGACATTTCCTTCATTCTAGTGAACACGGTTACTGTTTCGTTTCGAATTCAATGCTCCCTTTTCGAACCATAAATATCAAAATCTTCAGCCAACAAAATGCCCCTTTAAAATACGTAGTTCGAATCCCTATTTGAGAAATACTTATTTTAAATATATCCACAAGATTTTGATGTGACCTTGAGCAAAATATGACACTGTGTATAACTTCCATCACGTCAGTCATGACGGCTCCTGGGTTTCCGAACTTGCTTCAAACAGTTACCACAGTATGGTGCGGTTATTAAAGGTAATGATTGTCTTTAATCATGTTTATTTCCAATGCTTACTTTACGCCACCTCACTCCGTGTCCAACCCACGTTCTCCACGTACCTTGGCTTTAGTTGATGATCGTTTCAAATTCCTTACTATAAAATCCAACAGACTCAGTCTTTTTACTCTTTTTCCACACTCTGAACCTTCTTCTCTCTTTGCTGAAAAACCCTAAAACCTTAACAGCTTCCAACAATGTCTTCAACAACAACATCTCAGAAAAAGATTTCTAAGAAGAAGACCAAGAACACTGGAACGATCCTGGAAATCAAGGTTGATACTCACCATGGCCAATCGGTACTTATTCCTCAAAGCATCTCCAAAGAACAGGAACTCCTGTACGCTTCTCAGGTATTGATTCCAACTAATGTCTTTGGAAAGAGGTTCGCCCTAATGGGTCCTCTCACAGTTTTTGAGATTTTGAAGGACGTTAGAACCATATTCCCTGTTTGCTATGATTTCAAACCTTTGTTCAATAAAATGGAAACCCCTAGAATAGAAACTGATAATGTGAACGAACCCTCTGCTTCTAAAGACACAGAAACCCCTATGATTCCCCCAAAGGATCCTTTCATTTTGGACTATGTTAAAAGTAATTTTAAGCCATTTCGATCCTGCCCTACTGCTGATATAGCTTACCAGAATTGGTTTGCTAAAGTAGAGATTAAGAAAGCCCATCAGTGGGAGGAACTAGGTATTTATAATCTTCTCAAATTATCGAAACCAGGCTTTACTTATAGCCATCCTTTGCTCTTTGCATCCCTGTACTTCTGGGATAGTACCTACAACACTTTTCACCTTCCGGGAGGAATGGTCACACCCACCTTTTTTGATATAGCTGCTATCACTGGCCTATCACCAATAGGAGAAACATACATTCCTGATTCTGAGGAACATTCCAGCATTATTGACTTCGATATCAAACTAGCTAGCTTCTCCAAGTTCATCAGCCATTATCACACTGACTGTTGAAGCAGTACCTGCGAGAATTGAGGATCGGAAAGTGAAGCAATTGCGTGGTAAAGAGATAGCACTGGTGAGAGTAGCTTGGGGAGGACCAGCTGGGGGAAATGTAACTTGGGAACTGGAGAGCCAGATGAAGGACTCGTATCCCGAACTTTTCGTCTAAGGTATGTTTTCGAGGACGAAAACTCTTTTAGTAGGGGAGAGTTGTGACACCCCAAATTAATTCAAATATTAGATAATTAGGAATTTAATTATTTATTTAATTAAAGGCTTGATTATTTATATTTTTGGATTTAATTGGATTATTTAAAGAAAAGAAGAGCTGGGTGGTGTGAAGAGTAATTAGAGGGTGTGATGAGTAAATTACTCTACTCTTACTAATTACTAATTATTGTGTTTATTGGAATAAATAAAGGAATATAAAAAGGAAAAGAAGAAAAGAAGGTCTTTTTGGAAAAAGTCATTTTCACGTAGAATTGGAGAAGAGAAGAGAAGAGAGGAAAAAGCCAACGCCGGGAAAGTCGAAGATCATCCCGAGGTAAGGGGTGATTTCATTCGGTTTTAATGCCTTATGGGTTTTGGGAATCAATTGGATGATTGGGTATGTTAGGAAATTTTGATTTAGGTAATCCTAGGTTTGTAGGATTCATCCCTATTCGTGTCGGATTATAGGATTGTGAACCATTAGTGTGTCAAACAACTAATAGGAATGATGAAATAAAGATGTATGATGTTGTATTGGTGTATAATGGATACATTTTGGTGTTCCTAATGTTGAAATTCATATGAGGATGATTGGATGTGATTTGGAATGCATAATGCTGTCAAAAATAGCAGTTTTTGATTCTGTAGGTCGTGGGAACCGGTTACTCCTAGGGAGGAACCGGGTTCCCAGTTCAAAATTTTCAAAATTGGCCATTTTTCAACGTGGGAACCGGTTCCCAGTATGGAGGAACCGGGTTCCCCATACAAATTTCCAGGAGCGTGACTTTTTGAAAAGGTGGGAACCGGGTTCTCCCAGGGAGGAACCGGGTTCCACTGTGTTGGTTTCCAAAACACTTAAAACTTTAAAAATTCATATTTTCTAAACCGTAACTCCGATTCGAGTGCCGTTTTCGGCAGTATTTCTTAAATTAAAAGTACTATCTTATAAAAAGAGAAAAATATTATTTTGTGAAAATTATTTTAAAAGAGTCGAGTTCCCAATTTTTGAAACGTTGATAGTTTAAGGACGAAGGAGAATGGGTTCTGGATTGTCTGATTTAATGAATGAGGAATAATGCTTACAATGTTGTGTTTGATATTCATTGTGATTGAATGTGATACATTGGTGATTGGCATTATGTGAATTATGTTGAGATCATAATCTGTGAATTAATGTTGCATGCTTTTATGATGCATGCATAAGCATTGTTTATGGTTCATTCTCATTATGCGGAAGTGAACTTGCAGAGCCAATAAACTTACCAAGATTCAGAGGTAGTGAGGCTAGATTCTTGACCCAGTGGATATGGGCGAATCGTGGATTAAGATTCTTGACCCAATGGTTATGGGCGAATCATGAATTGCCGCTGTTTTCCGAGTGTGATGGAACAGTGGTAAACTAGGTTCACGTTTGGTACCACATGCATAGAGTCTGCATTGCATATGGGGTTGTAACATGCTAGGATGGTTTCCAGTGTTACAATTTCCATTGATTGTCTATTTGTATAATGGATTGCGTGCAATGTTTTATGAACTGAATTGTGATCATGTATTTGGATAATGGACTAACGTATCAAATTATTCAGTTGTATTTAAAAATGTATAATGCATTTTATATTGAATAGAAATCTCACCCTTACTTTAATGATTTCAGATTTGAAGTGAGTAGCTGCTTGGAATCGGTGAGGATAACTTCTAGAGTTGAGTCATTTAGTTAATCCACGTGTCAGTGTCGTGCTCTGGTAGATGTAACACTGGGGAAACGCTTGATTTGAAATTCTTTATGGATATTAAATAATAGTTTTGGTTAATTTTTCGATTTATGTCCTGGAATAATTATGAATGATGTATTCAGGATTTGTTATGTTTCATTTCCGCTGTTAAACATAACCTTAAATCTGTTTTATTTAATGATTTTTCTTCAGTGAAAGCATGACAACTGTGTGGTTATAATTTGAATTATATTTAAAATTGTGACGCCTCTCGATATGTGATAAATAATCTGATTATTATTTATAAATCATGGGTAATTAGAAGGGGTGTTACATTACCACTTATGATTAAGAGATGTTTTTTTTTAAAAGTGTTTGAAAAGTATTTGATTGTATGTGATGTGATAGATGAGATAATTATTCCATAGAGATGATAAATGTCTAAATCTTTAGGAGAAATTGATTATGGATTAGGGGGATGCTTTTAAGAAGCCCATGGGTCCTTGTATTGTTAGCCCAAGAGGAGGCATTCCGAGGGTCATCGAGGGTCCTTGTATTGTAAGCCCAAGAGAAGGCATTCCGAGGGTCAACGAGGGTCCTTGTATGAAGCTCAAGAGGAAGTTATAGGGTATGGTTGGCTTTGGCTTTAAGAGTGGTTTCACCGGGAAACCATCCTCTTAGGATTTTAAGAGTGATTTCATCGGGAAATCATCCTCTCAGGGTTCTATCCTAGCACAGGTGATTCTTTGTATTGGAAGCCCATTAGGAGACTGTTAAGAGATTTCCAGGTCTCTTTCTTGTTTGATGCCCAAGGGAAGGCTAAACTCAACGAGGAGTTCTTTTGAACGAAGCCCAAGAGGAGGCTGACTCAGCAGGGGGGTGTTGTCTTATATGAAGCCTAAGTGGAGGCTAAACTCAGTAAATGAGTTTTCTTATATGAAGCCTAAGAGGAGGCTAACTCAACAAATGAGTTATCTTATACGAAGCCTAAGAGGAGGCTAACTCAACAAATGAGTTATCTTATACGAAGCCTAAGAGGAGGCTAAAAGAAGGAACCTAGTTGTTAGGCTAAATGTTATGTTATAACTGAACAGTTATATAAACAAGTGTGTGATGTGTATTCACAGGAGTTTATGAAGGAAATATAAACAAGTGTATAAAACGAGCGTTTAAAGCTAGTGTAACTTGATTATATACAAGTTTGAATGTGTACAAGGGAATGAATATGTACACGAAGGGGTGTTTATGTACAAGGAAATGAATATGTACATAGGAGGGTTGGGACTTACACCGTAAGGGAGGCCCATTGGTTCTAAGAGGAGTTTCACCGGGAATAATTCTTCTCTTAATACCAATGGAATTGGTGTATAAACAAGCGAATGAAAACAAACGAACGAGGTTTGTTTATACTTGAATATTTATAAAGATGATTGAATATGTACAAGGAAAATTTAATATGTACATAAAAAGGATTGGGACTTACACCGTGAGGGAGGCCCATTGGTTTAAGAGGAGTTTCATCGGGAATAATTCTTCTCTTAATATCAATGGAATTGGTGTATAAACAAGCGAATGAAAACAAACGAACGAGGTTTGTTTATACTTGAATATTTACAAAGATGATTGAATATGTACAAGGAAAATTTAATATGTACATAAAAAGGATTGGGACTTACACCGTGAGAGAGGCCCATGATCGATTAAGAAATTCGAGGAAAAAATTGGTTCGGTTTTATGTTTAAGTTGAGTCGATCATGGAAAAAGGTGTGTAAATTTGTTGAAATGTTTTTTGAAAAAGGTTTTGAAAATGATTTTGAAAAGTGAAGTATATTCACAAGAAGTTTTGAAAAGATTTGAGTTTGTAAGTTTGAAAGAAAACGTTTTTGAAAAGTATTAAGAAATACTTAAAATGTTTCATTTTTGACTTAATGAAAATATAATCAAAAGAAAATATTTTTGGATTTTTTGACATAATCATAAAATAGGTATACTAAATGACAAGTGTGCAAAAAATCATCTCAAAATGAGAAGTTTTGATTAGTTTTTTGAAAATGTTTTAAGTTTGCTAGAAACTTGAGAAAAAAAAGAGTTTTTGGTCCTAAGGAGGTTTGAACCTTGGACATTTGGCTTAGAAATGAAGATTTTCCATTGAGCCATTTGTTAAACTTGTCATTTAATCACCTTGTTTAGAAGGAATTTGAAAAAAATGAGTTTTGGAAATGTCCAGAAATTGGACTTCTGAAGGGTTCAGAAGTTGCTTGCTTCTAAAGGATCAGAAGCTAGCTGGCTCCTGGAGCGTGAGAAAGAGCTTCTGGGGCATGTTGCTAGCAGTTTCTGGGGCGCTTTGGGCTAGCATGTTGCTTCTGGCTGCTTGAGAAGGATTGCTTCTGGGCTAGAAACATTAGAAACTTCAAGTTTCTAAGGATAGAAGTACTAGAAGTACTTCTGGAGAGAGTGTGAAGAGGGGTAGAAGCTTGTACACACGAGGTGAGCCCAGGACTCGGAAGAACAAGCTCCAGAAAGCTTGTGTTTCCTTTTAATAAATAAAAGGTTCCAGGGGGATTCGAACCCTAGACCTTTGGCATGGCAAGTGATTTGAAAAGCGCGCTGACTACCACTGGGGTGACTATACATCCGTTTATTTATTTTATTCCATGTTATCATATTATAAACAAACTATTTGAATTTCTGAAAACAAGAAAATGCGCGTATCTCCATCTTCTTCTTCCTCAAGCTTTGGAAGATGTAAACATCAAAGTTGTTCGTTTTAAACCCAGGAACATGATGGTGATGTTTAATTTTATTTATTTTGAACTTAAAATGATCAATTTTAAACGTGACCAGATGAACCCTAATTTTGAAAATCAACATGAAATCGTGTTTGTGCAACGAATCAAACAATTGATTGAGGGTTTATGATCCTCAAAGGTGCAGAAACATGATGGCATGGTAACTTTTGAAATGTAATTCAGAAATCAAAGAGTTCAAAGTTGAACAACTTACCTCTTATAAGAAGAAATTGAATTCTTGCTTAGAGTGTTTCCAATTGTGTTTTGATGATGGCTATAGCTTCACTGGACCCTATGGAAGGTATTGGAATGCTAAGCTTGCTTTGAAATGGTCTGGAACTCTCTACCCAAGTCCAACTGCAGCTACTTAGAGTGAGTTTCGATTTTGAAGCTGGAGATGTTACAGGTCAGTGATGATGATTTGGATCACTCATATGAAGTATATGGAAGGTGTGATTTGAAAATGAGGAAATGACCTCTATTTATAGGCCAAGAAATCTGAATGATATGGCATGGCTATCATTGAGAGAAACTTACAACTTGCTTAAGAGGTAAGAAGGAATCTTTTGCATTTAATGCAAAAGTTACTTTTCTAACCATGGTTAGAAATTTCTCCTTGATTCAATCCTCTTCTCAATCATTCAAACTGATATTTATCAGTTATAATCTACCTCTAGCTGATGACAAGGCTTCTAGAAGGGAGATTTATGAAAAATGACTTATAATTTTGGAGCATGAACTTGAAATTCCATGGTTTTGGAGCTCTATGTTTCAAAATCAAAAGTATAGCTAGACAAAGTGTTTTTGCAAGTTCTTGGAAATTTTGGAAAGCTTGTAACAAGGGCTACAACTTTCATGTTTTGAGTTTTTCCTGAATCCAAATAGATCTAGGTGAAAAATGGCCATGAAAGTGAAGAAAAACCATGTTTCTTAACACTTGAAAATTTTTCTAAGTGTTAGAAAAATTTCAAATCTTGTCTTTTTGTTGACTTTTTCACAATTTATTGATTTTTTATGATCATGATGGATTATTTGAAATGTTTTTATGATTGAAAAAGTTTAGTCTTGAAAAATTTGACCAAAAGTCAAAGTTTGACTTTTCTGAGTAGATGAATTTTCATCAGATGGTTCAGAATTTGTCTGATGAAGAAACATGGACTTTTGAAATGTTTTGAATCAAGAAATTAGGTCAATATGTTGCATTGAAGATGTTAAGATCAATCTCCAAGAAAATAGGTAATCCATTGAGCAGAAAGTCAATGATTCACTATCTTCGATCAAAACCCTAATTGATCATATCTTGAACAGATGAAATTTTGAAGAAACCCTAACTTTGACTTCTAGAAGCCACACACGATCTATTCTGTTCTGAAACTATTAATGATGCAGTGATGCATATGTAAGGTGGAATCTTAGGTCAAAAATTGGGGTATGACACCTTTCTTCTTGCTATTGAGAGATTTCTTCTTGGGTTGGTCCTTCTTAAGTTCAAGACAATCATTCATTTAGTGTCTTGTCTCATTGCACTCATAACAAGTGAATTCTTTTCCACTAGACTTCTTATGACTAAAAGTAGACTCGAATCGACCATCAGTCCTTCTAACACTTCTGAAACCGTTTCCTTGATTTCTATTTCAGAGACGGTTAACCCTTCTAGGAAACAGTGACAACTCATCTTCATCAGTATCAGAATTTTCTTCTGAATCCTCAACCTCTTCAACTTGAAGAGCTTTAGAATTCTCAGATCTTCTAACAGATTTGAGCGCAACATACTTGCCTTGATTTTTAGGTTCATCCTATTCTAGCTCAATCTCATGAAGTGTTGTTCATATGATCCAACATACTTGCCTTGCTTCCGAGTTTCCTCTAAAAAGTGTTGTTCAAATCCTTTGCAAGCTTGAGCGCAATTACCATATGCCTCAAGAAACCTCATATTGGTTCCTCAACCATCATAACGCCTTTTGAGAGATGAGTGCTCGTATCAGGATAGTTGAACTCAGGACTGAAGAACATCATGGAGAATGGGCGGGCACCAAATATTTTGAGCCTAAAAATCTTTTTTGTAAAAACTGTGAACCAGGCCACGTTACAACCCTTAAAAGTCCTAATTGAAGCATGGGTTAATTCAAAAGCGTACAACGAAGAGATCGCGTTTACCTGACTCCTACAGTGTGTGTTAAGCATCTGTGTTGGTATCATATGCTCGTCTTATCTTTCAAAAAGAAAATTTTCGGTGTTGCACTCCAAAAGTGTTTCACTCACAAAAAGTCATGTTTTTCATACAAAACTTCAAGACGCATAAGTGTTGCATTATAATTGTCACAACAAACATTCTTCTACATGTAAAACATTTGTTTGACATTGAAGAAGTTCTCATAATGAACATCAGTGAAGAGTTTAACTTTGTCCAAAGAAGAGAAACTTGATTATTCTGCTGAGTTAGCAGTTATTTGTAGCAAGGGGCAGGACATCTAAGGACTCCTTTGAGCATATCACAAGTTGTCTTCTCAAGATTCTGTTAATTTGGGGGCAATCAAATCGAAATACAGCTCCTCGAATTTTTGCCAATCAGGGGGCAAATCCTTAAAGAGCAATCAGCAGTTGATTTAGTCTTTCCCAAAAGAGCAGTTAGCCTGGGACAACTGTCGTTCCATGTTTCAGTCAACTTGAAGCAATCACTTCGAGACATGGGAGTCTCTCTAAGGCTGTTTACATTGGGACATTTCGAACTAATCGTTTTGTTCCAATCAATCCGAGGCAAAAACTTCGACACATTGAAGCCTTCTAAAAAAGAGAGCTTTCATTCCATCAAGTTAGTGGCTCACATGTTGTTGATCTGAAGTAGTTACTTCGAAGCCCTCTTAATTGGAGCAAGTGTTCGTTCAAGAATCAATCAGCCTGAAGCGATTACTTTGAGACGTAGAAGTATTTCCAAGACTCATTCTAAAGCAAGCTTGCTGAAAAGATTCATCTGAAGCAACTACTTCGAGACGTTGGAGTCTCTCCAATGTTCATCCTGGGGCAAGTCGGCCATTTATGCGAAGTCTACCACTCTAAGATTTGATAAATCTAAGGAGGTTATTTTGAGATGCGGAAATACTTCCAAGACTCCTATCAAGGCATGGTATTCCCATATCAGAATATTCAGTTCCTTTGAAATAATGATGATCAGTAAAGTATTGCGTCAGAATACAGGATGCCGGGGCATTCCTTTTTGGGAAAGATTTTTAGGAGGTCTACCAGACCGGGGCATATTGAGATTCTGAAGTGCAAAATCTCATGCAGCTGCATTCCCACGCATGGGGCACGCCTCTAATCATCATTATCTAATCAATTCAGAAGTTTGCTATTCTTTTTCTACAAGAATTAGCATTGCAGCCCTTCCAGCGACAATTCAACATTTGGAGCTTGGTCAATCATCTTGTTGTGCCATGTTCTTTTATCCTCCGGACTAACGGTGTCGAGGATTCGGTTTGATAGCCAGTGTATTAACCAGTATATTCATGCATTCATATCATATACTACATAGCACATTCATTCATAAACCTCAGCCAAGACTTGGGATGTTTCAAGATCTGCTAGTGATTTTTCTCAGCAGAATCATAATTTGAAGACTATTTTGAGTGACAAATTTAGTTCTTCCGATCACAAGTTTGAAGGCTTGACCATATTTGGTCTACAACAATGATGATTCGCGAATCGAATCCATTCCAGAGTGATTGGGTTTCCCCAAGTGAACTCTTGTATCAATGGAATTTCTTTATAGGGTTTCTTTTAAGGTACTCCAATAAAAGAAGAAGACTTTTCTCAACGACAACTTAGTTCTTCTCCCCAGTGCCAGGTGAATGCTTGGGCGAAAGACAATCGACAGTAGTGTCAACTCCCCAATGAAGTCTCTTCCCCAGAGAATCGATCGATCATCCCCAGTGAACTCTTATGACAACAAGATCGTTCAATTGGATTCCCCAGTGATATCTTCCTTCTCTCAACAGTATCAGGAAATCATACATCATTTGCATTAGAAAGAAAAAAAAATCATATCATGCATATCATAATCATGCATATCATACTCATGCATTAGCTTCGGTTATCTGTTTTGCAGGTTTTTTAACTAAAACTGTAAATGTCCTCGTAAGGATCAAATTGAAGGATTAGTTCTCAGACGACAAATTATCCTCTTTTTCTACAAGCAAGTTACACACTTGTTTGGATCTCAACAACTGAGGTTTTCTCCAATCGAGACTTCTTCCCCAGCGAAACAGTTGTTCGACGGACTCTAATGTCAGCAAAATTATTCAACCGGGAATCCCCAACGATTTTTCCACATGGTTTTCTTACGAAGTTTCCCCAGCTAAGCTTATTTCTCTCCCCAAGTGAATCTCCTTCAGAAAGGATTACTACAACATTATTCTTGGTATTTTCAAAGATTTCTTTCAGACAAGAATCTTCTCAGCAAATACTATTGGCAGTGGCTTCCACAATATACTCCTCTGAGTTATTCTCAGAAAATTACATCAAACTTCTGGTGCGTTTATTTCTCCAGTAAGTTATCAACTACTCAACAAATAAATATCCACCCGGCGGGATGTTTATTCAAATCTCAAGATATTTCTCCAACTCAGACGTTGATCTACATATCCACTTGCGCAGCGCATTGTCCATACAATGTCGACAAATTGAAGTTCATTACCCTAGAAGTTTTTGATCACGGGTGAATCGATTCTTCTATCAACGGTAAAGCTATCGCATACAAATTGAAGATCTTGTCAACTCAGAAGTTGTTCAACATGTCCGTACATGTTCATTAAGATCTCTCATCGGCAGAATCGTCGGAAACAAGATTTACCGACTTCATAAACATCTATATCACGCCGGTGTGCTAGATGTTGTTTTGTTTATCCCGGTTGTATTCTTGGGTGCGCATGAATTCGTTACGCTTGTAACTCGGAAGTTACGGTCAAAGACATTCATGCCATGGCTCCTCGCACCTTCGCACCAACAATTCCGATATTGTTCTAGCCATATATTCAGAGAACTCTTTGTTAAGTTCTCAATCCTGTTTTCAGAGAACTCTTTGTTAAGTTCTCAATCATGTCAATCAGGGAACTCTTTGTTAAGTTCTCAATCATGTCATTTCAATTCTGTTTAAGGTTTCCAGGTATTCCTTAGTTTCAGAGAACTCTTTGTTAAGTTCTCAATCATGTCAATCAGAGAACTCTTTGTTAAGTTCTCAATCGTGTCATTTCAATTCTGTTTAAGGTTTCCAGGTATTCCTTAGTTTCAGAGAACTCTTTGTTAAGTTCTCAATCATGTCAATCAGAGAACTCTTTGTTAAGTTCTCAATCGTGTCAATTTTTCAATTTTCTGTTTAAGGTTTCCAGGTATTCCTTAGTCAATCAGAGAACTCTTTGTTAAGTTCTCAATCCTGTCAATCAGGGAACTCTTTGTTAAGCTCCCAATCATGTCATTTCATTTCTGTTGAAGGTCTCCAGGTATTCCTTAGTCTTTCAGGGAACTCTTTGTTAAGTTCTCAATCATGTCATTTTTCAATTTTGTTTAAGGTCTCCAGGTAGTCCTTAGTTCAGAGAATTCTTTGTTAAGTTCTCAGTCTTGTCAATCAGGGAACTCTTTGTTAAGTTCTCAATCGTGTCGTTTTTCAATTTTGTTTAAGGTCTCCAGGTATTCCTTAGTTCAGAGAACTCTTTGTTAAGTTCTCAGTCATGTCAATTTTTCAATATAGTGTTTTTCTTTTCGCTTGAGAAGTTCGTTTCTTTTCTCTTAGCATTTTCATTAAAAATTATTGTCAAAGTCATTTCGGTGACAGATTATCCCATGTTGTTAAAATCTCCCTGTTGTGTTAAAGCATTAGTTGATGCTTAGCAAGTTTTCCCTTCAAGCGTTTTTTCTTGGCTCCGTAGTCAAGATTTGTTATCTATTTTCTCTTGTGGCATTGGTTTCCCGCGTCGGGCAAATTTTTGGGGTTCTCTAGTATTCAATCCTCTTCCACCTTGAACGTTCGAAAGCTGTCGCTTTTTTCTCACTTATCAGGTTTAAGATGATTGAATAGGGGCAACTGTCGCACCCCAAAATTTACCCGTTTAATTTAAGCCTACTTTTCATTAAATATTCGTGTACTGTGATGGAACCGAGGTCTTCTCAACTTTGCGTATTTCCTTTAAGCTGCAGAATTTGGGTTGTGTTGTCGATCAGTCTAAGATGGCTCCCGTATTCTCTCGCTCCACCGTTTACTCAGTTATCAAGGATTCCTATGACTCGAGGTGTATTAGTTGTTTCACCAAAAGAGGTATATTTGCAAGTACTTCAAATTCTTGAAGTATTATCAAGATAACGCTTATCTCGGTGCACGATTACTCATTAATCAAATTGTTATAAGATTTGTCATTAGAAAGAATTTTATTGAATTTTCACGATAAAATGGGTTTTTGGGCTTTTCATTTTGAGGATTGTGGGAGTATATTATGCAAGAGCTATTGAGGATACTTTGTTGCTATTATTGTGGACTCACAAGTAAAGGATTTTTGTGCAAAAATTCATGGAATCGTTTCATACAAGAGTAAAGTTGGAATATGTCATTTGTTCCACGGAATTGCATTTGAAAAGAAATTTATTCTTACAAATACCATGGCAAGAATTTAAGGTATAAGGGAAATATTATTCAATTGACAAAGTCGTCCAAATTTATTATTCAAGACTTAACAAGTTTACAAGGGGACTTTTACATACTTTTTCTAAAGTAGATACAAGCATCCTAATTCCAAGTTCTAATTACAAGTCCTAAAGGTTTACAATGCAAAAAGTGATTCGGTTAAAGACGTGTCCCAATCTTCATTTTTCTTCTCTATCCTCATGTTGCTATGCAATCCTCTTCGCTACAAGTCCTCTGTACTAGGCTCCATTGTCGCCCCAAGGATGTCTACAATTAGCTCTTTCATTTCTTCATCCGTAAGTTTCCAAACTTCCATCCTCCACATGTTACAAAAAACGAGAAAAGAGGAAGTGATTAGCATCAAATCGTAATCATACAAATTTTAAAGCAAGAAATTAAAGAAGACAATTCTTTCGAACTCATCATTAGGGTGCATGTTCGGAATCAGGTTTAAAGGGTTTTCGGTCATCGTTCAAGCCATCCAACAAGCCTCAAGCAAAATACAATCATTGGCCAAAAACCTCCCTTTTGCAAATCACAAAGTTACCTTTGGTTCACAAAAGGGAGGGGTAAACTCAGAAAAAACATCATTGTTACAGGCAGCAAGTAAACCAAATCATAATTATCAGTACAGGCAGCAAGTAAACCAGATCATGGTTATCAGCACAGGTGCAAATAAAACAAATGCCTAGTTATCAGAGCAGCAGGTTATAGCAACTATCAGAAGGCAACTAAGGCAGAAATTAGAAGACAAGAACCAAAAAACTGGGCATAATATCCAAACAGAGAGCAATCCCAAGAGGTTAGCAGGATCTGTTCAAAAAGACAAAAGGTAGCATCTGTGTAGCATCTGCTCAATGATATACCAGTTCCCAAGCCAATACCAATTGGGGAAACCAAGACAAAAGAAGAAGCAAAGAACAAGCAGAGGATCTGTTCAAAAAGAAAACAAGAGAACGTTGTTTAAAAACACCCAAGAAAAAAAATACCATAGGAGAACTCCTTTCAAGATACCACAAACAAAGTCCCAAATATGGATCTCAAAAAAAAAGAAAAGTTAACACGGTATCTGTTCTAAGGAGATGAAGGTAGTATCTGTTCAAGACAGTTCAAGGAAGCAAGAACACAAGACAGTATCAGTTCAAAAGATCTGGAACCATCATTCCAACCAAAAGCCAGCAGCAGATTCCACGCATGATAACCCAGAAAACAAACCATAACCCTGTTTCAAAAACAACTCAACCAAAAGCCAAAATCGTTTTTCGTTCTAAAGCAAACCAAAAACAAGAAACATCAGTCATGAACCAAAACGCAGAAACCTCAACAGAAACCCTAACATCATTTTCATCATTTCCCAGAAACCCACACCCTTCAGATTATTTTGTTTTCAGAAAGCAAGGTGTCTGATAACAGAGAAAGAAGAAGAGGAAGAAGTTTCAGAACGAACTCACCAAGTCAGACTGTGTTCACCATAACCACCGATCCGCCATTTTCGAGCTCCCAGCCACACCTCAGAAGGTTCGTTTTCGGCATCACAGAGGCCTCGCCGTCATCTTAATCACCAACCATCATCATCGGAGACACTTAGGGTTTCGTCCACCCCTTCAAGATCTACTCAAATCCAGGGAGTTCCTACAAAATCAAACATCATAAACGTGTTCAGAAGAAGAGGACGGAGTTATTGATAAAAGAAATTTCGTCATCGGAGCAAGCCGCCGTCCAAGGCGATTTCCGGCCGCCGCGGATTCATCATCGCCGCCGTCGATCTTCAACGTCGACGCCGCGGACTCATCATCGCCGCCGCGTGTTCATCATCTCCGCCACCTGAATTCATCAAGACCACCGTCTGATCGATTCGATTATGATTTTGGTTTTTACGTTTTTCTAGAGAGGCGAGAGAGTAGGAGTTTAGAGAGAGACAGAGAGTGTATTATAATTAAGAGTTTAACAATTTCTATTTTGTTAATTAATCATTGTTTAGTGGCTAATCCGGCGGTGACACTTGTCACCGCCCTGTTTGTTGTCTTCTTTGGTCTCATGCAGCATCCTCACGCCGGACTACCTTGCATCTCCATCCTCGTTCGCATGATAATCATCAGATGGACCAGAGACTTCCTTCCACAATGCCTTGTTATGAATCATCACCATCGGATCACTTTCAGATCATCACCAGCATGATCAGACGCTCCAGAAGAAGCTCCTCACTGAAGAGCCACACGGGATCGGCAGACCACCCCTATTGGACCTAGGCTTGCTTTACTAATTCACACCCCCTCAGATTTCTACAATCAGGCCCATTTTCTTCGTTTCTTTATATTTTGGTATATTATTTCGTTGATATTTTATTTAACCAAATAAATTGTGAAATAATCTTTATTTATTTTGTTCTAAATATTTAATTGAGTTGAAAATTAATATTTAATTTGATTAATCATTTTACTGATTAATTCTATTAAATAGGAAGATTCAATTTAATTAATTATTTAATTAATTCGGGTGGTTTTATCTGTACATCTATGCTTTTATTGTACTTCTCGATTTGATGTATCCCCATTTGTAATTTGTATCCCCACTCCCCACCGGTTGTAATAGCTAGTAAATAATTTTTATTGCTTTATTATTTAATTATTCATTCACAAAGCACAAACCGAAAACATTTTCCAACTAATACTCATGCGAGCCATCTTTTGTTACCCTGAGTGGACAAAGCTTTGAAGCGTCCCAACGGCCACACCTTTTTGCACACACCACGCTTACTCTTGGGCTTACAATGAAACTTTGATTGGTTGATTAAACATTATTTAATTATCTAATTAGGTTATTCAAAATTAATTAGTTTACCTAATTAATTTTATTAGACTAATTACTTGATTAAGTTTTGTTTAATTAATCAATTGAATTTATTTCATGCATGCACCTACACAATAGATTATTTAAGCCACCTTGTATGGGCTTTTAATTTATTTAATTGCTTTATTTAAACGTTTGTACAATTGTTTGTTATTTTCATTATCACACCTTAGTCCACATGTTTAATTAATTATAATCCGTAACTCCAAAACACTTTCATAATTAAATTACAAACCTCGATCCAACGTCGAGTGCATTTTCTAAATTCTTTCATAAAGAAAACTCAAGTGTTTAAGCCGTTGGATGCTAGACTAATTGTTTAAACACTTGCAAAAAATGAACTTCGAATCTTTAAGTCGTTGGATGCTAGACTAGCTACTTAAAGATTCTTAATAACGTGAACCTTGTTTCACTTCACTCTTTCATAAAAGAAAAAACTTTTGGGATGATAGACGACTCGTTGAGCATTGAGTTCATCTTGTTTCTAGTATTTGAATCGTAGGATGCTAGTCTTATGGTTCGGTACTTTTCACCCACATAAAAAAACAATTCAACTCACTCAAATTCCTTTATCGCTCATACGCGATCATAAAAACTCTTTTCCGATAAAGAGTGTGCAATAGTCATCTCAAACACGAACGTGGACTTAAAGATTTTCAAACAAACTAAACAAAGTCCAAGTTCAAGCATTTGAGATGTCTAAAACGCACGATTTTTCTTATAAAATCAATACCACAAACTTAAAACCTTTTCGAGAGGAACTACAGAGTTTTGACTTTCCCATTGCACAAGGGAATATGTAGGCACACGGTTCCAAAACCGTGCCAAACTCAAAATAATAACAAACAATTTCTTTTCCTTTTGGTATTCATAAACTTAGTAAACACACACACAAATGCGTAGAATTAAATGGGTCCCATCGAGTACGATGGATGTAAGGGGTGCTAATACCTTCCCCTTACATAACCGACTCCCGATCCCACTCTTTGGTCATGTAGACCGCCTTATCCGCATGTTTGGGGTTTTATCTATATTTTCCCGTTCTTTTTAGAACGAATAAAATTAGGTGGCGATTTCACTAGTTTTCGAGAATTAAAAGATTTTTGAAAATCGAGTTGCTTCAACAACCTTCTGATAATTTTATTCATATGATCTAACATAGAATAAACTTTGTTTAGAACTCTTAGTCATGCAAATATGGTTTGAAACCTTTAGAAAATCTTCTCAATTGTTTCATCATCCTCCATCTTGAAGGCTTCATACTTTTGAATTAAGTCCAGCCTTGGTTTTCTTGACTTGATCATTCCCTTCATGAGTCATTATGAGAGAGTCAAATATAGACTTAGATGACTCTCTATTTGTGATCCTCTCATACTCGGTACAAGAAATGGAAATCAGCAAAATGGTTCTTGCTTTAAAATGGTTCTTACAATCCTTCTTTTGTTGATCAATCAAAGCTTTCCTTTCAAGATGTTTTCTATTTGCATATGCAAGACGTTCGTAGACATTAGTTGCCATCTAACAAAGATCAACATCGTGAATTATAAAAAAAAATTCTAACCTACCTTATACACAAGGACTTAATCCACTATAAGTTCTACAAAAACTATACCAAACGGGTACACAAACTATGTAGAGTAATTCTTTTTATAGTTTGTAAATAACCAAGGAGTTTTTGTTTGTATCTTGCTGTCAACCATTTTGTGTTGCTGCACTTAAACTTCATGTAATTTTCTTGTGTAGAAGCATCTTTGTTTACACATGTTTGTAATCAACTATTGTTGACAGGTTCCTTGAGAGACTCTGCGAGTTTGGATTCTCAAGAAAATTTTGGTTGCGATCATAGTTGATTTGCAATAAGGATTGACAAACTTATTCACGGTGCCAATAAGGTTGATTATACTTATTATGTATGTCTGTAATTTGGTTGATTATAGTGGATTAAGTCCTTGTGTATAAGGAAAATTACCTCGGAGGGTAGATTGGAGTAACTTTGTAAACAGTGAACTGGGATAAGAATATTTGTGTTCATATATTTTTATTCACTTGTTATCTTTGTGTTTGAGTTGCGAAAAGATTACATTTGGTGCAACCCAATTCATCTTAGAGTTTGTATTGAATTTAGAGACCCAAATGCTACCACTCTACAAGATGAATACTCAATGCTAGTGGCAGAAATGCTAGTCAAATTAGTGGGTAGTTTTGAGTATTTAAGTTTTTAGATGGTTATTCTAGATATAACCAAATTTTTAATATAGAGGAAGGTATGTCAAAAACGGTATTTCAATGCCCAAGGGCCTTGTGAAATTTTGTTGGGAGTTAATCTCTTTTATCCTGAAGAATGGTGTAACATACCAAAGGGTAATAAACTATATGTTTCATGATTTTATGAAGGTTATTTTCAATACACATTCTTCGTCGAACAAAAAACAACTTCAGTCTTTACTTGGAAAAATACATTTCTTAAGGAGGTTTATTTCAAATCTAAGTGGCAAGGCAAAACAATTTCACCCTTGCTACGATTAAGGAAAGAGAATGGATTCAATGGGAACTAGAGTATCAAAAGGCTTTTGATGAGATTAATACTTATCTATCAAAGCCTTATATATCATTACCTCCCATGAGAAATAAAGCTATGAAGTTTTACATTTTTTTCATCTGATTCGACAATAGACAATATGTTAGCACAAAAGGATAATGGTGGTATCGAAAGAGCCGATTAATACCATAGTCGAGTGTTAAATGATATAGAGAATAGGTATAGCTCAATAGAGAAGTTATGCCTTTATTTGTATTCTTCATGTACCAAGTTAAATATTATATAAAACCAATATATATTTTCGTCTATTCTGATTTTGATGTTATTAAACATATGTTGTCGAAACCAATTGAAAAATGAGCTCTGGATTTAACTGAGTACTCTTTAACTTATGCGCCTATAAAGGATATGAATAGTCGTAGAGTTTCCATGGATCTCACGAAGAGGTGTTTCCCTGTGTTTCATTCATGAATAAAGTGCGGACCACCTTTTTATTTTGAGAAATGCTATTTGTACACCAAAGTGTACACCAAATACTTACACCAAACACTGAGACACCCCAATTAATTCGGTTATTAAATAATTATAATTTTTAATTATTAATTTAATTAGAAATGTAATTATTAATATTTTGGACTAACGGGATTAATTAAATTAAATGGAAGTGGGTTTATTAATGAGGTGTGAGGAGTAAAGTGAGGGTGTGAGGAGTAAAAGGCTCTACTCACATTAATTATTTTATTTTTATTATGTTAGAATGATAAAAGGAATAAAAGAAGGAAAAGAGGAAAACGGAATTATTTTTGGAGAAAACACACATACGTGCAATTGAGAAAAGGAAAAGGAAGGAGGAAGGCCAATTCGTGTCGGAAGTCGAAGAACCCACAAGGTAAGGGGTGATTTCGATTAATTATTATGTATTATCGGTTTTGAATTCGACCGTATGGATCATAGCATGTTAGGAAATCTCAGTTTAGGAATTCTAGGATTCCATAGAATTGTCTCTATTGTGTCGGATTGAGTAGAATCTTTTGGTTTGTGTGTTATAGGGTTAATTGGAATGAATAAAACATGTTATATTGCATGTTAATGGTGTTGATTAAGTGATTTTCTGGTATTGGATTATATGGGTATGTTTTGGAAAGAATGAAAAATGATTTTGGGAAAACTGTTTACTGTCAACTATTTTTTTGGCTCTGAAGGTCGTGGGAACCGGTTCCCCAGTGGGAGGAACCGGGTTCCAGTGTGTGAAATTGTAAAACTGGGCATTTTTGAACCCAGGAACCGGGTTGTCCCTGGGGAGGAACCGGGTTCCACGTGTAATTTTTCCAAAGAAAATAAGATTTTCTCTGGGAACCGGTTTCCCTACCTGGAGGAACCGGGTTCCCATACATTTTCCAGGGGGCGTGTTTTCAGACTTCACAGGAACCGGTTCCTGCATATGGAGGAACCGGGTTCCACTGAAACTTTTTGAAAAATTCTAAAACTTTGAAAATTCATAACTTTCAAACCGTAAGTCCGTTTTGAGCGCCGTTTTGGACGTTGTTTCTTAAATTTAATGCTCTATCTTATAAAATGAAAAGATTTCCTAAAACTGGAAATTATTTTGAAAATGAGTCGAATTTCGAAATAAGTGATTATTTATTCGAGGTGTGTTTGGTGTATAAGAGGTAGTGTACCTGTGACATTGAGATATCTGAATGGTGTGAATGAAAGACATGTTTATGCTGTTGATTGTGTGCATGATTTGTTGAGAATATCATGTTTGGGATTTGGTTCAGTTATGATAATTTGGTGTATTTCATAGACTGATTTGATGTTGCATGTTGGTGATGTGCGTGCATATGCATTTTTGGTGAAGTTGATTCCCATTGTGTGGAATTTGACTTGTATTGCCGTTAACCGATACCCGGGTGATGATGGGTGGTTAGGATGGATTCGTGTCCGGGTGTTTATGGACGAATCGATGGTTACTGTATCCGGTTGATGATGGATCAGTGTTGGGTGACTTGGTCACGTGTTGGTACCACATGCATTGAGTCTGCATTGTATTTGCATGGAATTGTAACATGTTAGGATGTCTTCCAGTGTTACAATTCTCTTATTGTTATTTGTTGTGCATAATGATTTGTATGGTTGTAACTGCGTATTGGAATCTAAATTATGCTAAAATGGGTGAAATAATATGCTTGTGATATATGTTGATTGAGGAGCTTATAATGCATTGTAATTATGAGAAATCTCACCCTTACTTTAATGATTTCAGATTAAAGTAGCAGCTCAGGAGTTAGTGAGGATGCCTCTAGAACTAAGATATTTAAGTCCGCGTGTCAGTGTCATGCTCTGATAGGTTGTAACACTGGGGAACGTTTAGCTGAGGATTTATTCATGTTTCAGTTGTATTTGGAATTACTTTAGGAATAATTAAGACTTGGTTTATTCCGTTTGTTTTGATGGTATTGTTTCCGCTGTGTAAGACATGGTCTTAACTTAATTGATTATTTTGATGGTGGTCCTCAGTGTAGCATGGCTACTGAGTTAATTAGAGTTTTATTTATTTCATAATTGTGACATCCCTTGATTTCCGTGTTGACTCTGATTAAATCTGATTTTAATATTACCTTAAATAATATATTCGCGAGGTATTTTAGAAGGGGTGTTACAAACACTGTTCACCGTATTTATACGGTGAATAGTGTTTGATAAAATAAAATAATAATATTTATAAAAATAATAATATTTTTAAAAATAATAATTTATTTTTAAAATTATTTTTATAGCACAAATATAAAATTTATTATTAACCAACTTCATTATTGCATTAACCAGAAAAATACATGTTATTAACCATATATTTTATTTATAATACATTAACCAAGTTTACTATTTCATTAACCAATAATTTACATAATATTAACCATGTTCTGATATTAAAATATGAAATATAAAACCAATCTTTACACTATATTAACCAAGTTTTGATATTAAATTATGAAACATAGCAAATAAAATTGGTAAATGTAGTGTAAAAACTAATTATTATATTACATATTTTAATGTCAGAACTTGGTTCATGTTATATAAATTATTGGCTAATAAAGTAGTAAACTTGCTTAATGTATTATAAATAAAATATATGGTTAATAATATGTATTTTTCGAGTTAATGCAATAATGAAGTTGGTTAATAATAAATTTTATATTTGTGTTATAAAATAATTTTAAAATTAATTTTTTATTATAAATACTATTATTTTATTTTAAAAAACACTGTTCACCGTATACGATGAACAGTGTTTGGTGTAAGTATTTGGTGTACACTTTGGTGTACAAATAGCATTGCTGGTTTTAAATAGCATGTATTTTTAAAGGTTTTGTAAAAACTCTGGTACATGGTGTTTTTTAAAAACTAGTAAGTTTTTTCATACACTGATTTTTTTTTTTTTAAAAGATTAATATAAATGCATATCAGACTTTTAACTTACACCTAAAAAAAAATTATTTGTACAAAAAACTTTATTTGTTTTACCAAATTTCTAGTGTTAGGCTAAATGCATGTGCATCTATCTGACGTTTACAAGACTAAAACCTATTTGATGTCTGCAAATAAAGTTTTTCTATGGTACCCTACAATGAATAATCGCCTATTAATCAAAGGGGTAGAATTATTTTCATAACGAAAATATGCATAGAAAAAAAAAATCACCCAAACAACACTATAATTAGATAAAAATGGACACAGTAGATAAATTTAAAAGCAAATATGAATTGTGTCATACACGAAAATCTCGCTTCAATATTGGAATCGATTATAATTGTGAATTTTTTAATCTACCTCATAAGGGTGTAACGCACTTTCTGAAAATTTTAAAATATCTTTTAAAAAATTGAAAAATTTATTTTTGATACGCATTATTTTTTAAAATTTTTGAATGAAACTGAAAGTATACTTCCGGTATGTACCATATTTTGAATTTATTTCAAATTTGGTCTTAATTGTTCTCACTTTCTGAAATATTTGAGTGGAACCGGAAATATACATCTGATATGCATTATATTTTAAATTTATTCTAAATTTAATATTTAAAATCGGAAATATATTTTCGATTTACACTCAACCCTTTTCAACGTGATTTATATGATATAGGTTGCTTACCGGAAATAAGTTTTCGGTTTTTCGAAAGTAAAAATAGAATTTAACAAGGATAGGTAAGAAGGACATGAGGTGGATTAAGAAATGAGTTAATAGCTATTTATCCCTGTAATATATGCGAGTTTTGATTTACCTCCTTTAAAAAAAAAATTTAATTATCCCCTATAATTTTTGGAGACCCCCTTAAGCGTGTAAAAATCAGGGTGGTAAATTAAAAATATATATATTTTTCAGGGGTGTAATTTTTACACCTAAGGAATAAAAGATTTAGAATTTTAACATTTTAAGAGAGTTATCAAATATTTTTTTTAAAAGGGATAAATCAAAACTCGTGGGGTAAATAGGTATTAACTCTTAAGAAATTCACTTATAATTATAATTAGGGATGTATGTTTTTAGAGTTGTCATTTGTTAATAAAATTGATTATTAATCAAATGTCATTTTAGTGATACAAATAAAGCTTTCTATTACAACACAATAAAGTTTTCAAAAGAAAAAATACTAACAACAAAATAAAAATACAATTAAAAGATAGTTAAACAAACTAATTTTAGAAATTAATTATTAAATTCTTAGATTCTTTTAAATAATTATTTAACTATTGTACACTAAATTTTGTTTGAAAATTGCATAGTTTGAAAATTTACTAGGAATGTGTGATTCTCACCACTCCAACAGAACACCTTCGCCTGCGTGAAGTGTTTTGATATAAGTAAGTCGGTCCTTATCTTAAAATCATAAGTTCATCCTTATCTCGAAATCATAAATTCATGATACTATTGTTATGGACAATTCCGAAGAATGAGCATGTTTGGGACACACTTTTGTTAAACATGCATCACATATGCACTTAAAATTTTAAAATAATAGGTGTGTGGATTTCTCTCACTTTATATAGTGTTCAATCTTCTATTTTTTAACCAATGTGAGACTTGTTCCTACTCAACAATTTGAGACAATCTCTATCAAAACTAAAAGGAATTCAATCACCATTTTCCCCAACATTCTTAATAATGTTCAAGTTTTTCAATGCATAGAACAAGTAGGCATACAAGACATCAACACACGCTAGTTGACATTTTTGCCTATAGTTTACGAAGGTTATAGAGGCCATGTTGAGATCAATAAATAAACTTGTCGCCACTTAATATGAAAAACCAAAGGACTTCTATATCGATCTCATTCTCAATACTTATCCTTACGTATTTGCCACTAGAATGAATTGAGGTTTAGCCATCAATTCTCAGCATGGTCCCCGCTTAGAAAAAGGTAACAGCATCAAAAATATTTAAAAGGGTAAGGTTGAATGGAGAAGAAAAAAAGTAACAAAGTAATGAGAAAAATATAAGTGAGTATTAGTAGTATATTCGATTCGTGTGCAGCAGTACATAGATGGACGAAATTCGATAGTACTGCAACAAAATGGACATGAAGAAACGTTCTAACGACTCATTAGTTGTTAGTTTTGTGTTACAATTCTAGAGTTTCTTGTAGCTTTTCAACTTTGCATGTGATACTAAAAACCAAACCAAACCAAATATCTTATACCAAATCTCTCAATATAAAACTTACAATGTGGAAAGCAAGAAAATGGTAAAAATGCATACTTTCTACCAACTTGTAAAAATACATGTTTTCAATCAGATTTTTGAAAAAAAAATGCATGCCATTGATACTAGATAGTTTGAAATTTTTGATAAAAAAGCATGCATTTATATTGAATATTTTGAAAAACAGTAGCAAAAAAGTTGATATGGTTAATCGAATATTTCATGAAACACATGATAATATTTCGGATTTTTAAAAAAATCTAGTAGTTATCACATAACGATAGAGGATCAAACGGGACGATTGCTTCTAAGCAGCATGATAAAGCTGCAACTCCTGCAACAGGGGCTAATACGAGAGGAAATGATGTCGAGGACTCTCATCTACTGGCGGGGAGACTAGCCCCGACTAGTTCTCACAAAAGGCAGATGGCGACTAAGCTGTTTTGTGCGCCTCACACACAGTATCCGATATAGAGGATCTAAATCTGATGAATGGACCAAAGATCTTGATAATGAGCTAGTTGTTGTAGTTATCGGGGGTGTCCATGCAAAAAATGTGGATGTTAAGGGTCAGGGAGATAAGAAAATGGTTGTCGAGACAGAGGTGCCCCATCATTCTAAGATGGAGGCTATGACTGATACAAAGGTTACTCCTCGGCCTAATATAGAGGCGCCTGCTACCGGTGATATAGAGGTAATTCCTCTGGTTGATACAAAGGTTACTACTTTGGTTTCGATTGAGCCATCTGTACAGACAGATTGAGGGTTTCCTGGAGGACCTAGTGATTGTTCTGTACTCACTGAACATGTCGATCATGTTCCATTCAGATTATGAAAGAGATGAGTATATATATGTTGAACTTGTTTTTATTTATTACTGATACATTAAAAATAACTTATTGATACATTGAAAATGATTGATTCTTTTTACTTTGTTTGTTATATGACCGATTGTCGCAGAAGGTTTCAACACACGGGGCAAAGCTATAAAAGTTCTTAGATGCCTCAATGCTTAAGGAGGTCAGGGATATTGTTGATGATTGGGATCTCCTTACATTGGTGGGATGTTCCCTAACCATTCTCAACAACCAACTATTTACAACCTTTATTGAGCGATGGCATAAGAAGACATTTTCCTTTTATCTTCCATTTAGTGAGATGAAGATTACCTTGGATGATATTGCCTTTGTTCTATTTTTCTATGCCACGAGTTTCTTTACCATTCCTTTCATTAGTCATCAACTAGTATGTATTACTTCTATACAAGACGTGGAAGTTAATGAGGAGTAGGTGATAGAGGAGTTAAAGGTTAATAGGGGTGCTCACTTTCGCCTATCGTGGATTCAGAATAAGTATGACAATCTAGTGCAGCAGCCTATGTATAAGGCACCCGCTAGGATATACATGCTACATCTTATCAAATATAATATCTTAGCAGATATGTTTCGTGTATATATTGATGTGAAGTACATCTGGATGTTTAGTAACCTTGACCATGTCCATTGAGCGTGAGGGAGTGCTGAAATGATTGTTTTATATTCTACACTTGGAGAGACAATTTTCTTTGAGACCAGGCAGCTTGCCAGTTGTATGAGTCAGTTTCAAATATAAACCTTCATTTTTTCTTATTAATTTAGGTCTTATTTATGACATTTCTTAATTTGCATATGTTTTTTTGCAATGTTGGATATACGAGTATTTCCCCTCTATTATGATAGGCTTGTTCTTCCTACCACTGTTGGTTGGGCCAAAAGATGGAATTCAAGACATGCTCACTCAGACGGTGCTCTATAGTACATAAGAATTATTGGTGTGCTGATTGTAGACGATGTCATCTGGAAACCCTACGTAGATCGTAAAGTGCATTAGGAGTTTAATGACACTTCTATTTTTTCTAGTTATCTGCGATGGGAAACCTTTATGGCTAGGCACATACTTGAGAGCTGTCTGCACCCGTTTAGGTATATTCAGGATATCCCATGACTAGTCCTTGATATTCCCTATCAAAGGCATATCCAAAATTGTATGAATTGGCTGCGAATGCTTTCATGTCCATTTCTAAAGCAGGCTCTTTGTCGAATGGTATTTGGCACTGGCATTGAGATTCTTTTCCTGTCACGTATGAAGATGCTATAGAATGGATCTGGACTGAGTTACTTGGGTTGTTGTCTGGCGTTGTTTTCAGGCAGGCAGATTCATACCTTTTCCAGTGTGATCTCATGGTTGAAGCTGGTTTTTCTGTCAGCTCATGTGCGTCCTATTTCAGATTTAGAGAGGAGTAGATCGGGCTACATATCGACGTGAGGGAGGCGTTAAGTTTTATGTGGAGTCTTTAAATCCCGTCCAATATCAAGTTGTTCGGATGGAGACTTTTGTTAAAAAGATTGGCCACTAGATAACAACTTTGGAAGAGAGAAATAATAGCGGAGGAATGAGATTTAAGTTGTTTGTTTTGTTCGACACATGAAGAGGATGCCCATCATTTATTTAATTCTTGATTTGTCACTAGAAGAATTTGGAATAAAATTGATGGTTGGATCGGTAGTTTGGCGAATTTTTCGGGGGAAGACTTGAGATCTTTTCTCATGAAAAGACACAAAATAAAAAAATATAGATGAAAGATTAATAGTAGGGATTATTTGGACGACGGTGGTGTGGAATTTATGGGTGATGAGGAACACTATCATTTTCAAAGGTAGTCCTCTCATTTTCGATGATTGTATAACCACTATCATTTTTCAATCGTGGAAGTGATTTAGCATTGTTAAAGTTTCTTTTGTGTATGATAATTCTCTTTTTGGAACATCATGTCTCTTAGTTGTATTTAGAGGTAACAATGTTCTTCATTTTTGTAGCTCCATGTTGGAGTACCTCTTGTAACCATTTTGAGGTTTTTCAATGAATCATTACTTATTGAAAAAAAACTTAACTTAACAAACAATATATAACTTAACAATAATATATAAGAAAAATCTCATATTACCGGATGATTTTGGATGTTTCAACATTTTGATTATGTCGTCGACAAATCTAGAAATTATTGTATCAAACTCGATCGATCCCTTTGTTAGCCTGCGATGATATGTTAGTCTGCGATGATATGTTCTCTACATAACCTTCAAATCTTCATCACTTTTTAGATTATTATTGTCCTATTTCACCCTCCTATCTATATCAATTCATGGTGCACGAAACTTGATATACTCACCTTTGTGTTCTCGGTGTCGCGAAACATATTATTCAATTTAAATCTCAGAAGGGCGAGACATGAGATGTCCTCCAGGAGCTCAAAATCAACTGGAGGTTTATCCCGTTGAAGTACACACATGCCATAAACGAATAGTGAAACATTTTAAAATGTCATTTTTAACAATACATGATCCTTATTTATACAAGTATGGGTTCATTCTGAACTACACTAATAACAATACAATCGCACCCGTATAAAATTGATGGCTAATTCTCAACTGTTGAAACTACACTACCGAATTTTTTACAGGTCTTCAAAAAGACCAATAAATACAGGAGGTTTTAAAAAACATGTATTTTTTAAGGTTTTGTCAAAAATCCGGTGTAACATGATGTTTTTTAAAAACCAGTAAATTTTTCCCTACATTGATTTCTTAAAAAGATTAGTATAAATGCATATCAGATTTTTAACTTACACCTATAAAAAAAATTATTTGTACAAAAAAGATTATTTGTTTTACCAAATATTTTGTACGCACTTCTTTTTCTAAAATTTTGTCAAAAATAATAGATATTATCGAAAATTAGAGGGTGTCAAATTAAATTTGTGAAGCACTGAATAAATTCTCAAATTTTCCCAGCATCCTATGTTTTATAAACAGTCCATTTTTTTGTTTTATTTTTATTGTTAAAAAAAGCAGTTATGGATTTTGATCTCAGTTTAGTAGGTAAAGCTCAAAAACATATATTGCTACCCGGGTTTGATTTGAATTCCCAACCCTTAATGGTGAGTTATACGTACACGAAATTAAAAAAGAATTTAAAAGTATTTAAAAGATAAAAACTTATGGTACAAATATGTATTCATTTAATGTGATTACACAATACACACATCCTTAATGTGATAATTTTTGTCACAACATGCTTTGCTATTTAACTTGCACTAACTTGAGCAAAATATAAATTAAACTTAAGAACAAACATAATTTTTCAAGCCACATTAAAACATTATATCAGATAAATTAACTTATACCACCACTTTTGGGGTACACCATATATGTACTTAAAAAAACACACAATTGATCATTTGGTCCAGACGACCCGGATGATTCCACACTTTCAATCTGAAGTGTCGGGTGTTTCATAAATATTTTTAATTGGCTCTTCTGCAATGCTTTCTAATATCCCCTTTCGACCCAGTAAGAGGTTTAATGTTTCCCATCTTAAGTATAGCAGTAACAAAATCAGATTCAAAGGCCTTTGGATTGTTACTATAAGTTTTAACCAATGAATCAGTGGAACCTCCATTGAAAAGCACTTGATCAGAATGAAGGAGTCCTTTTTTATTGATGAGATTGTTGTAGTAGACATTATCAAAATGGTTTGGAGTTTTGTAATCTAGAAATGCTACATTGTTGTCTTTTATTGAACCACTTTTCCTTGGACAGTTCCTTTGCCTTGACTTGGCAAATACACTGTCAATGTCTGTATCATTGTAAATGTGATCTCTATATACCACACACCTTGCCTTACCAATAGTGTGAGCTCCTAAAAACCACCAAAATAAAATCATACTTCTTAAATATATTATGTTTGAACAAGAGAACGATTGCAAATTCAAATATGCACTATATATGGTATGAGAGTTCCATCTCTGAAAAGAACATTTATTTATATTTATATATTAATTTAAATAAATTATTAATATTTATAAATCAACAACTTTATTTTAAACAAACCCGTCTCAAATCGCTAGATCTCTTCACATAGTTCACATAGTTTTATTATCCTAGAATAAAGTTACGTCTATCATGTAAAAAAGCTATAAAAAAATGAAGTAGGTTAGGACAAACATTATTAAGATTGGTATTTAAAATCTTGATCTTTTAAAAAAAATAAAGGTTGAGTGGGACGAGTTCACAGACACTACATTTTTAAAGACTAAAAATTATAAAACTTTATATTAATATTCTCGTTTGTAAAAATCTACAAAATAACAATGCAAGAAGTGGACGAACATGTCAAGAGAATGTGAGTCTAAAACTTTGATTCACATTATAAAATAATGCTGATAAAACAGACATACTCGATAAATCGGACCTATTTTACCATTCCAAAACTTATCCAACCAATAATGTCATGTACAATTATTTTCTAGGTTAGATAAACATGTTTTCCATTTCACTATTCTTTTTCTTATATTATATTTTTGAAAAGTGACTTAGAACAAAAACGAAAATTAGCATGACATGCAGTGTACGTGGTAGTTTAGATGTCACATTCAAGTCCACCGAAATAAATGTCACACTCAAGCAATATTTAAGCAACAAACAGTATTGTATAATAATGGAAGATAGAAGAAAAAAGTGTAAATTAATTAGTAAAATAATAGGAAAAGGAAATGTACCAGATAAGGCTACCAAGTCCTTAGTAGAGAGTCCTTGGTCTTTAAATCTAGTGATAAGGTTGGCAAGAGTAGCGAAGGGAGATGGAATAACACCACTGCTTGCATCCTTGAAGCTTGCTGTCTTTGAATCTCTTCTTCCTAGTTTAACCTTCCAATAAGGACCTCCAAGCTGCATAGTTTATTATAAAATAAACAAACTTATATTTAAAAATATATATTTGAATATAATTGCTATATAACTTACAATACTACAAACTAGACCCTCTGTTCATAATGAATGATTTAGTTGACAATTTTACACGAGTAAAAAACATATATTGATAAAAAATAAAGGTATAAAGATAACATTAGAGCTGGACAGGATGATTTTTATCTTTCCATATTCAAATTCGAATTTCAAACAATTTCTAATTTTTTATATAGATGAAAAATTAAAATTAAAATTTATTTTAAACAAATTATAATTGGTTTTTATTATATCTGTCTCACCATCGTTCGTGTAGTGGAATTAATTTTTTTTATTATAATTATTATATTTTATTAATATCAAATTACATTACAAATAATAAAATAGAATAATTTAAAAATTTTCATAAATACATTTAAAATAATATAATACAGATTAAATTATCAAAGAATTAAATATACATTTAATACTCTTAATTATTCAAATTAAATAATAAAATAAATTGACAAAAATGAATTTGGGGTGGATATTAGTGTCTAAATTATTTGATCATTTTTCATATTTTGTGATTAGTGAAAATCCATATTCAAACTTTGTACATTTTTAGTTTTGAAACTAATTTTTGTGATTATTCAAATTTTTCTAAAAGTGAATATATTATTTTAAATATGTTAATTTTAAAAAATATTAATTTTGTACTCACATTTACAACAGAGTCACGAGCAGTAATGGCTACAATATCAGCACATGAAACAACACCAGGACATGCAGCTTCCACCTTAGATTTTATTACATCAATTACATCAAAACCTCTCAAAGAATGATTGTTAGGAGGTGCAGTTTTCTCTCCTTTCATGGAAGATGTGTCATCAAGTAGCACTGATCCATCACAACCCTGTTTTCAAAAAGCACTTTAATTACATTACATTAAAGTAAAGATTATATCAGAGTTGAATATAGTATGAATTATTTGTTAGCACAGTTACAAAGAATAAATAAGATTGAACATTAAGCCTCAAAAAAAGCCATTTTGGAATTTTTATCTTTATTCTTTCTGTTTGGAATATGCTTATTATATGGTGCAAACAAAATGTTAATTTAAAAAGTTAACTTTGTGAATTGTGTCATATCTAGGGGTGATTCCCTAAATCTGTGGTGCATAATCATGGAAACGTTAGACTAATCTTGTTTAATTTAATTTTTAATTATACTTGAAAGGTTCCATAATTGATATTGTAACGTCACCTAATAAGACTCTTGAAAGAGGTAGGAATAGAATAAAAAACTATATAAATAGTCAAGTAGCGTAACAACAAGAAAAGACTATACAACCCTTCTTTTATTCAAAGTAACCCTATTATTATGTATTCTATAAAACTCAATATATATATATATATATATATATATATATATATATATATATATATATATATATATATATATATATATATATATATATATATATATATATATATATATATATATATATATATATATATATATATATATATATATATATATATATATATATATATATATATAATAGAACATTTATAGTTAAGAGTGCGAATTTAAAATTTAGTATGTAAAAAGAAAAAATATAGTGAATATTCGGAGTTGAAATTTTTTACACTATAAAAGTCCGCAAAAGAATTTGACAGAATAGACGTATCAAAAGATATTTTAACCTAAATTTTTAATTCCTTTCACAAAAAATATAGACGAAATAAACATGCTTACCCAATCGGATCCGCTTTACCATCATGTTTGTGTACATACACGTTTAAACACGTACACATGTATGAAATTTAATTTTAAATTCATATAAAAATTGTTAACTTTAAAATGAAATAATCAAAACAACTTTGTTAACAATGATATGATAAATTAGTTGCTAAATAATAGTACTAACTCCTAATCATAGATCATGGTGGTAATAATATATAACTATAGATAATAAAGAAAAAGACTTAGATTTGAAGAGTAATTTACATTAACAAAGCAGTCATGAAAGAAGAGACGAAGTAGTGATCCTCCCATGCGAGGTTCCTTAGCCACCACAGAGTGAACAACAGAGTTAACAACATTGAAAACATTAGGACACTTTTTACCATAGAAATTTTCAGAGAGTTGAGCCGAAGAATTCCCTATAAGCAAAAACATCAAGAAAACAAAGAAAAAAGAGCTTATTGAGACTTTAGAAGAAGAAGAAGAAAATGTCATTTTGCTAAGTAGTAAAAATGTTTGAGTTTTGAAGAGGATGGTTTTAGTCTAAGAAAGTGTGTGATGTTATATAGAGATAAGAGATGGCTACTATCACCTTCACCTAATCCTAAAAAGTTGAGAAATTATTAGTGCATGCATGGCATTTTGAAAATTCTACTAATAATGTTTGTAAAAATGTGGATTGAATTGACTGATTCATAAGGATAAAAGTTAACAACTTGTCTTATTATTATTATTATTATTATTATTATTATTATTATTATTATTATTATTATTATTATTATTATTATTATTATTATTATTATTATTATTATTATTATTATTATTATTATTATTATTATTATTATTATTATTATTATTATTATTATTATTATTATTATTATTATTATTATTATTTTGTAAACTTTACAGAAATTAGATATGGCGGAGAAATGTCATGTGGTGTACATTATTTTGATATTTAAAATTAATCACTTATACTTTTGATGATTTGACGTCACCACCTTTAAGTAGATTTTTGGAGTGTGATATATTTAGAGATGAATATTAACTTAGTTATTGTTAACTAAAAAATATTATAAAAGTTTTACCAAATTAATATCAATTAGTAATAATATGAAACTATAGTTTTTATATAGTCAACAATAATGGAATATATTTGAATTCATTCAAATAGTATTACGGAAGTATGAGTCTTATTCGGTCAACAATTATCCTTCTTGTTATTATTGAAAGAATTTATTATTGGGTTAAATATTTTTTTGAAACCTTCTAATATTCGACCCAGTACTTTTAGTCTCTATAAATATTTTCTTTAACTTATGGTTTCTATAAAATTTTGCATTATCATTTAACATCCTTGTCATTAGATTTCACTAACGGATGGTGACGTGACTTTTGTTATATGGATTATTTGAAAAATAAAATTGCGAGCGTGTAATAAAATATAACATTTATTTTTTTTCATGTCGTTGTTGACATTATTCAATTGAAAAACAAAATCAATCATTTTCCTTTCGTAACCCTATCACACGAGCCTTCTCTCTCAACATGGTCCCAGACATTGTTGAAGACAAAGAATCTTGGTGGTCCCTCGTGTTGTGCCTTCGTCTTCGTCGTGGTCCCAGGTAATTTCTTTTCTTTCAATTTTTTAATGGTTGTACATATGTGTGAAATTACTCTTTGCCCTAATTTATTGTGTGTTAACCCTAAAACGAAATCGAGGTGGTAAAATTAATCCTAATATGGTAATTGTATATACATGGGAAATGACTGCATTTAAGGTTGTTTTTTATACCAAGGGTTGTTTTATAAAAGACCCAAAAGACATTAGATACGAGGGTGGGATGTCATTGGTTTTAATGTGCATGATGTAGATTATTGGTCATTTTTTGAAGCCATAGACTCAGTGAAAAGTATTCAACCTGAGTTTGATTTGGATACTGTTAAGATGTGGTGGAAACATGAAAAGGGTAATTTTGAAGAAGATTTAAAGAGATTTAAGGATGATGGAGATGATGCATCAAGTGATGGAGATTTTGGAAGGGTAAACCGTGTGAGTCTAGTGATGATGCATCAAGTGATGAGTCATTTAGGGATGTGCATTTTGATTATAGTGAAGAGGAGAGGATTGAAATTCTGGTATCAGATATGAGATATCGAGGGTAATGTCACGACACTTATATCTGCTTAGAACACAATTAAACAAAACAGACTATAACAGTGCAGAAAGCAATAAAAACACAGAGAGTTGTTAACGCAGTTCGGTTCTAACTAACCTACGTCCGGGGGCTTCCAAGCCAGGGATGAAGTTTACTATTAGTATTATTAATTCGGAGCTAAACCTTCCCTATTTACACCTCCTCACTTAATCAAACTACTCAGTAACCCTTCTACCTAAGATACCACACTTATATATGAGAATCCTCCGCTCAGTCCCTCAGTACCACAACCTGTGGTACTAAAAACAACTAAAAACTGAAGATACTCTTCAAAGACACACAATCACGCTTGCTTCAAAGCTTATGGTGATTGAAAACTAACAACTTAAAAGTGTCCTTCTTAAGTGACTAACAAAAAAGGCTCACAATTAACAACTAACAACCAAAACAATGAACAACCAAAAATAAAAACTAAAACTCTCTAAACTGGAACGACCAACTGAAAAATTAGGATTGTATCCCTTTAAATAGAGTAACAGCAACTAGGGTTACTTTACTCGCAAGTCTTCAGCGCCTCCTATCTTCTCTCCATGAAACCAGGATATTAAAACTCCAAAGATATTGTTGAAGACGTTTTAACAACTTCCTCAGTCGAAGCACACAATTAACAACAAACTGACTTCCATAAAATTATGCACTTTAGTCAGTTACACATGTCAGGATATCTGTTCTGACATTTGCTACTTCAGTAAACTTCAAGACATTTCTTAGTAGAATGTTTTACCAAAATTGCTGCCAATGAATAGAACCAACAAACTCCCCCTTTAGCAAATTTTGGCTAAAACATTATTTGGGTTGCAGGCCATACAATTAAAACTTCACTCAAGTGCATACATTTAAGCAGCATAATAAAAACAACATCACAATCAAAAACAGAGTTAGCAGCGGATAATTAACATAGATGTTACAACATCAGTTGGAACATTTAAAGATGCAATATTTACTCCCCCTGCACATGGCACATACAGATGCACAATTGACAGTTAAATTTTTTCTCCCCGTGCACAACAGCTTCTCCTCACGTAGTATCTTTAGTGATACACAATCAACAATAAACATTTCAGCTTTTCCTGTCAGCAATTAACATCAGCTTCTTCTTAGCATGAGAAACACACTTCACATCACATAAATCACAGTGCTCACACATCGAAACACATAAAAAAACAAACATAAAACACTCATAGACACTCATCAACGCTCACAGCTGCAAAAACTCACAATTGTTTCCCTCAACTTAAAGTCTAATCACTCTAAACACGCATACTCTCCCCCCTTTTTAGCCATAATTTGGCCAAACCAAAAACCAGAAAATCAGTCAAATTCACAGGAGGATAACAGAAATAAATACTAGTTATATCTAAGTACTTAAGATCTAGTGTTAAGTACAACCCAAAAAATCAAAGCATGTCATGCACTGGTGTGCTAAAAGTTACAAAGAAAAGAACAAATGGAGGCAAAATCAACATTTTCAGCTCAGTCAGTGCTCTGCAGAACTAGAAGACTCTCCTCTTCCTCCACTTCTTGCACTTTCTTCTTCTTCTGATCCAACATCAGAAGAGCTTTGAGTTCCTAAGCTGCTAGCTTCTTCCTCTGGTGCCTCTTCAGCAGCACTTGTAGCATCATTTTTCTTCAGAATTTGGATGGTCTCTTCAAGTTTTAGCTTCCATGTTGTGCTTATGTGTATGACCTCATCCAATTCTATGCAGGTTGTAGTGAGTTCAACAATCACATCCCCTTTCTTTTCAGTTTTGAGTTCAGCACCAACAGATGTTGAGACAATGTTTGGGACATGTGCTCCAGCAAACAATTTATGATGAAAAGTTAGAGGGGTATCTCTTTTCCATTCAGCATCCAAAGTTGTTGACTGGATTCCAGGATGTTGATGCATAATGATTCCACTTAGGAGAGTGGGGAAAGCTATAGGTAGCTTTGTTGCACAAGTGTCAGCACGCTTCAGAGTTTGCTCATAAATATAAGTACCTTAGTCAACTGGTATCTTCATCCCAACTGCATACATAAATTTGCCCAATCCTACTGATATGGGTGAGGTGTGGTTGGTTGGAACCCAGTTTGTTGCACCAATTCTATGTAGAATTGCATATTTCACACTCAATTTTCCAGCAGACAGTTTTTCTTTCATAGGCCAAGACTTGACTTGATTTGCAGTTATGACTCTGCATATCTAGTCATCAGTGGCTTCAATCTTACTTTCTTCTTTCTCACTCCTTCCTAGATATTTGTTGATGATGGCATGTGAGAAATTCACACACTTTCCTCTAACAAACACTTTCTGAAATTTTTGGCTCTTCTTGTCATCATAGTCTACAGGAATGTTGACTATGAATTCCTTGACTAAGATCTCATAGAACTTTGTGAACTTGGTTACTGTCTTCATTAGTCCTACTTTAGAGATCAGCTTCATAACTTTCTTGCAAGCCAAGGCATTTTTTCTTAACTCCCTTTCCAAGGCTAGTCTCCTCTAATTTATATATTCATATATATATATATATATATATATATCCTTATTGCAGAAAATTTGATGGAGTGGAATGAGATGTTGTCAGTAGGAGCATCAAGGACATTGTCAGTGGTCCTCTGAATAATGGATTTCTTTACAAGTGATATGTTTGGGACATCACTCTCGACATCATAGTCAGAATCATATTCTGGTCTGATTTTCCTCTTATTTGATGATGGAGTGGCTTTGCTCAATGGTTTTGAAGGTCCATACATAACCTTCTTCTTGACAGGTTTAGATGGAGTACTAGAAGTAACATCTTTTCCTTTTCTTGTTTTGGCAATCCCAGGATTTACACTAATGATAAGCGCATTATCACACAAGGTATCCACATCAATAACAACATCAACCACATCTTTCTCAGTCCTCTTATCAATTGAATCAACCTTATTTTCTTGAGGAGTTTTCTTTAGGAATGATGTTCCAACATCAGTAGTGACTTCATCAAGGAGAGTTTCTTTTTCAAGATTCTCTTGAGGGGTATCTTCTTCCCTAATGGCTGATTCAATTTTTTTCTTCTGGAACACCTTCACCAGTCATTTGGGCAAGAGGGATTGTGATCCCTTCAACGGGTAGACCCGCACTTCGGATATCAGCGACTATCCTTCTTATTACCATGTCTACATCAACAACATTTTGAATATCATCTTTAGTGGGTTCAGATGCATTACCTTCAACCGAGATAGGAGTTTCCCTTGGACGTCTTGCATGGCGGGTGCGAAGCTTTTTAGGTCTTGCATCCGAACAAGGAATCATGGAGAGTGGAATGATGTTTAGAACTTCTTCAGTCGGAATACTTTTGTCTTGTTGTTTGTTCCTGGTGCAGTGTTTTGAGATATCTTGATGATCAAGTGTGAAAGATTTATTTTCTGAGGATTGAAGGTGAATAATTTTAAGTTTGCAAGAATAGTATGGCGTGTGGTGAAACTGTGAGAAATTTGGACTTTAGTTGGTCTTTTTATATATTGCGCCTTATGTTCTAATATCGTTGACTGATATTTTGAGAAAATAAAATCATTGATGACGTTCCCACACGCTTTTAATTACTATAAATTATTTAGCAAACAGACCCCTTGCTCTCTTCTTGAGCATTCATATACATTCCATCCTCTTGAATAACCACTGGCTAGTTTTAGTTCAGAGAATTTATTAACTAGATTCATGGTTATTTTCTCTATAGACTGATCATTAACTTTGGCAGATTTGATTGATGTCAAGACATTCATTAGGACATTATGATCAGCTGACTTCAACCTAGTATTGTTCTTCAAGAAATTATTGCTCACAATATGTTTGACTTCCACACATATGTTGTGATTTGCCTCCAGGGGAACCCATAAGTAGCAGTTGTATTTGTTTCTTCTACCCTTCATCGTGACTTTACCATCTTTGTTTGTAATGATACATTCAAATTTTGTGAAGATTAAATCCTTGATCACATAGTTGACTTATGCTGATCAAGTTGGAGGTCAATCCTTTGACAAATAATACTTCTTCAATGTTAGGGAGCTTTGAGCTTTGTATTTTTCCTGTACCCTTGATTTTACCCTTCATTCCATCTCCAAAGTTGACATAACCAGTTGGGTGATCTTGAAAGTCTTCCAATAAGCTCTGATCACCTGTCATATGCATTGAGCATCCACTGTCAAAATACCACTCTTCTGTGATCTTTTCTGTTGAAGATGTGTGATCCAAGAAACATGCAATATTTGCTTTGGGAATCCATTATTTCCTTGGTTGAACCTGAGTCACATTTGACTTGTGTGTAGAGTTGGGTTAACCATACAACTTGAAACAAAATGGCTTTATGTGACCATATCTTCCACAATAATGACATTTTTTAGTGTCTCTGTCATTTGTTAGGCTATTTGTAATTGTTCCTTCTGGGATTTTGAAACATTTGATTCGACATCTTGGATTCAGCCTGACTTTGAGTAGATTCCGTAGGAGACTCCTTTGTACCATTGTAACCTAATCCACTCATGTCCCCTTCTACCTTTCCAACTTGAAGTATCTTGTCCAGTGTTTCAGATCCACTATTTAGCATTTTGACATTTTTGGTCATCTGATCAAGATCACATTTCAGCATAGTTACTTCACTTTCCAACCTCTTTATTATTTCCAAATGCTCTTTCTTTATATCTTGCAGTTGTAGTATGAGCTTCGTCTGCTTCTCATTCTCCTGACATACTTCAACACTTTTGATGTATGGTTCTTTGTATGTAGCAGCCAGTTCTTCGAAAGTTAGTTCTTCATCACTAGAATCTCCATCAGAAATATATGTACCAGTCATAGTTGTTACATGTTTGGTTGATTCTTCTTGCACTTCATCCTCAGAGTCTTCATCTAACCATAGAACATTTAAACTCTTGCTTTGTCTTTTGAGTTAGTTGGGACAATCCCATTTTATGTGACCGAACCCTCGACATTCATAACACATTTGCTCTCTGTCTTGAGCAGGTCTTTCTTCAGCTTCAATCTTCTTCCCAGAGTTACTTGTTCTATTGATGTCATAAGGGATGTTCCTGACATTTGATCTTGAGCTTCCATCCATTCTTTTCATTACTCTGTTAAATTGTCTTCCATGATGAGTTATGGTTTTTGTCATTCCTTCTTCAGTATCAAGATTATATTCCTTATCTTTCTCCTCGGTGCCGGACTTGAAGGCTATGATTTTAGACTTCTTCTCATACCTCTCATTAATACTCATCTCAAATGTTTGGAGTGAACCCATAAGTTCATCCAATTTCATGTTGTTGATATCTTGAGCTTCTTCAATAGCTGTTACCTTCATATCAAATCTCTTAAGTAAAGATCTGAGCATCTTCCTTACTAGTTTTTCTTCTGGAATCTTCTCACCCAAGGCACTGCAAGCACCATCAATTTCAATAACATTCATGTGAAATTATTGAATACTTTCCTCTTCCTTCATTCTCAGGTTCTCAAACTTAGATGTGACGAGCTGCAGTTTTGACATTTTGACCTTGGAGGTTCCTTCATGAGTAGTTTTTAGTATTTCCCAAGCATCCTTGGCCACTTTACATGTATTGATTAATCTTAAGATGTTTCTATCAACTCCACTGAATATAGCATTCAGTGCCTTTGAATTTGCAAGAGCTAGTTCATCATCTTCCTTTGACCAATTTTCTTTGGGTTTCAATTCACTAGTAGGTTGATTACTAGCTCCAATAATCACAGGATGTGTCCATCCTTTCAAAATAGCCTTCAAAGCCCTATTTTCCAAGGACTTTGTATATGTTTCCATACGAGGCTTCCACAGATCATAGTTAGACCCATCCAGGATGGGTGGTCTATTCAAATATATTGCCTCCTTGTCCATATTACCATAAAGTATCTTCCCTAGATCTCACCCAGAGACAGAGCAGGATGCTTGCTCTGATACCAATTGAAATTTTGGTATCAGATATGATATTTCAAGGGTAATGTCATGGCACTTATATCTGCTTAGAACACAGTTAAACAAAATAAACTATAACCGTGCAAAAAGCAATAAAAACAGAGAGTTGTTAACCCTGTTCGGTTCTAACCAACCTATGTCTGGGGGCTTCCAAGCCAGGGATGAAGTTTACTATTAGTAGTATTAATTTGAAGCTAAAACTTCCCTGTTTACAGCTCCTCACTTAATCAAACTACCCATTAACCCTTCTACCTAAGATACCACACTTAGATATGAGAATCCTCCGCTCACACCCTTAGTACCACAACCCGTGATACTAAAAACTGAATATACTCTTCAAAGACACACATTCACGCTTGCTTCAAAGCTTATGGTGATTGAAAACTGACAACTTAAAAACGTCATTCTCGAGTAACTAACAAGAGAGGCTCACAATTAACAACTAACAACCAAACCAATGAACAACAAAAAATAAAAACTAAAACTCTCTAAACTGGAACGGCCAACTGCAAAATTAGGATTGCAACCCTTTAAATAGAGTAATGACAACTAGGGTTGCTTTACTCACAAGTCTTCAGTGCCTCCTATCTCCTCTCCATGAAACCAGGATATTGAAACTCCAAAGATATTATTGAAGAAGTTTTATCAGCTTCCTTAGTCGAAGCACGCAATTAACAAAAAAATGACTTCCTAAAATTCTGCACTTTAGTTAGTTACACATGTCAGGACATCTGCTGTGACATCTGCTACTTCAGTAAACTTCAAGACACTTCTTAGCAGAATGTTTTACCAAAATTGCTGCCAATCAATAGAGCCAACAAGGATGAAGGGTTTTGATGAAGAACTGGAAGACATTGTTGTTGGTGTTCCTGATGAACATGTAAATCAAGCAGATCATCCTGTATCACCTCAACCAGAAAAGACATAGTTTATCACATAATAAATGGGGAAGCAACATTTCATTGAAGATGAATACATGAAAGATGAGTTGGATAGTGAGGCTGATGATGACAGTGTGAAACAACTGACCGAAAATTCAAAGAAATATATCTATATATCATTGAAGTCAACATCGAACGTTTTTTATCCCACCGAAAGGTAAAGGTAAACATCGAGTAAACTTGAGACGGAGAAATCATGGTCTTTCTATCGAGAGATCGGGTAAGGAAGTTTGTTACATAAGGGGAAGGTATTAGCACCCCATATGCCCGTAGTACTCTACGGTATCCGATTTTACTTTCTATCTAATGGGTGTAAAGTCTAACTAAATCTTTATGAGGTATAAATGCATGTAAAAAGAAATAAAAACAAAGAAACACTGGGAAAAGAAAAAAACTTTTTACAAAGGTTGCTCGATCAAGCCCCGCAACAGGATGCCTACGTATTCCCTCGTGCAATTGAAAAGTCAGAGCGTCGTAGTTCGGCTAACTTATTTTGGTTAGTTTGTGTTTTTTAATTTAGAAGACGAGAAAGAAAATAACAATGAAGAAACACCTCCATGAAGTCGAAACATCAACTACTGACGGGATGACTAAACATGAGCATACGGGGACGACAGAACGTCAACAACAGAGGGAACAACGAAACGTCAGCAACAGTAGGGATGACGGAACATCAACAACAGCAAGGATGACGAAACATCAACGATAGAAGGGACGACGGAACGTCAGCAATAACAGGGACAACGAAACGTCCTAAACACTACAGGATTTGGTTTGTATCTTTTACTTTGAAAAAAGTTTCAATATTATTAGGATATCTTAATTCACTTGACAAAACAAAGTTTTAATTTTAAGTATGCAAAAGGATAAAGGTAAAATGGATAAGGGAAACTAACCTATTTCTAATCCTAATTATTATCATGCAAAGTCGATCCTAAGTTATGGGTATGAACAAGGGAAACTACTTAGACTATCTACCTAATATTGGCATGCATCGATACTTAACCTAATATCTAAACTCGACAACTAACCTAATCATATGATCTTAAGGGAATACTATAAGATCAATCATCTTGGTTTAGGAAACAAAATGAGAAAAAAGGGAAGGAGAAAACAAAATGCTTTGGCAAAAGCACACAAACCAAACACTCACAAATGCAAAGAAAGAAGAGAAGAAGAATAAGGGGAAACAAATGAGTGAATAATCGTGCAAGATATCATGTGAAGTGAGGTAAGTAGACACAAAATACATATAAAAAGCTTATACAAACCATAAACAAACATCAAACATCATTATGAAGACATACATGCAAAGTTAGTGCACAACTAGATCAAAACTAGTCCTAAAAGCATACGGAAAGCACATTGCATGAGATTTTGAGCATTAATGATATGAAGGAATAATTATAAGATAAAATGACACAAAAGTCAGTAACTAACATGTTAAAATCTTATTTATATCATACCAACAAAATCACAAAAGTTTTACGAACAAAATTCTACAAGAGTGCGCAAACATGCAACAAATGTGTGTGGTGAAGTGAATGCAAGTGTGTGATATACATACCATGCAAAGTTGGTGTAAAGATGATTTTATTACAGTAGCAACATCATATAAAATAATTCACAATCAACTCACAAAAAAATATAACAAGGATGCAATTACAACACTAGTACAAAAAACTAGTCGAAACTTTGTCCTAGAAAGCGTTTACAAGTCGAAAGAAGACAAGAAAAGGCATAGATAAAAGGAAATGAATAATGTAAGGTTAAAATACATAAAATACAGTAGTAAATTCACCAATACATAAAACAAAACATGCAAACATTCATGAGGAATATTGGCAATCAAATCACTTAAGGAAAACAAATTCAATCCATACAGGTGTGGGCAAAGGTGCGTACGTGTGCGTGCTTGAGCATATTTGTGCTAAGTGTCACATAGAAGTGATATCATAATCAATAAATAATGAGGAACTACTCATATTAAACTCTATCAAGTTACAATAAACTCAAAAGAACACATACACAACATTAGTACAAAAACTAGTCAGAAACTTGACCTAGAATGCATTAGAGTCAAATACCGTATGGTAGTGCATAGATGCAGAGAAGTGAACTTTAGAATATAAAAAAACATTAAAGTCGGTAGCTAGAATGGTAATAAAACATTCACACCTTATACACAATCATCATGAAGATTCACAAACAAATTATCATAAGAAAGCATGAACATGCATCCCAAAAGTGTATGGTGGAGTGTGTGCAAGCGTTTATGCATGTGTGTACTCAAGCATACTTGTGCTAAGTGTCACATGAGAGTGAGGTCATTGATGAAAACATAGATATAATATTCATACAAAGCACAAAATTAATTATCATGCCTCAATATCACAACTAACACAAAACTATCAAAGGAAGAAGTCAAGATTCAGACCTAAAAGTCAACTTAAGCAAGCATACAAGCCAATAAGTCAAACACGGTCAAGGAACAAGATGAAGAGGTGATGAGACACAAAAGGTCAGTATCTCAAACAACATAAGCAAGAAATGTAGACAATACTCATTCAAAGTTCATACACCAAACATTCCAACATGTTAATACAAAACTATCACAAAAGCAATTAGCAAGCCAATTAAAAGCAAAACAAACATGAATCAAGCACCTATGAATAGAGATTAAGAATAAATGATGTTAGCACATTCAAGGTCAGCATATAAAGATCTAAAAAAATCACAAAAAAAAGTATCTCAAGCAAGGAAGAAGGATTGTACTCAAATGAACACAAAATTATGGTTTAAAAGCATCAAAACTAATCCAAGTTCAAAATAATTGATAAAGATCAAGCAAAATGGTCTTAATTAGATAATTAAGACATGTGTGACTTTTGTAATAAGCTAACTCAAGATTAGATTCATGATCAACAAATGTAGAATACAAAACTTCAATACAAAAAACAAGTCACCTAATTGATAGTCAACATCACAAGAGATGGAAAACATTTTCTAAATCAATGATGGATGATATAAATCAAGTCCGAAAAGAAAAATTGATGCTTATAGGTCCTAGGGAAGTTTCATCTACCTATTATAAGTATATATCATGAACTTGAAAGTAACTTTAAACAATATTATCAAATTAATAGGTTAAAGTGTCATGACATCATATAGGTGTATAGTTTCCAATGCCTAAAAATGAAGGTGATCACTGTAACACCCCAATTCTACCCAAAGTTTAATATGCAAAAATCAGAGTAATTTTAAAATTTCATAAATTAAATACTGAGGCGTTACACCATCAACAAATAACTCACTTTAAAACAGTTTACTTTAAAGTATAAATTTCGGATACATAGCATCGCAGGAAAACATAAATTGATTCATAGAAATCAAAACATCTCCTTTATTAAACTTCCTCATCAAAATCATGTTTTTATGAATTATGGTTCTTATTCACAAAAGGAATAATAATAAAACAACAACAACAAGACGACATAAATATTTCCCGAGTGCTATCGAGCGACACCGACTCGACTAATGACTATAGACTCGTCTTCAACCTCACGTTACCAATATATAGGTAACGGCGAAACAAGTAAAGGGTGAGATACTCCAAAACATATAATTAAAGGCATGATAATATATATATATATATTCGGAATTATAAAGGGTATAGATTAATAAATGTAATTCCAACACATAATCAAAACTCACTTACTTTACTCGTCATCCTAATGTGTATAATCTACACTATATCACCATAACCCCATCAACATAAAACGTCGCAACAACACATAAACGTTCATCACCACGAAATTATCACAACAACCATCAAACAACAATATCAAACAATGTTAATCACATAAGCAACATAAACAAATCATCACAAATTGGCTAAAGCCCATCTTCGCTTTTGGCATAAAGCTCATCTTTGCTTTTGGCATAAAGCCCATCATCGCTTGTGGCATAAAGCCCATCATCACAACATCATCACAAACATCATCACATCATATATCATCGCCATTCAATATCATCCATCAATCAACAAAAACCCAACGCCAAACAACTCAAACATAAACATAACCGACTCCATGAGACACGACTATGTTATGCATGTGGTACCCATCGCTTTGTCCGTAATTAGGGACACTTGGCATAAAGCTGATCTTCGCTCGGCATAAAAGCCATCATCGCTTGGCATAAAAGCCCTCTTCGCTTATGAAATGTATGCGACTCTATAATAAAACAACACAAACACAAAAACATCATCATCGCTCACCCAAATTGGCATAAAGCCCACATCGCCATAATTTATCCGAAACAAGATAAATATATCATCGCACCATAATTGCATTATGCAAACATCACTAAGAAATTCACCAAAAGTCATGCATTCACAAATCGGAAGCATTTATTAACAACACCAATTTAATCATCACATCATCATGTACAAAACATATATCATCGTATTGCACATCAAAAAGTATTCATTAATAAATACACCGTCACAAATCTTACGTTTATTCACATCGCATCATTATTAATTAATTCACTAAATTCTGAAAACGGGAAAATAGTCAAACACCTATAATCGTCACGAAAGCCATTCCTAACAACCGGTATTAATCATAATCGTCGACGTCGAAATCGGATTGTCCATACGTACCTTAAATCTACTAAAACACCGTCCGATTCAATTTTACCGTAAATTGGCCTATTTCAGGTTGCTTCAGAAAAACTCACAATTTCGAAAAACTAACTTCACCACTACGTTCTACACGTCGAACTTAGCTAGCACGTCAATTTTCGTTGAATTTGGAGCAACTTGCTCCGTCGTCGAATTTACCGAAATCGAAAAATCGGAACATAATCGGATTCTAAATTTAATCGGCTAACTTGTGTCCTAATTATATTTTAATAATACAAAATGCTACTAGGTGAAATTGGGAAGATGTAAAGAAACAGAAACCATTTTGTATAATTATGCAGGAAACTCTTGATGACAGAAAACAGCAAAATTGAAATAGAGAAAACGCATACAGAAATTTTCGTTTCCACTCCACTAGCTAAAGGGGACGGACGTCCCTGCCATTTTAAAGAGCTTGGAGGCGAGGGCCTCAAGCAAGGGGGTGGCCGCCCCACACTTGGAGGTGGGCGCCTCCCCCATTAATTTTCTTCCATGCATTTTCTTTCCTTTCCCTGCGTTTTTTTTAGTTACTGTATATCATTTTCTTTTTTTCTGGTTTTTCATATTTACAGTTATGTTTCTCTTTTCAATTTCCATTTCCATTCTATAATTTTCATTATACCATACTACTAATAACAACACCTATAATCTCTACTCCAAAATCAATTCTTCTAAACATTTCAACAATCAATCAAACCTTATAACCCAACTATTAATTTTTTCCCCAAATCCAAAATATAATCATCAAAACCCTAACTATATGGATGGAGAAATCAAACCCCTTACCATGGAAGCTTTGATGATTCTTGATGATCCAACATCTCCACCATCAAGTTCCCTCTAGCTCCTCTTCTTCTCCTTCTTCCCAAAACCCTCACTTCCTCTCAAGTTTCTATTTTTGGTGTGTTTGGAAAAATGGGAAGAAAACAAAGGAAATGGTTTTTATAAGTTGTTTCCTACTAGTAAGCCAAGTTTCCATGTTTGGTTTTAGTATAATGGAATGGAAGGAAAATGAGGAGAAATGGTTCTTATAATGGTATTTCCTTATTTAGTAAGCCAAGGGTGAAAACCCAAATCTCATCAATTACTCCTCACACCCCTAACCAATTCTTATAATTCAACATACTAATATTATTTATTCAATCCATTAAAACAATTTCAGGGAATTAAATATCGGATTCGAATAATGTTTTACCGAACCGAACAGAATAAAACCCGGACCGAACAAAACGTCGCCAGATAAATTAATAGATATATTAATTAACATAATTATTCTCGTCACAAGATAAATATCGATCGGTAAATCAAAAATATTAATATAATATAATATTAATAAAAACAGGGCGTTACAATCACAAAAGATCAAAATTAGGTTCCCAAATGTTATGAACTATGGACAACACTAAGTAAATATTTAGTAACCATAATGATATAAATCACAACAACTCATAAGCAAGCATTAAAGAATTAAACTCAAAAAAAAAAAAAAGCAAAGAGACCAATTTAGCTTCTTATATGACCAAAAATAGATGACAATGAAATGCCTCTCTATGGTTCAAATAAGCATAAGGAATAATATGAATAATAGGTTATGCAAACAAAGATCCAAATACAAAAATGAGTGGACATGAGAGTTCTCAAGTAATCATACACATACAATTAGGTCAAAGCTAAAAGATGTGGCTCCTAACTTGTCACCAAAATGAATGGACAATAGAATGTCCATAAAGCATCATAGGAGAATTGTATAATAGCAATATAATAATTAAATATCAAAACCAATATGGGTCATATTTGAAAGAGCTTCACATGGGATTTTCAAGGTGGTGCCCAAGAGCTACCTCCTGAACCTTGATCATGAGCAATCATCAAACAAAATTGAAGAAGAAAGTATGTTTAGGGAAAGTGAATTGTTCATTGATGAACTCAAATACATAAATCAGAAATGAGGATGAAAATAAAAGAGAAATTTATTCCTCAAGGGTTGCATAAATCCATTCCAATATACCTCTTAGTCAAAAGAAACACCTATGCATCTATAGAAGAGATGCTTGGCTCAAAAATAGTAACAATACTTGTAAAATCAAAATAAAAATATCACAATATTATTAAGACAATTAAAAGTCAGAAACAACAATCAAAAATCAAAATTGGCAAAATTCAAATAGAAAATGAAAATGCACAAGCAAGCAATGTTCATAAGATCATCAAACTAGAAACCCTAATTTAGCAATGTTGAGAAAAATATAAAATCAAGTCCTAAAATCTAAACAAAATTAGTTCTAGGATTCTAATGGAGCATACAATCCTAATCTAATCAAAATTTAACTTGAAAGTCTAGGTAAGCTAGCATATGAACCCTAACTTGAGGCCTAAGCAACAAAAAACCACATATTTGGTCAATTAAATCAAAAATTTCAAAAAAATATAACCCAAACAAGAAAAATTCAAATCAAAATTCAAACATCAAGACATGAACCTCAAAAGGTCAGAAAAGTCCATTTTTGTATTTTTAATTAATAAAAATATTGAAAACGAAATCTAGAAAGAGTAATATATCAAATAAACCATAAAAAATATTCACAACAACAAAAATGCTAGAAAAATTAATCTAAGGTCAGAAACCATTTATATATCATGTAAAAGGATGAAAATAAAATTTGTGAGTTTTTAATACTTGAAAAGTATTTTAAAATCAATTAAATTGCAAAAATAAGTTATTATTCACATATTTTCTAAAAATAATAAAAAATTATAAAAATAGGAAATAAAAAATCAGAGATAAAAAATAGACCAATCAAATAGGCTATAATAATTTTGTGTAATTTTTGTACCTTGAAAATGATTTTAACAAAAATAAATGAAAATATTACACAAAAATCAATTAATTAAACTCTAATTTTTTTTCACCAACCAAATAATTTTCAAAAATTATGAAAAAAATGTAAAAAGTCAGAAATAATATTCTAAGCCTAGCATAAATGTTTTAGAATTTTTTATGATGTTTTTATTAAGAAAACAAAACCACAAAATCAATTAAAACAAAACTTATTTAACGAGAACACAGCCAATCAGATCGTGCCACCTATCTTCATCTTCAACCTCTAAACCATGCCCTAACACGCTTTTTGTTCAGATCATACACTTAACTTATGAACTTCGTATCTTACTCACTTCTCAACCATTTTCCACGATTCAAAGCATAAAATGAAGATCACATGGCAAGGAACAACAAGCAACTCATAGATTTCAAAAAGATCAACCACACATGAAGAAATCAAGCCACGAAAATCATGAAAATCATCCAAACACTAATTTTCAGAACTTCATATTATGAAAAATATATACACCAAACCTAATATTGTGTTGTGTCTGTAGAACAAACACAAAATCACAATGATAAAGTCATACCTGAATAAACTCTCATGATGATCATTTGTTGTTAATTCTTTTACCTTTGAGTTTTACCTAATTGGTGACTTCATCAAAAATCAAGTATTCATCTTTTGTGAACTTGATATTGAAGCCTTTGTCACAAAGTTGGCTAATGCTAAGAAGATTGTGCTTTAGTACTTCAATATAAAGAACATCTTCAATGGATGTGAAATGTGGTGCATCAACTTTGCCTTTGCCAAGAATTCTTCCTTTATTATTATCTCCATAAGTGACATAACCCTTGGCCTTTAAGACTAGATTTGAAAATTGATTTATGTCTCCCGTCATATGCTTGGAACAACCACTATCAAGATACGATAGGTTTTAAGTGGTTTTCAAGCAAACCAACAAGACAAATTAAGTTTTGTTAGGTACCCAAATTGCTTTGGGTCCTTCATAATTAGTATTTTTCCTTACCCGCACATAATGCTCACTTGCCACACTAAAGTTTCCAACATAGCAAGCATTAGGTGTATGGCCTTTAATACCACAATAAAAATAAGTAGGTTCAAAATTACTTCTATATCTAGGAGGATAAGATTTATTCTTAACAAAACTTTTCTTTTTAGGATAATGATGAGCTACTTTAGGCTTGTTCACTTTCTCTTGGATTGGTTGGTTACTATCCTTAACAAAGATAGTTTTGTTGGGACTTGGTTGAGAATATTTTGAAAAACCAAGTCCACTTTTATCTTTAGTATACATTTGTTTGCTAAGAACATTTTCCAATCCAACTTGTCATTTTTCATATCTTTCTAGGACTCTTTTTAATTGAATAATTTGGAAAGAAAGTGATTCACAATTATTGCATACAAAATTCTATTTTTGATCACTAATAATCTTTTGTTTTTCATCTTTAAAATATTTTTCCATTGTCTCAAATTTTTCTTCTAAAGATGAGATTGTTTCTTTTGAGATGATATAGTTCTATATAAAATTTTGCATTCATTTAGGAGTTCATCTATTGCACCTTGTGTACCATTATCATAAGAGAATTATCATAACTAACCTCTTCATCTTTATCATCGGAATAGTGTGAAGCCATCAATGCTAGATTTGCATTTTCATCACTATTCGAATTGGATGAAGAGCTTATCTCATTATCTTTTCATGCAACATAGGCCTTTTTATTTTTGAACTCCTTTTTGCCTTTGAATCCATTTTTCTTAGAGAGTTTTGGACAATCCAGATTTATATAATATTGCTTGCCACATTCATAACATGTTACATCTTGTGTTGATATGGAGGCTTCTTTATCTTTATTCTTTGAGAGTTTCTTCCTTTTGACAAAATTAGCATTACCAAAATTATTTTTATGGTCAAATAATTTTCCTAACCTTTTCACAAGAAGTAAGAAGTTTTCATCCTCCTCCGATGCATCTTTATCTTGACTTTCTTTTAAATCTACTTTCAATGCAATTACTTTGGATTTATTCTCATGATTCTCATGTTTTTCAAGCCTTCCAAGTTTTGTTTCGTATTCTTGAAGTTTTTCGAATAATATTGCGAAAGTCATAGTTGCTAGGCTTTTCTTTTCGGATATTGCCATTACTTTTGGTTGTCATTCTCTCTTTAAATATCTAAGCACTTTAATATTTAATTCATCATTAGTTAAAGTCCTACCGAGTGCCTTCAAATTATATGTCAAATGAACGAATCTCTTTTGCAAGCCAAGGATGGATTCTCCGGGCTGCATTCATAATAATTCGTATTCTTAACTCAAGGTATTCAATCTAGATCTCTTAACTTCAATGGTTCCTTCATAAGTTTCGACCAAAGTATCCCATATTTCCTTTGTCGTTGTACATGCCGATACTCGAAATAATTTATCCATACTAAGAGCACCTTGAAGGAGATTGATTGTCTTTTTATCATAGAGAACTTTTTTCTTGTCATCTTCATTCCATGATGCTTTAGGCTTTGATGTTCCAACACCATTGACAACACATACTGGAGAAAATGGACAATTTTCAACAACATCCCATACTGCTTCTCCTCGTGCTTCTAGATGAGCCTTCATGCGAATTTTTCAAAAGTCAAAGTATTTACCACAAAACAATGGAGGCTTATTGTTACTGCCACCATCTTTGAAAACCGGATTTTAATTTGCGGAAGCCATTTTGGATCTTTAGGAACAAGTTACCTATAACTTTCTCTGATGCCAATTGTAAGTTCAGAGTACACCTAAAAGGAGGGTGAATTAGGTAGATCTAAATTTTATTGGTTTTATAGTGGTGTTAGGATTATTTTTCTGGTTTAGTGTGTTTATGAAAAATGTAAACTACAAAAAAATAAAGAGACACAAGATATTTATCCTGGTTCCCTTCACACTTTGAAGGTACATTCCGTCCCCCTACAACATGTAAGAGATTTCACTATAGTTAGAACAATTGTACAGCATATTCACACCAATGTGATTCTTACTATATAACCTACAAGGAGATCAAAGGCTCTTAAAATATTTAAGATCTAAACACTAAGTGCAAGAAGAACAATCATCTCCAATGCACTCAATTGCTTCCAACAATCCTGGACAGCAATAAGACAATGCCAATGTTTCTTCTCTTTAACAATTCTAAAAATAAGAAATGGATACAACAAGAGATTTTGAGTTTGTAAGGTTGTAGAACAATATCACTTTAAGTGATTTATCAATGTACTTGATCTTCCCTTCCAATAACAATAATTAATAATGACTTAAAGAAATAAAATGCTCAAGAATTTTCTGGTTTATGTAATGTGAAAGTATGCAGAAAAATCTTGTATGAAAGATGAACACTTTAGTGTGAATTTTGAAATTTTGAATAAAAATTGATTAAAAGAGGTGAAGAATGAATTTGAAAATTTTAGTATTTATATGTTCATGACACCTTTTTGAAATATCATAAGTCTCTTCAAAACAACCACGAACAATTGCCAAGATTAGAGACAAAGTTGTTGTGAAAGGGTGCATGAAACAATTCTAATTTTTCAAATTCGCACAGGCTGCAATCGATTGCACATATATGCAAATCGATTGCATTTCCTTCAACATCCTTATTTTTGAAAATCCATCAGTGAACAATCGATTGCACTAATATACAAATCGATTGCACTTAGTTAAAATGACTTAAAATTTGAAAACGTATAGAGTGCAATCGATTGCTTCCAAATGCAAATCGATTGCAACCAAAAACATAAACTTTTAAAATGAAATTGTTTATGAAACACTCAGTATGCAATCGATTGCACATAAGTATAAATCGATTGCACAGTAGAAAAATTGAATTATTTTCTTTGCAAATTAGTGTATTCAAATGTGTATGATATGCCATCATGTTAGGAACTTTGAGCATCTAAGACTTAGGTAATTATAAGACATTGTTATTATACTTTCTAAAAGTTTGTCAATTGTCTTGAATCAATGTATTGAACATGATGCTTTAGCTTAAAGTGCATTTTGCTTTAGATAACATCTTTTCCTTATTGCCATAAAGGTTTGTCTTCATCAAAACATAAGATCTTCAATGAAATTGAGAGGCTTGATTTTAAAGTAGGAATTTTTCTCTCAAAATCTGTTTTTGAATTAGGTGTGGATATAGATTATAATCAAGGGTTGGTAGCTATTTACTCCCTGCAATATAGACGAGTTTTGATTTACCCCCTTTTTAAAAAAAATGTTTGATCATCCCCTTGAAATGTTAAAATTCTAAGTCTTTTGCTACCTAAGTGTAAAAATTGCTCCTTGTAAAAAAAAAAATTATTTACCACCCTGGTTTTTACACGCTTAGGGGGGTCCCAAAAAATTATAGGGGGTAATAAAAAAAAATATTTTTAAAGGGGGTAAATCAAAACTCGCCTATATTGTAGGGGGTAAATAGCTATTAACCCTATAATCAATTTTGATTATAGTTGGTTTTGTATATCAACACCAATCCAGGATAAATTCTGAAAAATCATTTGCATGCCAAGTGTTTGATAAAACGATCAAGCTAGTTCTTTTTACCATTTAGCCTTGGATATAGTTTTGCAAAGTGACATTGTTCAAACAATAAATAAGTTGACTATTGAATTGAGTTTATTTCTTTCCATTGAGTATCTTATTCCATTAATTACTTCTTATTTGAATTTCTTATCCGAGTTTCCAATATGCTTATTTTATACGACCGAATCAAAATTTGCTTCTGCGACAAAAATGTTTTGAAAACAATTAAACTCTAGATTTTTTTCTAGAAGATTTTTTGTGCATCTATTCACCGCCCTCTAGATACGCATCGTCCTCTAACAGTTGTATTGTAGTCACATGAAGATTTACTTTACTAATATTTTCACACTTCTTCCCGTTACAACTAACATCAAGAGTTAGAGGCTTCTAAAAGAGTTTTGTGAAGCTTGACCAGATGGCAGATTTATCTCAGATGCCTTATGGATAGATTCTTTGAAGATGCATTGATTTGATAACCCATATTATATATTTGATTTTCCACTCCTTTAAGATCTTCTCTAGACGTTATCTCTTTGAATCAGAGGCTTCTTATAAATTTGGTTAAAGTTTGTTCAGAATTCAAAAACATTCTTCTCGTACGTCAGATCTATGCTAGCTTTCGATAACGTCAATCTCCAGACTTTATCAGTCTTTAAATGTTGCTACTCTTTCAAATTCACTGTATGTGTTTAGTTCAACTTATGGTGCAATTCAACATTGACTTCTACAAAGTCAAGTTACTTTCTTAGTTCTGCACAGTGAACAATTAAAAACAAAATTATTCTTCAGACAAAAATATTTATTAGCATCAAAACTCTAAAAATTAGTTGACGAACCAAATTTATTCCAACACAATAAAACCAACAACTTAGTGACCCACAATCTAGCTAAAAATGTCTATAATACTCAAAGAAAAATGTGAATGGAGGAAACGCTTCAATGTATCTTAAAATATGTTAATAAAGACATCATTCACAATTAATAATATTAGTTTGGTTTTTTAAGGAAAAACTCTAACCATTATAAAGACAATTAAATGATTTTCTATTTATGAACATCAATTTGTATTATTATTATTAAAATTTCAAACGATTTTCAAACATTCCACTCAATATAAAACACCTAACATAAAGCATCATGAAGTTAATAAAATATTGATTGAATTGAGCGATTGATTAAGGATGAAATTACTAACAACTTCTTTTTAACTTTGTGTAATTTGGGAAACATACGTAGGTTCTAGTGAAATAAAGTTTGGCTTTAATGATTACATCAATCTGTTTGGCTGTTGTGATTAAAGAATATATGCCAACATTGACTATTCAAAGGTTGAAAATAGCCCTCATATGCTGTTTGTGTTTGTTTTTATTGATTGAAAATAGCCCCCATATGCTATTTGTGTTTGTTTCTATGGATTGAAAATAACCCCCATATGCTAAATGTTTATTAATGTTATTAAATTATTACAAAGAGAAATACTATTTGTAATGTGCTTAATATCGAAGCTAAAACAGCTAGCTAGTATACCCCACATATAGCCAATTGATTATCAAGATAATACAGCCTATCGATGAGCTCGATTATGTTATGTTACTCCCTCTCTTCTAAAAAAAAAAACTTCAAAATAAATGATTTATTTTTATTTTTAATGTGTTTATTCCATTATATTCTCTAATTAATTAAATTTTTATAACTTTTAATACATAATTAGGAATATTATAGTATTTTTTTTTAAATATATGAAATAGTGTACTGAGTCATTTATTGTATGACGGAAGGAATATATTTATTAATCGATTATGATTCATTCTAAATATTTCTCCTAAATTATATATATATATATATATATATATATATATATATATATATATATATATATATATATATATATATATATATATATATATATATATATATATATATATATATATATATATATATATATATATATAGGTTCTCTTCTTACTTTTTACATTTTTTAATATGTGTGAAATAATGTGTTGAGTCACTTATTATGGGACATATGAAATATATGTTTATTAATCGATTATGATTCATTCTAAATATTTCTCCTAAATTATATATATATATATATATATATATATATATATATATATATATATATATATATATATATATATATATAAGCTTAATACCCTTTTCAGTCTCTTATTTATACCTCTAGTCCATTTTGGTCCTTTTTTTTAAAATGGTCAATTTAATCCTTTACGTTATCAAACAGAAGCAAACAAGTACGTTCTGTCAAATAATTGTAACTGACGTTAGAATAAACTGAAAGTTATGTTCCATTTAATAAGGGTTTATGACAAATGGCACTGATATGGACAAGATACAAACCACATATATGTGCCATGTAATAAATAAACTTTATTAAAAAAAATACAAAACAAATATTCTTTCTTTTCTAAATTTCTAAAACCTTCTTCCCCATATCAACCACAAACCTTCCCTCGTCAATTTCATAGCCATGACCGTCTTTATCCACCAAATTCATACTCATTCGAGGTTGTAATCTAGAGATTAAATTGATGGAGTTCATCTCTTTCAACATCATAATAGAACCAAAATTGATCTCGTTCACTCTCCACCGATATCCAATTTTAATGATGTCTTTATAAAAAACCTAAATCGTGAATCTTCAAGAACTCGCAGGTTTGAAGAAAGAGATAGATGTCGTTCACAAATATTTTGAAAGGGTGGGACACATCGCTCACTACTTTCTTTTGCACATATTAAGTCTTGATTCAAATGGTTATAAATGCCTTTATTGTTTGGATTTTTTTCTGTGACAGATATTATGGTCTATTACCTTCATTCTCAATCCCCAAATAAACCTCCTCATCTCAAATGACCTAAATTTTTTTTTTTTGAAATTTTTAATCACTATTTTATGTAATTTTTTGAGAATTTTAGTTAGTGGCTGAGTTTCTCTCAGAAACCCATGTTTAAAGATGGCATTTTTATTGTACTGTACTGATTGTTTTTTCTATACTGAATTTCAATATTGTTAGTTGTTATCATAGTAAGCATGGTTGAATAAGAGCATTTTTGAGTTTCTAATAGAAAACTATTATGCATTTTATTTGGTTTCAAATAACACATGATATAACAAGAAGATGAAGATGATGTTAAAAATCCAAAAAAATCCCTTTTAACGACAGAGTGTGCATCGAGGGATGGAGATGATGGCTATGAAATTGATGAGGAGAGGTTAATGGTTGATATGGGTTAGGACTCTTGGTTGACCGAAGGTTGAAGATGAAGGTTCATATTCAACAAAGAATGTTCTGGGTTTGTTGTGGGTTTCTTCTATTTTCCATATCAGCAACCATGTCATCACATTCTAACGTCATTTGCAATTATTTGACAAAAAGGACTTTTTTACTTCTGTTTGATAACGTAAAGGATAAATTGGTCCTTTTAAAAGAAAAATGATTAAAATGGACCTAGAGGTATAAGTAAGGGACTGAAAAGCGGATACATGATCAAAGTTATAATTTATTTTAACGATAAAGGGTATAAAGAGGGCAGAGCATATATAAAACTTTGTTGTTTTAAAATTACGTGCTTACAAAGGAAAAAAAAATTCCTTTATATAGGGATACAAATGCTTACTATTTAAGGCGGTACAAGCTACCTAAGATAGTCAGTTACAACAAACAAAGATGAATTATTAATGTCGGGTACACAATGGGCCCCATCGACACAATAACAATTCACAAACAACAAAAACTTTCTTACAAAATATATTAAAAGTAGAGCTTTTCCTTTCTTCCAAGAGAAGATTTTTATCTTTGTATTATTGTTTTTCTTTGCTTTTTTGCTTTCTTCCAAGATAAGATTCCCTCTTATCTTTGTATTATTTCTTTTCTCTTTCTTCCAAGATAAGATTCCCTCTTATATTTGCATTTTAGCTTCTGGGCAATTATTGTAGTTTCTTAGCCTTGGATTTTTCTTTAGCCTTTTGGGCCATAGATTGAATCATAGCATCCCAGAAATCTTCAGTTGTGGGTCATCATTTTGAGTCTCTCCATCTAAACCTTCTGTCATACCCCAATTTTTTTACCAATATACCATTTCATATCACCACATATGCATCATTGCATCACTAACAATTCCAGCACATGATAAATCGTGTGTGTGCTCCTTGTGCCAAATTAGGATTTTTATCAAAATTTTCATCTGTTCAAGATATGATCAATTATGGTTTGAGTCTCCACTCACCTCATTTGATCTATCTTCATCAATCATCAACATTTGATCTTCAAATTCTCATCATTCCCTCAAAATCTATCTTGAATCGACCAATTAGGATTTTGATCGAGGATGGTGTATCATTGAATTTTTGCTCAATGAATGACCTAATTGCTTGAAGATTGATCTTAAAATAATAAATTCAACATCTTGACCTAATTTCTTGGTTCAAAACATTCCAAATATCATGATTGATCATTAGAGAAATTCTGAATCATCTGATGAAAATTCAACTGTTTAGAAAAGTCAAACTTTGACTTTTGGTCAATTTTTTGAAGTCCAAATTTTTTCAATCATTTAAAATTATCCATCATGATCATAAAAAATCAAAATATGTGAAAAAGTCAAGATTTGAAATTTTTCTAACACTTAGAAAAATTTTCAAGTGTTAAAAACATGATTTTTCACGATTTTCATGGCCATTTTTGACCTAGATCCACTTTGATTCAAGAAAAACTTAAAACGTGAAAGTTGTAGATATTATTGTAAGCTTTCCAAAATGTCCAATAACTTGGAAAAAATTTGTGTATCTAGGGTTTTGAAATTGAAACATAATGGTCCATAACCATGATTTTAGATCATTTTTCACCAAAATTTCAAGTCATTCTTGCAAATTCTCTTCTAGAAGCCTTGTCACCATTGAGAGATGAGTTATAAATTGTAAATATCAGATGGCAATGATTTAGAAAAGGATTAGATCAAGTGATGTTTTTAACCATGGTTAAAGAAGTTAACCATGTGCATTAAATGCAAAAATACCTTTCTTACCCTTTAAGGCCACTTGCAAACTATTTCAAGCCAATCTTTGCCTTGCCATTCATAACTCTTGGCCTATAAATAGAGGTCATTCATCACTTTAAAACGACACCAAAACATCTCAAAGAACATGTTTTCTCTTTCTTTCTTGAATTGTAAATAATTGGTTTTCAAATAGGCAAGAATAACAACTCTCAAATCTTACAATTTTTGAGAAAACCAATGCTTCAAACACTTTCTAAACATCATTTAGAAGTTGTTTGAAACTCCAATCCACCACAAAAACTATCCAAACTCAGAATCATGTTCAAACCTCCATAAGTGCATAACTTGAGCCTTAACCATACATATCTCAATTCACTCGTGCATTTTCTAAATTTCTACTTCAAACATCATCAATACACTTTATAGAAGTGATCCAAACACTTGAACCACTGTTATAACATCTCCATCATCAAAATCGAATTCAACTTGAGCAAGCTGCAGTTGGACTTGGGCAGAGTAATCTAGGCCATCTCCAAGCAAGCCAAGCATCCATACACCTTCCATATGGTCCACTAATGTTGTAGCAATCATCAAACAACATCTGGAACACCTCCTTCAAAGAATATGATTCTCACTTGAAGAGGTAAGTGGCTCAACTTTGAACTTTCTAGTTTCTGAATTCTAGTTCAAAAATTGCTTGGTCATTTTGTTTATACACCTACACAGATCATTAACCCTCAATCAATTATTGTAATTGTTGCACAAACAGGATTTCATGATCAAAATTTAGAATTAGGGTTCTTCGTGTTCATGTCAAAATTAATCATCTTAGGCTTAAAATAAATGCAATTAATGATACCATCGTGTTCCTAAGCTCAAAATGAGCAAGTTTCATTTTTACAACATTCAATTTCATCAAGAAACAAGGAAGTTATGAATCAATGAAGGATGAAGGTTAAACATGAAGTTGCGCGCGTTTTCTGATTTTTCTTGAAAATTCAATAACTTGTTTTAACTTATATTTATTCGTTGTTGTATAATTAACGGATGAAACAACCACCCCAGTGGTAGCCAGCGCGCCTCTTAGTCCTTTTCCATGCCATAGGTCCAGGGTTCGAATCCCCTTGAGACCTTTTTATCAAAACTCTTCCTTATTTTCTTCACTTTTCAACTTATTTTCAAAACCATTTTCCAAACTTGTTTTCAAATATAACTAAATGAAAGCCTTGTTTTGACAAGCCACGTTTGTGGCCCAGTGGCTAAATTTTTCACCTTTGAGCCTCAGGTCCTGAGTTCAAACCCCCTTAGGACCAAAATCAATTTTTTATCACTTGTTTTCTTAAGTTTTTTAACAAACTTCAACATTTTCAAAAACCAATCAAAACTTATCATTTTGAGATGATTTTTTGCAAACTTGTCATTTAATATATCTATTTTATGATTATGTCAAAAAATACCAAAAAAAAATTTCTTTTGATATATTTTTTATTAGGTATGAGACATTTTTAGGTATTTTAAATACTTTTCAAAAATGTTTTATTTCCGATTTTCAAACCTAATCTTTTTCAAAACCTCTTTGAATATATTTCACTTTTTAAAATCATTTCAAACCCTTTCAAAAACATTTTAAACTTACAGACCTCTTTTCCATGATCGATTCGATTAAACTTTGAAAATACAAACCGAACTAGGTTTTTCTTTGAAAATATTTCGAATTCAAAATCTAATTGATCATGGGCCTCGCTCACAGTGTAAGTCTCAACCCTCCTATGTACATATTTATTTCCTTGTACATATCCACCCTTTTGTGTAGATATTTAATTCCTTGTACATATTCAATCATACTTGCAAATATTCAAGTATAATTAGCTTCGTTCCGATAATTTTTATTCGCTTGTTTATACACTAATTCTGTTGGTATTAAGAGGAGCGTTATTCCCAGTGAAACTGATCTTAAACCAATGGTCCTCCCTTAAGGTGTAAGTCCCACTCATTTGTATATATCCAAGTATACTATCTTATCCACTTGTTTTAAACACTTGTTTATATTTTCACACATCATTTGTATATATTCAAGTTAAACTTGCTTTAATCGCTTGTTTTATACACTTGTTTATATATTTCCTTCATAAACTCTTGTGAATGCACACACACACACACACATTGTCATATATACTTATTCATATAATTGTTCATGTTTATTTATGTCATTGCAACTAGTATAACAACTAGGTTCCCCTTAGCGTCCTCTTGGGCTTTGTACAAGATAATTCACCTGTTGAGTTAGCCTCCTCTTGGGCTTTGTACAAGATAACTCACCTATTGAATACAAAGAATCATATTGGGCTTCCAATACAAAGAATCACCTTCGCTAGGATAGAACCCTAAGAGTATGATTTCCCGGTGAAATCACTCTTGAATACTAAGAGGATGTTTTCCCGGTGAAATCACTCTTAAAGCCAATCCATCCATACCATATATCCTTCTCTTGAGCTCACAATACAAGGACCCTCGATGTCCCTCGGAATGCCTCATCTTGGGCTTACAATACAAGGACCCACGGGCTTCTTAAAAGCATTCCCCTAATCAATAATCAATTTATCCTAGAGACTTAGACATATTTCATCTCTATGAAAGAAATATCTTATCTATAGCATCACATACAAATCAAACAATTTTCAAATCAACCACTTTTTCAAACAAAACATCTTTTACTTGTAAGTGGAAACACTTATACACTCAAGCAAAACGCCCAATGCTTACAATAAAAGATTCAAACAATTTTTCAAACATCTTTCTTAACTTGTAAGTGGTAACGCTTGTACACTCAAGCAAAACACCCAATGCTTACAATGAAAGATTTAGTCAATCAACTTTCAAAAATGTATGTGACGAAATAGATTAGATACATTTTTCATTAAGATGACATTTGTGTTTGTCTCTTAACAAAATCATTTCTTCCACTAGCATAAGTGGTAACTACGATTGCACTGACTTTCTCAACCTCCGGTTGAGAATACGTAGGCACAAGGCCTCACCCTTGGCGAGCATGCTTCTTTCTCCCTCAAACCAAACAAACCCTAGTTCCCTTAGATCCGAGCTATAGATTCTCAGATTCCCACTAGGTGATATGTATGCAGAGGATCCCAATGATATTTGTGAGCATAATAATAACAAAACTTAGGTTCCTACCTAACCTACCTTTCTTAAATCCCAAAGGAGAAACTTTCCCGAAATAGCGTAGCAAATAAAACACACAAACATACAAAATATGCATAAAAAAGTTCCTATAGAAAACTATAGATATATAGGGTGCTAATACCTTCCCTTTATATAACCAACCCCCTTACCCTGGCCTCTCCTTAATGTGTTGCGACTAGTTCACGCTAGTCGCATCGCATATCATATTTAGGGTATTTCAGCTTTCCTCTTTTCCATCTACTTTCTTGTTTGGAAACAATAAAGTTTGGTGATCGCGGAATCTTTTAAAACAAAAAAAAATCAAAAGAGTAAATCGTTTTGAGCCTGAGATTTGAATTCCGATTCAATTCCCTCGTTCGTCACTTTTTACCGCGAACACCTTCAAAGGTGTTAGAATCTATTGATCCCATGGATGAACTAGTCTTCATAGATTGCATATCATCTTTTGAAGATTGAGATTGAAAAGTGTAGAAGAATTAAGTCTTCATATGATCCAAAGTCCTGACCATAATTTCTTCTTCTGCTTCGTTGGGATGCTTTATTTGGAAAAAGTTTTTTAAGTTTCCCATAGACATTTGTATTAGAACAAAGTTTGTTTCTAAATATATATTAAAGTTTTGATGATAACAAGCATAATAAATTTTGTATGAATGAATATGATACTCTTACTTGTACATGTTTTCATTTCAGAAGATGTTCTGACTCTAGCGCAAAAATGGAAGATATACTATGCTGAGCAGAAGATGAGGCTAGAAGTTCTAATGAGATAGAACTTCTGATCAAGCGCGCTCAAAGCAACTGCTGATAGAAACGAGCCTTGGAAGTTCTAATGAGAGAAGAACTTTTGGAACACGCACGCTACCTATAAAGCTTCTGAAGTAAAGAATGAAATTCAACTTCTGAGAGAAGCAAGCAAAGCGCAACCTTTGATAAAAAGCACCAACAGTATGTTATGAATAGAAGATGTATAACAAGGCTTACAAAAGATCATGAAGTATTAGAAGTTCTAATGAAGACAGAACTTCTGGTCACGCAAGCTAGGAAGCAACTTCTGATAGAAGTAACTTCTAATAGAAGCAGATAAGCATAATTCTGATAGAAAGCACCAACAGAATGTTCTGATAAGAATATATTCTAATAAGGCTTACAGAAGATCATCATCTAAATATACATCATCTTCTAAGAGACAAAACCTGCTACAGCAACTTTATCCTACTAAGCTAAAAAGGCTAAGGTACTTGAGTGGCTCAACAATCCATGTTCATTGGTTAAGCAAAATCGCGTGGAGATTAGAAAGTTAGTTACATTTTCCATTCTTCAAGACACGCTACCTCCAACGGAAAGTTTTCCTAGAAAGCTCTATATAAAGTCTTCAATTCAAAAAGGAAAATAACAACAACAAGAACAAATCTTCAACGCAAAACAAACATTCATTCATTTTCTCAAGTAAACTCACGCTGCAAAAACAAAGAGTCATTTCTGTAAATTACTTTACTATACATTTGAGCTTCATTTTTGTGTAAACTTCACTTTGTGAAGAATAGCTTTTCTAGAAACAATATTATACACAGTCAGTCAGAATTCATTTATCTGATAGTTGTTCCTTGAGAGACTAGTTTGGGTTAGTAATCTCGAGATGGCTAGGACTAGTTGAGTCTTAGAGGTGTTAGTCACAACAGTTGGTTGTGCAGATTGTTCCTTGAGAAGACCAATTGGGTCAGTATTCTTGAGAGGGCTAGGACTAGTGAGTCTTAGAGGAAGTTAGTCACACCAGTTGGGTAGTGCACTTTGTAATCGTTGATTATAGTGAATTAAGTCCTCGTTGAGAAAGGCGAAATCACCTTGACGGGTGGATTGGAGTAGTTTGAGTTTCAAACGAACCAGGATAAAAATCCTTGAGTATTTAGTTTGTTGTTTGGGTAAAAGATTCAAAAAGTAAGAAAAACTTATTCAACCCCCATTTCTAAGTGTTTCTCCAAGCCTTCAATTTGTTGAGAATTTTGGACTTTAACATTGTTATTTTTGTCCTCAGCCATGACAGACTTGATTAGAACAATTTTGTCCTGGATTTCTTCTAAAATTATCTTATTCCACCATTTGTAGAAAAAATTTCTTTCTAGAATGAGGATATTAAAGTTGTCATTAGAAATAGTGATAATCCATCTCCAAATCCAAGGAACTTGATACTTAGTGAAGAAAAGAAATGAACATTATCCTGGTATCAAATTTGATGAAAGTTTTAACACCAATGGACTATTTTCACACCAAAGAGTATACAAATTATTTAACTTTTTTGGTAATATTTTCAACATAGGATCAAATTTAATCCACCAAGCATAGAACCATTTTTAAATGGGTCTATTAATCACGTCTGTATTAAATGAGAAAAACCAAGAATATTTATTCTTAGGATTATGGTAATAAAAGGCTTGGGTGAAAGTCTCTACATAGTCTCAATAATTGAAATAAATATATTTTCCTTCGACAGTTCTTATTATTTTTTCACCATTAGGGTTAAGACCTCATTCTCTGGGTGATAATATCTTATTAATGTGGTATTTACTGAAGTTTATGAAATTTTCAGGATTGTTGTACTGATAATGATGAGTAAAGTTTACCGATTCGGTAACTGCTAGTAATATTTTTAGATGTGGTCTTGATTTACCATGAAGACCTGGATATCCTCTTGATTTGAGGTATCTTGTTTTGATAGTCCATCCATCATTTGGATTTATTTTTAGATTCTCATCATCAATATACATAATTTTCTCTGTAACTGGATTCTCAAAATAATCAGTTACTTGCTCTTGAGGTGGGTCATTGACTGTAATTTCTTTGTAAGATATAACCTTTTTAGAGGATGAAGAGGAAGGTATATCTTCCTTTTTTGAGGTAGGTAAATGTTGTATATTTCTACCTTTATAGACTGTAGTTCAATCCCCTATTAGAGGAATATTTAATTCACTTTGGGGTGACATATTGTTACTCCCTCTTCCAAGGCCTCGTCCATAACCGCGACCTCTTCCTCCCCTAGACGGCGGTGTCATTTTTTGCCTGCAAAAATTCACGGGTGAGATAATCAGCAAGTGAATTATTTTCACCTTTAATATGTTTAATATCAAATTCAAATATCACTAATTGAGATTTCCAGTCGGCAAATATTTGTTTTGCAATAAAATTTTTAACATCTTTTTCAATAATAAAATTTAGCAGAGCTGGAATCAATTTGTAATAAAAAAATTTATAAAGTAAATCATCTTGAAATTTTGAAACACTTTTTGTAATAGAAAGCATTTCTTTTTTGATAGCCGAATATTTCGGCTGAGTAGGATTCCATTTACCAGAGGTAAACCCAACCAAAATTTCTTTAGATGTTTCAAGTATAACCAGTTTAAGAATTCCTCCATACCCTAAGTCAGAAGCATTAGTTTCAACAATTTTAAAATACTTAGGACTAGCTAGAGATAAGAAAGACAAATAATTAATCTTATTTTTAATTCTTCTAACTGCTTGAGAATGTTTATCAGTCCAAGGGCCGGGATTTTTTCTAAGTCTAGCATGTAATATACTAGTGTCATTGGCAAGATTCTCATAGTAATCGACAATATAATAAGACTACCAAGAAACCTTTGTGATTGTTTCTTATCAATAATGATATCAGAAAACTTAGAAGCAAATTCAATACTTCTTTGAATAGGAATAATAGTTCATGATCAATTTCATTGCCTAAAAATCTAATTTTAGCCTGAAATATTTTCATCTTAGGAGCGGATAAAACTAATCCATTATGCTTAACTAAACCCTTAAAGATTTTTAAATGTTTAATATATTGATCTATTGTTTTAGAAAAAACTAAAACATCATCATTGTTAACAATTATAAATTTCGTATAAGGAATAAAAATATCGTTCATAATATTTTGAAATTCGAAAGGAGCGTTCTTTAACCCAAAAAGAAGGACATTCCACTCGAAATATCTAAAAGGCACATTAAAGGTCATTTTATACTTATCAGATTCATTAATCTAAGTTTGCCAATAACTAGATGTCCTATCAAATTTAAAAAAATTAAAAGAATCTTTAATCTATCTATACATATATATCGGGTACAGAGGAAATATTAATTGACTCCTTTATTTATGAATCAAATGTAAAATAAATTTAAAATATCATTTTTCTATGTTAACTTAAATTTCATGGTCTTAACTATAAATTTAAAATATTTAAATATGTAATTAATAAATAAAATATAAAAAAATTAACTTTATATGGTTTATTATAAAAATAATTAAATGATGTGTATTTGTGTGCAGTGGTGGAGCCAGGACCTTAGGTCAGAGGTTGTAAAAATAAATAAATTTGGGACTAAGTAAATTAATGGTGTAAATAAAAAAAATTTGGAGTTTAAAGTGTAATTAATATAGACATAATTTAGATTTGAGGGTGAAAAAGTGAAAAAATTCAAGACTAAATGAATAAGTGGTGCAAATAAATTTTTTCTGAGAATTTAAAATATAATTTATATCAATATTTAGATGTAATATTTAATGTTTAGAGGGTTCAATTGATCCCCTCAAATGGGCCGCCTCCGACACTGTTTGTGTGTATATTATGCATGCATGTCGAGAATGATTTAAATTTATAATTATGAATTCAAAAGAGTTTAATTCGGAAACTTAAAATAAAGTTTGAGAGACAAATTTTGTTAGAATAACTTATCCATAACTCAAGTCGGATTCAATATTGCTCACCTTTTCGTTACCACGCCAATTCACCAACCATGAAATCGAATCTTGAATTATATTTCGTGGAAAAAATCATTATTAGTCAATAAAGTTCAACGCTGCTCAAGCCTCAAAGATAGACATTTTTCATTACCGTTAGGAACATATCAACAACTCAAGTGACCACAACTTACATGTAGTACTTATTTGGTTATGCACGTTTACTGTCAACAAACGTGATTTTTATTACGCTTAAAGATGTTTGGATCTCATTTGCAAAATCAATTTTGGATTATAGAATCAATATTTAAAGAAGCAACAAATCTTAGCTTCTACGGTGACCAATTCTTAGATGCTATTATCCACTTTACCCTTTTGTTGTAATCTACTGTTTCTTATTTTCATAGTTGCAGAAAAAACTATCTTTCTGAAGGTTAGGGAAAAGACTGTAAATGCTTCAAAGTCCATTTATAAGAATAATATTTTAAATAACTAAGAAAATGAGAGTGGTATATTATTGTCAAAATATGTTATTCAGTTGAATTAAGTAACATGTTTTTAGAACCTAAAAAACATATGTTTTTTATTGTAAATTATTTGACAGTTTCTTTCTTAAGATTAATTTAAAATTTTAAAATAGAAATAAGTTTAATCGATAACAATCACTTTTATATTTTTGTACTTACACATAAATCAATTTTATTAAAATTAATTCTATCAAACTCAATTCTATAAAAATCAATTCTTTTTCCCACGAATCCAAACACACGTATGGAATGAAGACAACCATGATTGATTTTTTTATTACACCAATTTATCTTTGTAGCTTACATGTTAAATGATTGCAGATGGCTGAATTTCAGTATTATTCAAAGGTTGAATTCAGCTATGAGATGGGACTCATCACTATTGGAAGAACGATTTTCTTATATAATTATTATTTTCGTTCTATTCAAACTTGTTTTACAACTTATATGTATAGGTAATTATAGAGATAAGTCAGGAGTGGCTTGACAAAAGCTTAACTACTAATATAATACTAGCAATGCTCAATAAAATTCTAATTGACATAGTTTTTTGGTTTGCAAAAGGTGACTCAAGAGCAAATCTCGAGTTAAAAACACACATACAACATGTAGGCATTTATTTGATTAGAAGTTGAAAATCTTGTCCTTTAATGCATCAATGAATTGGTGATTCAATCAAACAATTGTTCGTATAACACGTCACATCATACACTAACGATTTTAACCACTCTTGTTATATATGGAAAAAACGCGCCATTTTAGATATTCAAGTTCATTATGACTCACATGACTTATCATTTTTCTCATTAATTTAGAAATTGTAGTGTTAACCTTGAAGGTCTATCCCGCTCTTTGGAATCAGAACTATCACTCCACCGTAATGAGACACAACTCAACCACCTCATCTTTCGTTTCTAGTTTTTAACTAAACAGTAACATCGTTAATCAGAGTCAACTTCTGATGAAAAAACATTATTTCTCCACCAAAGATCCACATCGTTGATCTTCTTTCTTGAAAGTTCATTATGTTGAAATGTAATCAAAATTCAACACTAGTTAGTTAGTATTTCATTTAAGTTGGCATTTAGCTTTAATTTAGATGCATTTGAATTTAACTATTGTATAAATACTAAAGCTTATTCAGTTTGGAATAGGATTAGAATTCACTTTGAGAGAGCATAACATAATTGTAAATGTTTCTGTTTTTTAGAGTTTGTTAGAAAAGTTAGTAACATAAATTTTTCTCTTCTCTCTCTTCTTCTATCTTTACCTTCAACATTGTACACTAACAATTGATATCTATAGCCCCAATTAGATTCACATGGCAACACAAGTGTACATTGTGACACCCCAAATTAATTCAATTATTAAATAATTAGAAATTTAATTATTAATTTAATTAAAGGTTTAATTATTGGCATTTTTGAATTAATAGATTTAATTGATTAATTAAATAATGGAGTGTGGAGGTGTGAAGTGAATTGTAGGGTGTATGGAGTAAAAAGCTCTACTTAATCCTAATTAATTTATTTCTATTATTTGGAAAATAAAAAGGAATAAATAAAGGAATAAAAGGAAACAAGTGAGGAGAGGAAATTAGGATTTGCATTCTACGTGAGATTGGAGAAGAGAAGAGAAAAGAGGAGAAAAGTCAAACGCCGAGAATTCGAAGATTCATCGCGAGGTAAGGGGGAATTGAATCTGATTATTATGCCTTATAGGTTTTGATGATCATTAGAACGAATCGATCCGTTAGGAATCTCGAATTAGGATAATTGGGTGTGCCCTAACGTTATAGTCTGACGTAAATATCATGATTGGAACTGTTATGAATGATTAATCTATGTAAGATGAATATAGGTTAATTAGAAAACAAATTTTGTGATCAATTGGATGTAAAAACACAGTAATTAGTTCTGTTTTATGATGACATGATGTTTGGTGATGATTGAATTTAATGGAAATTAGTAACAGGGGATAGAAACTGAGTTTTTGATGAAAAACAACAGTATGGGTCGACACATAGTTTTATGCATCGATGCATGCAGTGAAAACTTTGAAAACCAGAAGCATTGGAAAGCTATGCATCGACTCATAGAGCCATGCATCAGCTCATAGGAAACTTTTTTTAGTTATGCATCGATCCAAGATGCGTATGCATCGATACATAGGCCAAAAACAAAGCTATGCATCGACACAAGATGCGTATGTGGCGACACATACTGAAGCAAATTTTAAAAATGCAGAATTTTTAAGTTATGCATTGATGCATACTAATTATGGGTCGATACATGTTGTTTATGCATTGATGCATAGCCTTATGCATCGATGCATACTGTGCTGGGACAGAACATGAATTTTTCTGAAAACGATTTCGATCATATCTTTTCAACCGTAACTCCGATTTAGGCATAGTTGGTATCGTTGGAAAGCTTAGAACGAGTACTATCTAATGATAACATTTTCAAAACCAGTAATGGAGATTTGGAGGAATTAATATGTTTTTCGTAGTGAGAATACGTTGTAATTTCGTGGTTATTCGTTACGTATACTTGTTGTATGTTGATTCCATGTATTGTTGATTAATGTTATATTCATGATTTCACTGTTAGCATGTGTTGTTGCTATTATTGATCATGACTGGAATAATGTTGTATGTTCATACTTCGTACTTTGAAATGTTGCATGCTTCTGATGTGCATACATAAGCATTGTTTGATGGTTCATTCCCATTGTGCGGAATTGAACTTGCAGGGCCAATAACCGTACCTAATGGACAGATGTGGTGAGGCTAGATTCTTGACCCAGTGATGTATGGGCGAATCATTGATTTACGCTATTTTCTGAGGTGTAAGCGGAACAGGGTGTGGACTTGGTTCACGTTTGGTACCACGTGCATTTGAGTCTGCATTGCATATGTAATTATAACATGTTAGGATGGTTTCCAGTGTTATAATTGCATTGATTATTGCTGTATGCATAATGATCTGTGTGTTTGTATTTGTGAATTGTATCCTGATGATGCTAATAAGGGTGGAATAACGAATTGGTTGTTTTATTGTTTTAAAGAAATGTATAATGCATTTTAATCTTGATGAAATCTCACCCTTACTTTAATGATTTCAGATTGAGGAGTATAGCTGCTCAAGAATTGGTGAGGACGGCTTTTAGAGTTGTGTTACTTAGTTAATCTGCGTGTCAGTGTCATGCTCTGGTAGTTGTAACACTGGGGAACGATTGATTGGAATTTTTGTGGGTTTAAAACTGTTTCCTTTTGGTTTATGTTTTGGAATAATTATTGATTGAAGTATTCCGGATTTTTATGTTATATTTCCACTGCTTAAACATAATCCTTGGTTTGATTTTAATTACTAAGTTCTTCAGTAAAAAGGCATGTTTCATTGTTTTTGTTATTTGAATTATTAAAATTGTGACGCCCTTGATGTTATGTATAAAACTCTGATTAAAAATATATAAATCGCGGGTAAATTAGAAGGGGTGTTACAATTGTGGTATCTGAGCATAGTCGGTCGTGTCTTAGAATCTTTACCCCTTTTGTATGTGACTAGTGCAAGGTAACACTGTCGATACTTGTGTGTTGATGTGATTGTTTTGTAATGTTACAGAACAATGGCCGGAAGAGGTAACGAAAGAGACAATGCTACTATCGTTGAAGCTTTGGGAATGTTAGCTGGTGTGCTTGGAGGGAATCAGCTGGGAGGAGGTATTGGTGCTGACAGACAGTTGGGGAACTTTCAGAGGAACAATCCTCCATTGTTCAAGGGCATTCATGATCCCGAAGGTGCACAGAGATGGTTGAAGGAGATCGAGAGGATCTTCAGAGTGATTGACTGTGCGGAAGAGCTGAAGGTGAGGTATGGTACTCACATGTTGGCAGAGGAAGTTGATGACTGGTGGGTTGCTACCAGGACTGAAATGGGACAAAATGGTATTGCATTGACTTGGGCTGTATTCAGGAGAGATTTTATAAGGAGGTACTTTCCTGAAGACATTCGGGGCAAGAAGGAGATTGAGTTTCTGGAGCTCAAGCAAGGCAACAAGTCTTTGTGTGAGTATGCTTCGAAGTTTACTGAGTTGGCGAAGTACTATGCTCATTATACTAACGATGCAGATGGAGAATTTTCCAAATGTATCAAATTTGAGAATGGTCTTCGTGATGAGATCAAACAGGGTATCAGGTATTAGCGCATCAGGAGGTTTTCTGATTTGGTAGACTGTAGTAGGATTCTAGAAGAGGATCTTGCTAGTACTAAGACAAATGCTCAAGGGTATGTGGATCGTAAAGGAAAACAACAGATGGATCGTGGTAGACCCTATGATAAGAATAATCAGAAATCCGGTGGTTGGAAGAAGCCTAGTGGGGGAGATTCTGGTTCTTCTATTAAGTGCTACAGGTGTGGTGAAATGGGGCATCGAGTTAATGAATGCAAGAATGATGCGAAGAAGTGCAACAACTATGGAAGATCTGGTCATGTAACTACTGAGTGCAGAGCAAGAAAAGTGACTTGTTACAACTGTGGTGAAGAAGGTCATACTCGTCCGCAGTGTACTAAGCCAAAGAAAGAACAAGCTGGTGGAAAAGTGTTCGCTTTGTCACGATCAGAGACTAAGCCAGATGATCGGTTGATTAAAGGTACATGTTTTATTAATGGCATACCTTTAATTGCGATTATTGATACTGGAGCGACACATTCTTTTATTGCTTTGGATTGTGCTAAGAGATTGAACTTGGATATTTCTAATATGGATGGAAGTATGGTTATTGACACTCCTGCGTCGGGTTCAGTGACTACTTCATATGTTTGTAGGAATTGTCCTATTGTAATTTTTGGTAGAGGTTTCGGTATGGATTTAGTGTGCCTACCGTTAGAATAACTTGACATCATCCTTGGAATGAACTGGTTGGAATTCAACCAGGTTCATATCAATTATTTTGAGAAGACGGTTATTTTTCCTGAAAAGCTAGAGTTGAAGATGTGACTATGTCGGTTAAGCAGATGAATTCAGCTGTTAAAGATGGTGTTGTGGTGTTTATGTTGTATTCTTCGACGGAGGTGAAAGGAAAAGCTAAGACTGATGAATTACCTGTGGTGAATGAATTTCTAGAAGTGTTTCCGGAATATGTTAGTGAGCTTCCACCTGAGAGAGAAGTGGAGTTTGCTATAGATTTAATTCCTGGAACTAGTCCGATGTCGATGGCGCCTTATCGCATGTCGGCATCTGAATTGTCTGAGTTGAAGAAACAGTTGGAGGAATTTCTTGAGAAGAAGCTTATTCGTCCTAGTGTTTCACCGTGGGGTGCTCCGGTGTTGTTGGTTAAGAAGAAGGAAGGTACAATGAGACTGTGTGTTGATTATAGGCAGTTGAACAAAGTGGCAATCAAGAATCGGTATCCATTGTCGAGGATTGATGATTTGATGTATCAGTTAGTTGGAGCTTGTGTATTTAGTAAGATTGATCTGAGTTCTGGATATCATCAGTTTCGTGTGAAGAGGGAGGATATTTAGAAAACTGCATTTAAAACGAGGTATGGACATTATGAGTATTCTGTTATGCCGTTTGGAGTTACTAATGCACCTGGTGTTTTCATGGAGTATATGAACAGAATATTTCATCCGTATGTTGATAAGTTTGTGGTGGTGTTTATTGATGATATTCTGATCTATTCAAAGAATGATGAAGAGCATGCAATACATCTTAGAATTGTGTTGGAATTGTTGAAAGAGAAGAAGTTGTATGCGAAGTTGTCTAAGTGTGAATTCTGGTTGAGTGAAGTAAGCTTTCTTGGTCATGTGATTTCCAAGAATGGTATTGCTATTGATCCTACGAAGGTAGAAGCGGTATCTTAGTGGGAAGCGCCGAAGAATGCTTCAGAAATCCGTAGCTTTCTTGGTCTTGCAGGTTACTACAGAAAGTTCATTGAAGTATTTTTGAAGTTAGCTTTGTCGTTGACTAAGTTGACAAGAAAGGGTCAAGTGTGTGTTTGGGATTCTGATTGTGAGAAAGGATTCCAAGAGTTGAAGAAGAGGTTGACTAGTGCTCCGATTCTGATTTTGCCGAATCCGGCAGAATCTTTTGTTGTGTATTGTGATGCGTCTTTGATGGGATTAGGTGGTATTTTTATGCAAGATAAGCAAGTTGTGGCTTATGCTTCGAGACAATTGAAAGTTCATGAAAGGAATTATCCGACTCATGATCTAGAGCTGGCAGCAGTAGTATTTATTCTGAAATTGTGGAGGCATTATCTGTATGGTTCTCGATTTGAGGTATTCATTGATCATAAGAGTCTGAAGTATCTCTTCGATCAGAAAGAGTTGAACATGAGGCAGAGGAGATGGTTGGAATTTCTCAAGGATTATGAGTTTGGTTTGAATTACCATCCTAGTAAGGCAAACGTTGTTGCAGATGCATTGAGCAGGAAGTCCTTGCATATGTCTATGTTGATGGTGTGTGAATTGGAATTGGTTAAACAGTTCAGAGACTTGAGTTTGGTATGTGAGACTACTTCTGATAGTGTTAAATTAGGTATGTTGAAGTTGACTAGTGGTATTCTCGAGGAAATTCGAACTGGACAGAAATCTGATGTTGGTTTGGTGGATAAGTTCACATTGATCAACACAGGTCAAGGAGGTGAATTCAAAATTGACGAGAACGGTGTTATGAGATTTGGTGACAGAGTTTGTGTTCCAGATATTGCAGAACTTCGGAAGAGTATTTTGGAAGAAGGACATCGTAGTGGATTGAGTATTCATCCCGGTGCTACTAAAATGTATCATGACTTGAAAAAGTTGTTTTGGTGGCCTGGAATAAAAAAGGAAATTGCTGAGTTTGTTTGTGCCTGTTTCGTTTGTCAAAAGTCAAAGATTTAACATCAGAAACCGTCAGGATTGATGGAACCGTTGTTTGTTCCGGAATGGAAATGGGATGACATTTCTATGGATTTTTTATTTGGTTTGCCACGGACAACGAAGAATTGTGATTCTATTTGGGTTATTGTTGATCGGTTGACGAAATCTGCACACTTTATCCTATGGAAAGGTTGGCAGAATTGTATGTTGAGAAGATCGTAAGTTTGCATGGTATCCCTTCTAGTATTGTGTCGGATAGAGATCTGAGGTTCACGTCTAAGTTTTGGACGGGCCTGCAAGAAGCTTTGGGTACTAAGTTGAGGTTGAGTTCCGCTTATCATCCGCAGACAGATGGTCAGACGGAGAGAACGATTCAGTCGTTAGAGGATTTGTTAAGAGCTTGTGTGTTGGAAAAGGGTGGAGCTTGGGATAGCTATCTACCGTTGATTGAGTTTACCTACAACAATAGTTTTCATTCGAGTATTGGTATGGTTCCGTTTGAGGCATTGTATGGTAGGAGGTGTCGTACAACGTTGTGTTGGTACGAATCTGGAGAAAGTGTTGTGATTGGACCAGAAATCGTCCAACAGACTTCAGAAAAGATCAAGATGATTCAGGAGAAGATGAGAGCTTCTCAGAGTCGTCAGAAGAGTTATCATGATAAGAGGAGGAAAGATCTTGAGTTTAGTGAATGAGATCATGTGTTTATGCGAGTTACTCCGATGACTGGTATTGGTCGAGCTTTGAAGTCAAAGAAGCTGACTCCGCGTTTTATTGGTCCGTATCAGATTACCAAGAAGGTTGGAAGAGTTGCTTACCAAATTGCTTTACCGCCGTCGCTTGCGAATTTGCATGATGTCTTCTATGTATCTCAGTTGAGGAAGTACATTCCTGATCCGTCTCATGAGATCCAGGTAGATGATATACATGTGCGAGATAATCTGACTGTTGAGGCATTACCTGCGAGAATTAAGGATCAGAAGGTGAAGCAATTGCGAGGTAAAGAGATAACATTAGTGAAAGTAGTTTGGGGAGGACCAGCAGGTGGAAATGTAACTTGGGAACTGGAGAGCGAGATGAAGGACTCGTATCCCGAACTTTTCATCTAAGGTATGTTTCGAGACGAAAACTCTTTTAGTAGGGAGAGTTGTGACACCCCAAATTAATTCAATTATTAAATAATTAGAAATTTAATTATTAATTTAATTAAAGGTTTAATTATTGGCATTTTTGAATTAATAGATTTAATTGATTAATTAAATAATGGAGTGTGGAGGTGTGAAGTGAATTGTAGGGTGTATGGAGTAAAAAACTCTACTTAATCCTAATTAATTTATTTCTATTATTTGGCAAATAAAAAGGAATAAATAACGTTATATGAAAGTTCATTTTGACGTTAATTTTTGGATATCTTGATCGTATAATAAACCATTATAGATTAATCTGAAACTTTATAAGTATGATCTGTATGATGGTATGTTTCAATCCAACGGTTGATTTTAAAAAATATTAATCCGAAGTAACGTTTTTGAGCGAGTGTAACTCATGGTGTAATTTGATCCTCCGAGGAATCACCAAGAGTTACACCATGAGTTACACAAAATGTCACGATTAATATTTTTAACGATCGGATTGAACATACTATCATATAGATCATACCTATAAATTTTGAGATTAATCTATAATGATTTACTATACGTTCAAGATATCCAAAGATTAACGTCAAAATGGACTTTCATATAGCGTTAATTTTGATGTAGTTCAATGACATAGTATATCAATATAGATTAATCTCAAACTTTATAGGTATGATCTATATGATGCTATGTTTCAATCCAACGGTTGATTTTAAAAAATATTAATCTGAAGTGACATTTTTGAACGAGTGTAACTGAGTGTAACTCTTCGGGTGTAATTTGATCTCTCCTCTATATATATATATATATATATATATATATATATATATATATATATATATATAATTTTGCAATTTGTCTTAAAAAAAATGTAAAAGACAATAATATCTTACAAAATCCCTTAAAATTTCAATTCAATCAAAACCATGGAAGAACGTGATGTTAATACGCACACAAATCCAAAGGGATTGGAAGCTTCTTTACAAAATTTGATTCAACTCCACCACCACAAATCTCTCATACTTGCAAATCAAACCGGTTTTTCCCCTTTCCCTCTTTCAAAATTCGATTTTTTTTTATATAAGTGTTCATTTTTTCATCTGGGTATTGTGTTTTTGTTTGATGCAGAGAAATCGAAGAAAGATGCAATCAAGAAAGCGGTACGTGTTTCGGATCTGTTGGTGGAAGCTGTAAATGGCGGTGTTCAGGATTCTTTCATTTACCAGAAACGAATTGAGCTTGAAATTCGTGCTCTTGCTGTTACGATTACTAGGTTTACCAAACAGACGGATCAGTGGCTTAATGCTACTCATTCTCTCAATACAGCTATCAAGGTATGTTTTTTTCGAATCGAGACTGGCAATGTTGTAGTAGATAGAGTGTTGGGCGGGAAATAATCGATAAGAAAATAAATTATGTGAGTTATGTAGTAAGGAAAGTTGATCAGATGGAAGGTAGTTAAACCGCTAGAGGTAGAGAAACTATTAAAAAAGATCTCGAGATTAATGATTTGGGTAGAAGTGTGGTATCTGATAGAACATTATGACATTGTGGTTGATTGGCCGACCCCACTTATTGGGATACGACTTGGTTTTTGTGGTATCTCATGTAATGCAGATTGCGGGGCTATCAACATATTGTCTCACGCCTATAAATGTATTTTTTGAAGCATGACCCTAGTGGTTTATAGTGGTTTATACTATTTTAAAATTTAGTTTGAGGTTAATTCGACCCTACAAAACTGTTTTGAATTGTAAGGTATGTTTCACATTTATAAACACATTTGTGGATGATAATGTTGGACTCTCAACGGATTTCAAATATTGTAGACTAATTATTTTGTGGATAACCTAATGTGTAGGCCTAGTCAAAACAAGGTTTTGATTAGCGGTTGCAATCGTTGTTACTGTCCTGAACTTGATATTGCTTAGAATCACAGTCATATGTGGATGATACAATCTCAATTGTAGTCGCGGCGACTCCAAAAGTCTTATTGTCAGCCGAAATCATGCTCAAAAACCATTTTAAAAATCCTGAATTGAAGTATCTTAGGTCTGAGAATGTGTAAAAATATATTCTATATTGAGAGGTCCCTAGTCAGATCCTTTTCTCCAAAAATAAATTCCCTGAGAGAGGTTTACTGCTGTTGCTTCGTTGGCCTTGAACATGATTGCCTCTGGAAGCAGAATTCATGTGAATTTCATCTAAGGTATTTGCGTGGATTAAAAAGAAAATGCAACGAAAACAATTTCAATTATGATTGTTGCTGTGCCATTTTTGGGTTATTATAGTGAATTTGATTTGTAAATGGTTATTGTTGTTTCTTGCAAATTATGGGCACATTTAAAACTGTGATTTACATGCCTGCTTTCTTAAGTGGACTGGGATTTCAATTGGGTTTGATAAACAGACCTTATTAAAAAGGTTTATTTTCTTCGAATATTCATTGTGATTGATATTCATATCACAATTTTGTTGGTCTCTTTTATCATTTTCTAACATAAGAATAACTCGAAGGTTATAGTTCTATTCCCTGTACACATGTTCATGTTATTGTGCTTAAGGTGGTTGAATTTTCAAGGATGATGCAGGAATGATAATAGAAATAGGTGTCGATCTTGTACCTCAGAAACACAGATACATAGTTTATTACAAATGATCCTTTATTTTGAGAGATTCTTTGTGTTGTGCACAATCATACAAGCAAGAATAAAAATGTAGATACAGAGAATATTAATTTGCAGTGTCTTGTTATTTAATTTTGCACATATTATCATAGTATAGTCCGTATGTTTTTTCTCTGTTGTGCATTAATGATCCCAGTCATGTGATCACTATGCTGCTGACTGTGCTAATTAATTTGTTATTTGTTTTGTAAAAATGTGCATAACTTTGTTAACATTCATTTGAACTCGTAGGAAATTGGAGATTTCGAGAATTGGATGAAGATCATGGAATATGATTTCAAAAGTATCAGTGCAGCTATACAAAACATTCACCAAGACTGATCTTGCAGGTTGCATCATGTTTTCATGCAAATCATCATGTACTTCTAGACATAGTTCCCAGTATGATGTAAATTTTTTAGTTAACAACTTGTTTCTCAGAAAAATAAGCGCCTTAAAGAAGAAACAACATTGTAATCCATATTCTGAATGTAAATTATGTTTTATTTATCAAGATTCTAGAACATTTAATTAGAAAGAACTTTTCCTAACTCATTATAATCATTTTTCCCAAGTTTGGTGTATTTAGGTGGATGAAAATTCATTATTTAGCGGTAACCGTAATCTTCTACTAATGAACCCTAAAAAATTCCAACCATTAACTCTTGGTGTTTGACGCATACGGTATGACACGAGCTATTGAGCATAGAAAAGTTCCCTACGCCAAAAGGGCTTACTAGTTTGTTTGTTTGGCAGGGAACTTTAGTAACTCACCAAAAATGTATAAGCCTTTCGTGAAATTTCACTGTTGTGTCGCTGAATTGGCTTCAACTCACGGTTAGTGCAAGTTTGCACAAAACTACATGAGTTCTGCCTACGTTGCTCATAAATGAGTAACCAACTTAGACGGATGATCAAAAATAGAGTGTGCCACATAGAGAAGTATAGATGAACAAGAAAAATTGATAAAAAATGTCCTATTGATTGATACGGGATACTAGTAGAAAATCACTAGATTTGCCCATAATACGCTTATCCTTAGTTGCCTCCCATCAGTTTGTCTACTCGTGATTTGCGAGTATGACGATGATGGTCTTGGCCATTTGACATATATCAACCGTTAACATAGTAAACGGGACATTAGGCAGGTTACATTGACACTGCATACAATGTAAGAATATGAAAGTGATTGAATATACTGCTGTTGGTGTGTGATACTTGATACAGCTTTAGTCTGTAGTGTCGGAGCTACATAGTTTGACATCCTAGAATGTTGTTTGGGTAGCTAAGTATCATTGGCATTTTCCCTTACTAGTGTCCTTTGATGACATCAAGTTACTTAAAGAATGTTTGGTTTGCATCATACAAATTCTTTGGTTCTCAAATCTTATGCTCCATATATAAGGTAAAAGCTTTTTGTTTGGACTGATGTGGTTTACAGAGTAACTACTTTCGAATTAGCTGTTTGGATTGGAGATTGGCCTGCTTTGTGCACTTGTATAAGTTTCTCTTGTTTTAGAGGGTTTGGATTTTTATACAAAGAAGTTGAGATTTTGTGGCATTGTTTTGTCTTTGCTGTGTCTTGAGGTGTCATTTGATGGTTATGGTAATCTTAAGTAACAAAATGGAATCAAAACTGTTATGATTCTAAACACAACATTAGATGCGTAATCAAGAAAAATAAATATTTCAAACCTACATTCCCCACCTCAACATTATTTTTCTCTTTCGACAACATCTTTAACTGAGATACAGCTTGGTATATGAGGAATTACTTTAAGTAGTTTTTCTTAGAAATTTTTGGTCGATTCTTTTTAGGTTCATGTAGAAAAACCAAAAACCTTTGAAGTCTACTCCAATACGGCGATTTCCGTTGGAGCTATGACTCTATTATGACAATAGAGGAATTGTTGTGTGGTCACATACATAAAACTTTATTCTTAGACACAATCAATAGAAATAAAATAAATTATTATGAAAGAGAGATAAAATTTTAAATTTATTTAAATTTAAATTTTTTTAATTGATATCATGGGTGGTTGAGATTATCAAGAAGAGAAGATTTTAAATTTATTATTTAATTAATTAAAATTTTATGATTAGTTGTGTGTAAATCAATTTCTTACGATTGTGTTTACCTAAGAATTTTTCTAAGACAATATTATCAGGGAAAATGCTAATAGAGTGTCCTATGACACTTTAGAAAAGTAAATTTGTTTTTATTTTATTTTATAGAAATGTGTGAATTTAATGTTTTTAAAATTGAAATAGTTATTTTTTTAAAGAAAAAGTTTTTTATTTAAAATCTTTAAAGAGTATTTCTCAAATACTCAATAGTAAGGGTGGTAAAACGAACAGTCCGTTCTGGTCCGTTCCACTCCGCTAAAAAAATTGCAGGACCGGCAAATCCGCCAAGTGAAAATGGACATAGAAATCTTGCTCGTCCCACTAAGGTGGCGGGTTGGTGGGCGGCGGGCTTGACCGCCTACTTTTTTATTTAATTATTTTTCATTTTTTTAATAGATTAATAGTTTTTTTTTTTTTTTTTTTTACATTTCAATTAGATTTTTCATTTATATTTTAGAGCAATTTTTTATAAAATATCTTTGAATAAATTTTACTTCAAAAAGTATTGCATATATTCACAAATTAATATATAAAATAAAATTATCAAGAATTAGAATTATTAGAATTAACTAAAAAAATGTGGAACTAAGGTGGGACAAGGTAAACGAATAGGTGCGGCGGCTTGACGAGCGGTAGATTTTGGCGCGACGGGCTTTGACAGGTGGCAGGCTTTATTGGGGGTGTAACACCCCGAATATTAATGTAACTATTTGATTGTGTAGTTGTAGTTATCTGATGAAATATGTATTTTGACATTGCTGTGTGTGAGATAGTGTCGAGTTTAAGGCGTGCGGAGAGTTGTTTTGGATTTAATGATTTATAATTAAATTATTGAATTTTGGAGCAATTACTAGAATTATTAGTAAATTAGAAATTAGTAACTAATTTATCTAATTTTTATTTAATTAAATAAAATAGGATAATTTAGTAGAAGTATGACAAGGGCAATTTGGTAAGTTGGATGAGATAAGTGGGGTTAGAAAAGGAATAGCAACATTAGGGGTCCTAAGGGCAAAAGAGACTAAATGGGGATTTAGTGTTGTAAGTTCCTTGTATTTGAGGATTGACATCAATTTTGTAAAACAAATAAGTGCAGCAATAATGTAATGTACAATATTTAACTTGTAAATCCTTTTGAAATGTCTAAACATATTGTGTTGAAGTATTTCAACATCTAACATGTCAAAGAGGATGCCGTGACATCAGACATCAGACATCACACATCACACTACTGAACTGTTAAGTTTGTTACAATTTTGTTTTAAGTTATGCAGAATATTCTGGGAATATTATGCATCATATGTGACGTGTAAGTGAAGGCATATGTGGAGGTCTAGAAGATTCAATGAGAAGCTGAAGAGAAAAATCAGATTGAGGACCTTGATTGTAGCAGAAGTTTTCTGCTTGTTTATTTTTCTGTAGAGTTTGTTACTGCAGTTTGTTACAGCTATAAGATGTTGTTTGAAGGCCCAAATTCAGTTGGTTAATAAATTATAAATAAGGACGTTGTAACCTGGTTTTAGGAAGCTAGCCAATTATAGAAAGATATAATCATTAGGGTTAGCCATGTAAGTGAACCACATGGATTGTGGGATGGTCACTGATTTGTACCTCGAAGCCCGTAGGCAAGAGGATGATTTTACTCACTCAGAAGCTGTGAAGCAATGAGTTGAGTTGTGTTCTTGGAAGAAGCTGTGAAGCATTTCCAAGTATATGTGTGTCAAAAGTGTTTGACTGTTTTTGTGGTTTGAAGAAGAGTTCTTCAAACTGGTTGTTATTGTTGTAGGGGTTTGCAACTATTAGGTATCATTAGGGAGTGAGCAAATGTTCTCTTGTCTTAGATGATCTTCTAAGATAAGTGTTTTATTGGGTAGTGATTAGGTAAACCAGAGGTTGTTTATCTGTAAACTGGAGATTGTTTACATAAAATAGTACTACTGATAGTGGAGTCTTCTTTCTGGCTTGGTAGCCCCCAGATGTAGGTTGGTTTGAACCGAACTGGGTTAACAATTCTGATGTGTTATTTATGTTTCCTGCACTGCTATATTACTCTACCTTGTCTGTGTTGTTTAATTTCAGATCATATGTCTCGACATCCTTATAGGACATTTGAGTCTGTTGTACCAGAATTTCAATTGGTATCAGAGCAGGCATCCTGTCTGTTTCTGGATGAGATCCTAGGGAGGATACTTTCTGGTTGTGTACAAGGTAGAAGGTTTGTAGTGGAGAATTGTTTGAACAAGTATTGTTCATATTGTATGGTCCCTTGAAGTGGAGGATGAACCTATTTGTGGAAGATTAGTGTGCATTGAAAACTAACATGACCAGAACTTTTGTACCTTCTTGATGAAGCTAAACTAGATAAGTTTAAAGTCAAAGGCTTCATGCGAGAGTGGAGACCTTGGATTATTTTAAGGATTACTGTTCATCAATTATTGAGTAAGAGAGCAAAACTCTCAAAACCTTAATTCGGGAGTGAAGATAATGATAAGGTAACTCTTAAGCTTATGTGTGTTCTGGTTATGGTATTGGTGATATCTAGTCTATAGCTTGGTGAGAAGCTACTGTATGTAAGGTTGATTTTCAACCCTAAGTTACCATGTTGATGCTTAAATGGGAGAGTAAGCATTGTATGTAAATTATGTTGAAGTATTGTTATATTCCACTGCATGGTATTTGGTGTAACCCTTAAAGTACAAGAAGAATTCTAGGGTTACTATCCTCTCAACATAATATTTGGTAGATATTTCTTCTAACTATATTAAAAGTGTCAAAGATACTTGAGATCTTCCTCAAGTCCCCTCATAAAGACATTTGTTAATAAAGTTAATGAGAATCAATTGACCAATGATCCTTATGCATATCTGCATATAGATTTGAAGACTTTGAAGACTATCAAGGATAATGTGTTATAAGAAGATGGAACTGATGTTCTATGGGATGTTAGAACATTACTTCAGCATGTATGCAGATTCTAGTTGAAGAATAAATGTTTTGGGTGCTAAACAAGAATGTATTGAAGATTTATGTTTGGAACCTACTCCTGACCTGGAAGAGGAAACATCTAGTTTGTATTAAGTTGATCTGATCAGGACACGATCAGCAAGTTATCTACTATATATGTTAGTTTATTTTTGACCAAAGCTTATGGGAGTATAGAAGTTGAGCTCAATGTACTTAAAAAGGACTCATAAAACTATCATCTACAGTCCCTTTATGTGAAAACAAGATGAGCTTGTATCTGGAAGATCCTTCTGATCAAAGGAACCAGAATTATGGAATTCTATTCATGAACATAGAATAGATTCTGCTTGGAACAAAATATTGTGATTCAACCACAGTGATTAATGGTCCTGAATGTTGAATGCCCTAACTATCAAACACGATGTAGTAAGATACTGTCTTGGATGGTTATTGTCTTGAAGAATCAAGGGAGACAAATTTCTCTAAAAAGTCTGCATATTTTGTGTCATGCCTAAGCAAGTCTGTTCCAGAAACCTAGTTGAGAGAATCTCCTATGTAGGTACAGACTAGCATCCACCATCTCAAAGTCAGAATAGAAGTTTGAAGAAAAGCTTATTGAGATGTGGCTCATGGTATCCCCTGATTATTTTAATTGTCTGATCCTGGAGATTGATCAGCTGTTGTTAGTTTTGCTTCCTATGTTCCCCCCCCACAAGTGTTGAATGTGTTAGTATGGATGTTACCCTCAAAAACATACTATAATTGATGATGTCGTATCAGATGTTGGAACATCATCTCAGTGTCTTCAGTCATGAAAATATGTATTGTTGCGTGTAAAGTGTGAAGAAGTAATCAATCAGGATCATCTAGTGTGAGTAGATAATTCTAACTAACTAACTGGTAGGTACTTTGATGGGAGACTAAGTACTTATTAGTATGTAGCTTGAATGCCAATTTCATATACTCTGTTGGGAGCTGAGTAGTTGTCTGATGTATTCATGCTAAAGTATGAGCTGAATGTCAATAATTAAGTTCACTTTTAATCTTCACAAGTTTAGGATGCGTGGCAACATTATATGGTGATTATATATGAAGAGTTGATTCACTGTTAAGATATGCATACAGATGTTGACAAATATCTTGATGGGAGCTAGATATTTGTGTGATAAATGTGTGGAAATCTGAATCAAGAGTGATGAAGTTTGTGATGTAAAGAAAATAATGGCCTACATGAAGATGTAACATCACAACTGTTGAAGACATCGGATATTGAGAAGAAGGTAGATAAGGTCCAGACTTATCTTTTGAAGACGTATCTTTGGTCATATACATGGTTGATAATGTGGTTTCTTCTATGACATGTTACAGAGAGTGGAAATCTGAATCATGTGTAGCAAGTAAACTGAGGATTCCTAATTTAAAAACTATGGCGAATTCCAAATAAATAATGCTTCTAGTATTGTGAGGATCAAAACCAAATATGCCCTTACTTTGTGTGACCCTTGTAACACCCTAATATTTAGTTATAATTCTTTAATTAAATATTTAAATAATTGTTTGTGAATTATTAACTGATATTATAATTATAAGTCAGTATTAATGGGCTTAGAGTGAAAGGATAGATAGCAAGTAGTATAAGTAGGGGTAAGAATTAAGTCCAAAAGTAATTATAAGGATTATTATTAAAATAATAAGAAATTGGGACTTTTGATGTCAGTGGAAGAAAACGTGGTTTTGGGAACGGAAAAACAGAGCGACGCGTAGAACTGGGAAAAGTTGGAACGATCAAGAATCCTTAGAAAAACCTTCAATCCAAGGTAAGGGTGGGGTTCTTTCTCTATAATTGGGGATATGATGGGCAATTGGTAGTTAGGGATGTATGATTCGCTAGGTTGTATCATGTCGATGTGGTTAACCGTAGAAAGTCCCAAATTGAAATATATGATCTTGATATTCCGTGTATGTTGTTGTTGTTGATTTGAAAGATTATGCAATTCTGCCGTTATATGTTGTGTTGTTATTGTTAATTGAAAAGAATGCATAATTTTGCTTTTAGATGATGGGTTGCTGTTGTTGATTGAAAAATAGTCATAATTGGAACGTGTAATTCTGAGGAAACTGGTTTTTGGGTGAAATCACGCTGCATGAGTCGATCCATAATGTGTGTATTGATACAAGCTGATACGAGTTTAAAAACCAGGAGCATGAAAACTGCTTGCATCGATACATAAGACCTTGCATCGACTCATGGGGCTGTTCTAGAAGACTTGTATCGACTCATACGAGGTATGTATCGATACAAGTCAGTTTTGTATCGATACAAAGGGAGCTTGCATCGGCTCATACTGTGTTAAATCAGAAAAACAGAAAATTGTATAAGTGAAACAAATAAAAGTACTCGTTAGGCATGGCAAATAAACCCGCCCCGCCCTGAAATTAACAGGGAAAACCCGATTTAACCGGGGACGGGTGCGGGTGCGGGGAAAACCTGCTTCTTATTTACGGGTGCGGGTGCGGGTGATGCTAATACCCGCCCCACACCCGCACCCGCCCCGCACCCACCAAATAAATTTAATTTAATTTATTTATTTTTAATAGTTTTATTACTCATTTATATTTTTTTTATGTTATAATATCATGTTTATTAGGATTATTATTTATTTTTTTGAAAATAAAATATCAAACTTTAAAAATACTTTAAAAATAATCAATTATTTATTTTTATCTTTATTAAAAAAAATATAAATTAATTTTTTTATTTGGGCGGGTGCAGGGAAACTCGTTTCTTATTTGGGGCGGGTGAACAAATTTTTGCCCCGAACGGGTTTGGGAGCGGGTGCGGGTCTGGGTGTGCTTAAACCCGCCCCGTTTCCATCTCTATTTCTATCTCAATTTATTTAAAAACTAAGTGACAACATCCGATGTAAAATCTATAAGAAAAAATATAAAGGCGCTTTTTTGTTCTAAATAAAACATAAAAATGCAAGAGCTAAGAATCAAAGCTCAAACTCAGATCAACTAATGATGTCAGTTTTGAAAAACAATTGAGGGAAAAGATTGCTACTTTTTATAAATAAAACACGACGCTCCCAGTAACCATACCCTCGATTTTTTATTGTTCGATATGAAAGCTCCGTCGTAAAAAGTAATATTTGTAATAGTGAGAATCTTTGAGATTTTTTATGTCTTGCAATTCATCCCAAAAAATGATGTGTACGAGTTTGGAGTGACTATAGAGATTTTTTTTTTGCAATAACCTAGTATTAAAAAAAAAATCCCAAATAACCATGTTTTGAACAAATTTACGCAAATAACCATGTTTCAGGTTTAACATACAAGCAGGAGCCATCTGAGATGGCTTCTGTATTGTATTTTAACAAGCAGGAGCCATTCCATATGGCGCCTAAGTGTATTTATTTTTCCTAAAAGCCATCTCAGATGGCGCCTATGTGTTAATCACATGGGAAAAGCCATATGAGATGGCGCCTATGTGTTAAGTTAAATTTTTTTTTCCCGATTTAAATTAAAGTACAGGACAATATTGTGAAATAAAATTTCAAATATAAATTATCATTACAAACATAGCAAATAATAATTACATAGATTTATTCTCGACGACCCGGGACATGTAGACGACCATGGGTTCCACACCCTCGTCCTCTCCTAACTCGTGTGATGCAAGGTTCTTGAGCCGGTTGTTGTTGGGTCGATGGTTGCTCGTAGTGTATGCGATCAGGATCCATGTATGCCTCAAGATCTGCTTTGCTTGTCGTACCGCTTTTGTATAGACGTGTTCCCATGTTCTCAAAACTTGGTCGTTGTGGTGGGGGGTTAGGTTCCATATGGGGATGATAGCAGTCGTCATCTGTATAGGTGGATTGTGAATGGGTGGGGTAAAAAGGAAATTGGGTGTTTGGAGACTGGTACCCATATGAATGGTAGGGGTTTGGTACGGTGATGGTTGGTGGTATATTGGGTTGGTTGGAGAATATTCCTCGGGGAAGCCAGTGTCTGGAGTGAGGTGAGATGTTGATGGGACCATATAGGGGGTGGACATATGCTCTTTGTTCAGAGTATTGTACTTGGGTGTTTGGCATATGAGAGTATTGAAATTGCGTGTCGGGCATTTGGGTGAGTGGATAATGAGGTTGAGGTTGGGGTTGGGATTGAGTGTTGGTGGTCCTGTATCGTCCGGTTAGTTGGCAGGAGGTTGATGGATGTTGGATTTGTTGTTGGTAGTGTTGTTGTGGTGGTTGTTGGTATTGTTGATGTGGTTGTTGTTGGGGATGTTGTTGTGAGCTGAGGGTTGGCCCCACTGGGTGCGTGGGTTGACCAAATAGTAGGGTTGAGAGACATGCATTTCTGGGTTCGTTACAGACCAGTACCAAGCAATGTATTAACGAGAGTGTTGCATAATTTCGTCACCCTCGTAAACAGGAAATTGTAAGATATGGTCCGCGCGATTTCTCCACATCCTACAAAACTCCTTGGAAATTTTTTCCAATTATCATATCCCCATTGAGCATCGACCCTTTTTAGATGCCAAGGATCCAAACATATCGGATCGCGTGGTATGTCTTGGAATATAGCGAACTGCATCTTCACACAGTCGCTGTGGTGCATTTCCATAATGTTAAATCGTATGATAGCAGTCTTCCCAGTCCAAACCTCTGCATCATCTTCATTAGGTATATGATCCAAACCCAGGTATGGTCTCCATGTAAACTTTTGATAAAAAATATGCAAATTAATGATATATTTTAAAATAATATACGTTAAAATTAGTTGGAGTTAATAGAAATTATGTACATCAGTTGCGCCAAAGTGGTCTATTAGATTACGATAAAGGACAACACTGTGTCTCAGATTCTTTCCGTAATCCATACCCGTTACACTATACCTAAATGAACGAAAATTTAATATATTAAGATTTTATATATATGAAGGACATAAATATTTTAATAAATAAGCAATATACTTACTTTGTTGCGTATGGAAAACTGAACGGTAGGTCGTTGACGAGATTAAGTGATTGCATTCTCCATCAACCCTATGATTGAAGCAAGAAAGCATATCAATTAAAAGTTGACGTGCCTTTCTTATAGTTCTTACACAAGGAACTGTATAGTTGGGCTAGAACAACGGAACCCCAACTATATTTTCCTATCTTATCAATGTCCCCAAGCAAACTCAAGTACATAAAATTTACGCTATTTCTTGTACTCTCGGGGAATAATAGACTCCCAAACATTAACATAATATAATTTCTTGTCTTTATTATTTTTTTCTTCCTCGGTGGAATTTTCGTTCAAACCAAGGGAATAATAATACGCTCTAAGTGTGGATAAAAATATACTTTGGCCTCTTGCACTAGGACCTTCCACCATATCTCTAACCAACATCTCCTTGCATAGAGCATTTGCTTGTTGGACCGGACCATTAACCGTCTTACCATTAATCGAAAGACCCATCAACATGTAAACGTCCTTAAGTGTGATCGTACATTCACCTATGGGCAGATGAAATGTGTGTGTCTCGGGTCTACACCTTTCACACAATGCAAGAATAAACTTTGAATCTATCGTACAGTTGGAGATTTTAATGACATCCCCAAAACCGGCATGTTCAAGGTATGGAACGATGAATGGATCGGGAGCAACATAGTGATGTGAATGACATCTAAATTTTTTCGTGTCCTAAATATAACGTGAAAATAATTTGATGTAAGTGTAAAAAAAATTAATAACATAATAAACAATGAATGTAACAATAAGAATATAAAGGATAAAACTTACATAGGTAGCAATGTTTGCCCTTGTTCCTCGGTGAGATTCTCTTAAAGTCAAAAGACTCATGCTTGATTTTTTTTCTGATGATATGATAATTATATCAGAGGTAGAGGTAGAGTGAAGAGTGGTGATGGAAAAAACAAATCTGAGGCGCCATATTTATAGGAGATTCAGTTAACAAAGGAATAAATGAGGTGGTTGGGGCCTTGCATGCATGTAGGCCACCTGTCAGAGAGGAGTCAAGTGGGATGGCGCCTCCTCTCTAAAAAGGTACATAGGCGTCATTCAAGGTGGATTATGGCAGGCTAGGTGACAGCTAGGTGGCAGGACTATGCATGCAGACTAGGGTGGCAGCTAGGTGGCAGGCCTATTTATGACTAGGCTTGTAAAAAGCCAAGTGGGATGGCACCTCCCTTTAAAATTTGTACATAGGCGCCATATTATTTGGCTTGTACATGTGTTTTTGAAATTTGAGTTTTGTCTCATACAATCATCTGCCACCTCTATATATATCTCACATAATCAAACATTTTCTTATAATCTAACATTTCAAATAATCAAATTTCAAACACTCAAACCCATATAAAATGTCATTTGTACCACAATATATTATCACTGTACATTTCAATGGTGAGACGTACAACAATGAGGTATCAGGTTTTTTATTCAGAAACACTGAAAATATCCAATTTTGTCTAAATAGCAATGCAAATTTTTCGTATTTCTAAAAAAGACTTGAGACCAAACTTTGGCGAGGTCCGATGTCACAAATTTTCTATCAACACCCTATTTTTACTGGTGAGAACCAAGTAACATTTTACAAGGTAGCTGTGGAAGACGATGAAGACCTGCACAACATGTATTTTAATCATGAATATTCTGGGTACAACTCGATTGAGTTATACGTTGTGTTCCAGGATGCAGAGAGGGTTGATCCTACGGAGGAGGAACAAGCGGAGGTGGATGTTGTTGATGAAGAGGAGGAAGTTGACGAGATGCAGTTCAACAACATGGTAAACGAAGATTCAGAGGCCGATCAAGAACACCAACTTCCTCCACATGAGATCTACACACCATCTTCGTACATGACAACCCTCAATATTGGCATAGATGACCCATCATCTGATATATTCTACAACCCTCCTGTGCAGTCAGATGCAAATTTAAAAGTGAAAGACAAATTTCGTTCAAAAGAAGATTGTGTGCGAGCAATAAAAAAGTTCCACATGATAAACAATTATGACTTTCAAGTGGATCGAACAAATACAGACAAGTAAAAAATCATTTGTACCCACCCTGAGTGTAAGTTCAATCTAACTGCATCGTACATGTTGAGGAGTGATTCCTGGGTGATAGGTTCTATGACGGAACACACTTGTGTTAATTCCACACGATCCCAGGATCATGGAAAATTGAGTTATGATCTCATTTGTCAATAAATCTTACCTCTTGTTAGCTGTGATCCTTCATTGAAGGTGAAAACAATAATCTCGCACATCACTACAACATACAACTATACCCCCTCGTATAGAAAGGCCTGGTTAGCAAAAAACAAATCTATTGAGCAAATCTACGGCAACTGGGAGGTTTCATACAAAGAGTTACCTTGCTACATGAATGCACTGCGAACGTATGCTCCTGGAACAATTTATGTTATGGAGACGATGTCGTCGTATGCCCCAGACGATACCTGTGTCAGCGGGCATGGAATATCCAATAGACTTTTCTGGGCTTTTCGAACTTGCATCACTTGGTTTGCACACTACAAACCTATCATACAGATAGACGGAACATGGTTGTATAGGAAATACAAGGGCACCCTACTGATGGTCGTCGCACAGGATGACAACGATAATGTGTTCCCAATTGCCTATGCTCTTGTCGAGGAAGAAACTAGAGCAACTTGGAGTTTCTTCCTAAAGAATCTTCGAACACACGTAGCTCCACAATGTGATCTTTGTCTGATTTCTGACAGACATGCCTCAATTGATAGTGCATACAACAATCCCGCTAACGGTTGGCACGACCCACCGTCTACACATGTTTATTGCGCAAGACATATCGTTCAAAATTTCATGCGCGAGATCAAAGATAAGAGTCTTCGGAAAATAGTTATGAATGAAGCATACGCACTAACACAACCACATTTTAAATATTATCGCAACCAGATCAGAATGGAAAATCCAGATGCAGGTGCGTGGATTGATAATCTGCAAGTGGATAAGTGGACACGGTCATACGACAATGGAGTGCGTTGGGGCCACATGACAACAAATCTAGTCGAATCAATGAAAGACGTCTTCAAAGGCATAAGAGCACTCCCAATAATTGCTTTGGTGAGTATAACATATTTTAGGATGGCCTCGTTGTTTGCAGAGAGAGGTGAAAAGTGGAACACAGTGGTACAATCAGGACAACTATAGAGTGAAAGATGCATGAAATTTATTAAGGTCGAAAGTGCCAAAGCTAGCACTAATCTTGTTATAAGATTCGACCGATATAACCATAACTTCATTGTGAAAGAGACAATCGACCACAACGAAGGTATGGCTAGACAAGAATACATGGTTAAACTACCATCTCATTAGTGGGACTGTGGAAAGTTTCAGGCCTTTCGAATGCCCTGCTCTCATTTCATTGCAGCCTGTGCACATGTTCATCAAGATGCACTACTACTTCTTTCTCCCATTTACAAGTCTGAGACTTTGCTCAACGTATACAACAATGCCTTCGAACCGGTAGCAAAACCAGATTATTGGCCTGCGTACGAAGGGGAAGTAGTTTGGCATAACAGTCAAATGCGGAGAAATAAAAAGGGTCGTCCAAAAAGCAAACGTATAACAACTGAAATGGACGACCTTGACAAACTAGAAAGGAAGTGTGGTCTATGTCGTCGAGTCGGACACAATCGAAAAAATTGTCCCCAACGTGCTACGAGCTCGACATCCTGAAATTTGTATGGAATTTATCTGCACTTTTTAATATTATAACAAAACTTCTTCTTTTCATTAATATCATTTCTTACAAACATCAATCCACATACAACAAAATAAAATACTACACGATTAAAACAACAACATAAACAACATGAAATTTAAAACAACAACTAAAACAATATGAAAATGTAGCACCATCAACACAAAAAATTATTTAAGACACTACACCCGTCAAAATAATTTCATCGGAACCATACATCATCGCAATAACGTCGACGTCTATTTTGACTTCCTCCAACCAAATCCGAGGTTGTCCAGTTGTGAAGTTCATGGTTGTTCTCTTCCTCTGGATCCTTCTAATTTCTTCACCAACTTCTATTTCTCCCTCTAACCATCGCATTAACTCTTTCTTCAGTTTGATCATGGTAATTATGTGCCAAAATTTCATTTTCATCGGAGGTTTGGAGACCAAGAAAACAACATATCCATCTCTGGTATGGATGTATGGTGATGTCATGATAGAAAAATAAGAGAGAATATGAGATGAGAAGTTGAAAAAATATGAAGAATGAAGGAGACATGCATGAGTCTTGTATTTATAAAAAACACAAATACACGTAGGAGCCATCTGAAATGGCTCATACATGTAACCTATATAAGGGAGGCGCCACTGGGATGGCTTTTACAAGAGAAGACACCAAGTGGGGTGGCGCCTACATGCATGTTTTCAATGCAGGAGCCATCTCAGATGACGCCTAAGTGTTTATATATCCTGAAACATGGTTATTTGCATTTTTTTTAATACTTGGTTATTGCAAAAAAAAATCGACTAAACACGAATTAGATTTAGAGTAAATTTTTATTAAGGAGTCATTTTATAGTAAAGTTTGATTATCTAACTCTTCCGTGTTATTATAGAAATCGAAGGAGTAGATCACTTACTTTATAAATAAAAATAAAATAAATAGACACCACTTTAAAAAAATAAAAATATAAACTGTATTTTTTTTGTTTGGATTTGAAGCAATATTCCGAATTAGTTTTTCTCTTTGGTTATATTTAAAATCGAATATATTATATTTTTAAAAATAAAATAAAATATGGTGGTTCTGAAATTATACTTTGATTTTTTATTGAATAAGGTGAAATTTTATCATAAAATATATGATTTATAGTAGTATAGATAACTCAATAAAAAATAGTACCTCTAATCCCCGACAGCTAATTATTGAAGGGACGAAGAAGAAAAATAAAATAATCACCTGGTATACCATTATTGACCGTTTAAACTTAATTTTCTAAATATGGCCATGTACCTAGTTTATTATGGACTTATATATTACACGTGAATTAGTTTATTATGGACTTTATATTACACGTGAATTATTACAATATTAAATAAACGTTTTTAATAGCTACTAGATAATAATGTTCAAACAACATGGTGTTAGAAAACTTGGTGGTTGGTAGCTAAAATTGTGTCAAAAAAGAATTTTGCATCGCTGTTGATTAAAGGAATAACCTACTATGATAATATGATAAGTCATCGTAATTAGGTCTTTTCACCCTTAGTAAGATACAGAGTAAAGAAAAATTGGTTATCTGTTTAAGTCTACAAGTTGTTGGCTATCTATAGTATGATAAAGATATGATAAAGCGATTGAAAGAGGAAAGAGAGATTAAATTTTTTCTCTAATCTTAATTTTTATCTTTAATCTCTTTGTACATTTTAGTATAGTTGTTGTTTTGGGCAATGGATCTAAAACGAAGTCGGAACTCTCGAACATCAACATCAATCTAACGAGTGTATAGTGGACCACATAGAACTCAGACTTCAACAATACCATGCAAGACGTGCACAACATTTTCCACACCAATGATATGCGAATTTGGAATTTTTAGAATTTTTATTATTTTTCACAATATTCTTTTACGTCCTGCAAGTCAATCTTTCTAGTCAATCAATAGTAGTAACTAAAATACTCTACTTTTTTTTGTACCACTTCTCTAATGTCTTACTTAACGAATGAGTTTCTAGATGTTTCTTTCTTTAAGATTTATAAAAATTGCAACTTTAGCAATGAACAAATGAGCTAAAAGAATCATCAAAAATAAGTTTTGATCATCAGGAGAGTTCTTTGCAGATTGAGAGATGAAGAAAGGAACAATCAACTAACTTGTACTCAAATTTCAGATATCTCGACTAGTAAGGTTTGAGCCAAAATTTTCAATGTTTACTTTTCCTTCATATGAGAGTATCCGTACAATTTTTATTCACTAGAATTGGTATTATTTCTTATTTAATCTATTGGTTTGATAAGTAGACACTAAGGCAGTTGATTGTGGTAAACTCTAAGCCTTTTTTAAACTAACACATATGTGATGTTTATATCCTTTGCTAACCACTTTGAACCTAAGTCCTTAATTTCGGTGACATAGCCAAATCGATTAGCCATTTGACTTGAAAGATTAAACATTTCCACCCTCTCTTTGGAGTTAGGATGAATTTTAGTTCCTTTGTCATATGTAAACAGATAAATTTGGGGTTACTCTTGAAAGTGAGGAAAGTTTAAATTTGGGATTGGAGTTCTAGAGATATTGGTAAAAAATTAAAAAAAATGAGAAAATAATCCAGAAGTTAAAGAAACTTCTTTAAAAAAAAAGAGAGAAAAACAATGATAATGGTCATAAAATGTAAATCTCTTGTACCAATAAATGAGAAAGAGTTGAGATGATAAGGAATATGATAACAAAAAGAAAACTAGGTACCTAAATCCAAAGATTTAAGCTTACTCTCCCAAATTATACTACCTTAACATAAGCTCCATTACAACCTTAAAAGTTCTTATAAAGTACGTGTTTAGATGACTTTGAATGATTTTGTTTTAAATTTTACAAACTTATGGTAAAAATACCTTTGTACGTAGATTGTATGATTACACTGTTAGTGCGAGTGAAAATTAGTGAAAAGAGAGACAAGTTGAGTACACGTTGTGTTGGAAGAACTTTTCTTATTTATCTTCATTAAAGTCGGGAACTAGAAAGATGATCAAGTAAGAAAAATATTGAAGGTGATGTTCATTTGTTATTGTTGTAGTTTGTTTTTCTGTTTGAAATGTGCATTTACAAGAAAGTTATGTAAGGACAAACAATATATTAAGTTTGGGGTCGTGATGACACTCTATCATTATATATATTTTGTCTAGAAATCGGAGAAAAACCAGTCAAAGATGATCAAATATGAAGCATAAAAGTAATTAAAAAAAATACAAAAATCACTAATATAAAGAAACGGGGACTTGGTAAAGTTTGGATGGAAAATACAGTAAAAAGAACAAAGTTACTAGAAAAACCATACTCTATATAACGCGTTATCGCACACATGATAGACTTGTACATGTAGCACCTCATGCGATACATCTATTGATGCACGCGATGGTTCATTTTTCTGGACTTTTTCTAATGCGTTCTGACTACTTTAAAGGGGGATTTTTGGCTTCTTGTTAGGGGTTCTGCTTGGTTTTTGTTTGTATTAGTTTGAGTATCTAAACATTTATAGGTTAGGTTTTGTACGATGAACTTATTTTGAACCGGTTAGAACGTATGCATAATTTTTTATTGCATGAATAATTAAAGTTATATTTCTAATTAATTTCCTCTTTTACTTAATGCATATTATTTGAGATATTATGTTAATATGATCTTGGACGCATATGAAATATTGACCCTTAGGCTATGTATTTGAACTATGAAAATTATTGTACTTATGTGAGATGAATAGGGATAGGATACCTCTAATAGTGGTCTTTGAATTAATGTATCATTCCATTGCCTAATTTCACTTACGCTAGTTGAATAGGGATAAGAGACCTATACTAGGAATTGGTGAACTATACACTAAGGGTTAAGGTATAGTGGCTTTATTAATCCGCGGTTGGAATATAACAACTTTACCATTAATGTAATACATTAGACATAAACATGTGAGAAATAAAGAATTTATTGTAAAATCTAGTCACTTTCTCATTATTTCCTATTGATAATCACACTTTTATTACTTTCTCAAATATATAATATATAAATTCCTTATCGATCAATACATGATGATTTAATGTTATGTACATATGATCGCGTGGGGGTATGTATATAGAATTGAATTTCTCATTATGGTTTTGTACATTCATCAAATACCTATTTTTTGAATTCCTAACTTATTCTTTGAATTTTGTTTAACCATTTAGGAACATTCATTATATTTGTATATAATTAAATAAATGAGATACTTATGGATTCTTACATCTTGTTAGTAATCTATTTACAAATAATTCTCCAAAAAAAGATTAAAACATCACAGTTAGAAGGGGAAAAAGACTGATACTTAGCATCATTTATCCATGCATGAGTAATTTTGAAATTATGATTTATCTATTATATTTAATTCTCATGTTTTACCAATACTAATTATATATGCTTGTGCTCATTCAGTGAATATTTTCAATTGATCATGATATAATTTCTGACGAATGTGGTAACTACATTGTGTTCTTTACACAATCCATTTGAAAATAAGATGAAACAAATTATTACTAAGTAACTTTATGTTTATGAGTCTCTTAGTAATATTTTCTTTGACTTTGTAATTAGTTTAGCGTGTAATATTTTTAAATCATTTTTAATATACACTATTGTAGAGCGACACTATTATGTGAACAATTATAGAAAAAAATTTGCATTTTGCGATTCTGAGGTAAGTGGATTACTTGTGACAATCATTATATATATATATATATATATATATATATATATATATATATATATATATATATATATATATATATATATATATATATATATATATATATATATATAGTTACATGCATGTGTGATTATATAATCATGTAATATTTAAATTTGTAGATGATGTGACAAGTGGAAGGATACGACTGTGAGTATTATGTAATGAAACATGTGTTAAACATCGTCTCTTTCGACATTATTGATTCATGGGATCAGATATATATCATGTCATGAAATTTTTACAATAACATATTAATGTTAAAGTTTTCCATTATATTTGAAATAATGTGAAATTAATTTTTTTTCACTTTTTATGTAGACGTTTAACGACATACCATTTTTCTCCCCCGATGACTTAAGCAACATCTGTTAATATTGACCCTTTATTTTCAATGTGCTGCTTGAAAAGGATGCTAACGTATGAATTTCACTTTGATGTTTATATATATATATATATATATATATATATATATATATATATATATGATTTTGGCTTAATTTTAGGCAATTTCTTACCCCAACACATATGGAAAAGGAACACCCTATGCATTTTCGAAATTACACCTCAGAAAACTGGAAATACATTTCCGGTTCGCACCATAGTTTTCACAAAACATGCCAAATATGGTTTCACCCTTCGAAATGCAAAAATGATACCGAAGGTATACTTTCGGTCTAAACCGAAATGATGTTTCCAGTTTTATTAGCGGGAAGATTGAATTTTGTTGCCACCTTGACATTTCATATATAACCAGAAGTGTACTTCCGATTTATGGCACGATGCAGGTTACTTAAAATATTAACCAGTATGGACATATTTGATCACCACCATCTCCTCTTTCTTTCCTTAAAACCTCATCATCCCTTATCCATTTTCACTCCAAATCATCACTTTTGTGGTTCATCATATCAGAAAGAGCTCAAGGAAGTAGAATTTCAGATAAAGTTTATTCATTTAATCACTTATTCCCTACAATAATCTGTTATTTTCTGTAGAAAAAAGTTACGTAGAAACCAGATGTATACTTCTGGTTGTTAGCTGAACACAACTAGAAGTTCACTTTCGGTTTCTGTCTGTGTTTATTTTGACACCAACTGTCAATGTGACATATTAATAAGTTTTGTGTTTTATCTAACATTAAGTATGGTGCACCCCGATAACATACCCAAACCTGATGTGTCTCAAGTTGTTTCGCCTCTCGTTGTTTCTTCTCTCGTAACTAAGGTTGTAGATGTTCGTGAGCAATTTGAAAATGTAGAATAATTTGAATTACGTGAAGACATGTTGTAGTGGATTCATATAAAGGATGCGAAACTAGGATTTGGTGTTGTGATTGAAAGGTCCGATAATGGTACGAATAGAAGAAATGAATTTACAATTTTGACATGCGAAAGAAGTGGGAAATACATACGTCGTATCCAAAATTTGAAACGCGACGACACCTGTTTAAGAAAATGTGAATGTCCATTCAGGTTGCGTGGTTATCTTATGGAAAATAAGAAATGAAAATTTAATGTACTATGCGGTTTACACAATCATGATTTAAGTCAAAAGTTAGTCGGTCATCCAATTGCATTACGACTCCTTCCGAATAAGAAGACATGTGTTTCTGATATGACTTTGAATTTGGTACCGCCCAAAACATACTTGTAACCTTGAAGCGTAAAAGACCCGAGAACACATCAAATCTCAAACAAGTTTAAAATAAGCGCCATCAAACCAAAGTAGCGCTTAGGGAGGATCAAACCGGGATGAAACACCTCTTGAAACTTCTAGATGAAAACTATTATGTTTGTAGACACCAACGAGGTGATGATGGGGTAACAATAAGAGACATTTATTGGACTTAGCTTGATTCTATTAAATTTTTCAATACGTTTCCTACCATGCTCATAATTGATTTGACATCCAAAACCAACAAGGAGCCCGTATTACCAAACCACCTCCTACATCGACTCCATCCAAAATACCATTCATCGATCACATGTCGGTTTTTATGCCCAAGTACATTGAACAGATAATCAATGTCTGGGGTGACGGTAACTGTGGTTTTCGAGTTGTTTCTGATTTGCTTGGTAGAGGTGAAGAGTATTACAATATTTTCCAAGATACCCTAATCAGAGAGTTGACGGGCAACAAAGATTTATACACATGTGTGCTAGGGAGTAAAGAGAAGGTTGAGGAAACATATCACGCACTTGTACCTCATGAGGTTGGATTTGCACCAAAGGATAAATGGATGCGCTTCCTTGAAATGGGTCATCTCATAGTAAGTGCGTATGAGAGAGTGTGTATTAATCTTACAATGTACGGTTTCTCAGAGACTTATTTCCCTCTGCGCACTGCTCCAACACCAAATCCTAGTGATCGTATCATATGTGTTGGGTGGATTTCGAATCCACAACAATTCGTTCAAGTGTATTTGAAACCGGGATGCCCTATACCACCTACATCACCAAAATGGGCGCTTCATTTCACAAACTCATCCGAGACCTGGCCGAACCAATTCATTGAAAGGATACAAGAATACAACAAGTTAAACCAAATTGAAATAGAAAAAATAGAGAAAATTCAAAAGGGGTACCAGCGATGGATTTATCCGACGATACTTTTTTCGACTCATTCAACTAGTTAGGTATGATTATATTATTAACGCCATTTTGTTCATGTATTTATGATGTGAAAATATAGCCATTTTTATAGTTTGACCAAAAACACAATATTTGAATACATGAGGCTTTTTTATAATAGTTGTTATTTCTGTCCTATTTCTGGTTTTCACTCCCAAGGCCTTAACCAGAATATACTTCTAGTTCCATTTAATAAAAAATAGGAAATTAATTGCGATTCTATCACTAGCACAGAGATAGGATTTTTATGGTTCATGTTTACCTCCAAGTACTATAAAAAACCTCACTTCTTATATTTTTTCATACCACAACACCGAAAACTAGAAATGGACATGAAATTGAACATCAAATGGCATGTTGGAGTTGTCAACTTTAACGACGCTACACCATCTCGCGAATTTAAGTTCACCGTTTACACACCTATTGAAGATGTGCATGAAATATTGTAGGAACTTGTACCTTTTGGCGACAATCGCAAGGTAGTGAAGATCGAGTACTGCTCGCTATCGGTTGACAAAGCTGGGAAGCTTCAGTTCATCAACCGTGAGCTGAAGAACGACGTTGATTTACGAGCTATGTGGAATAATTTTGACAGTTTTGAGGATAAAGTTTCGATTGAGCTAGATGCGACTATAACAAGATCGGTCGATGATATTATCAAGATGTTGCAACGTTCACCTGGACGTTGATTCGTAATGTTTGATTTAATTTAACTCCTAAATGTATTTGCCATGTTTATGTTAAGAATTATATTTATGTTTATGTTATGCAATTCAATAATGTTTTCTGGTTTCTGTAAAGAATAAAACCGAAAATACACCTTCAGTCCCAAATCGAAATTAAATTTCCGATTTCTATGAATACTTTATCAGGTCTTGGTGCGCATCAAAAATATACTTTCGAATTTAAGGGTTGTTTAAAAAATTTCATGTGGTGCATAAGAAACACATGGGGTGGATTAAGAAATTGCCTGATTTTATATTCGTAATATATGACAATGGTGTTTACATATATGTTTATAAATAAATTTTTTGACTTTGATGTGAAAAATATTTAGGTAATATATGTATAAGATACAAAGAAAAAAAAAACAAATATCTATAATATATAAAAAATAAAATAAAATTAAAAATTAAAGTATTTCACGATGGTTATTTACGATAATTATCGTGATAGATAATACACAAAATATTATATACCACACATCATGAGATTTTGAACTCTCATGACCTTTATATATATTGCACAACAATTATTTACTCTAACTGTTGTGATATCCTTGTCCCTACTACTTAGTTTAAAGCAACAGTATCAGGCCCATGGTGTAAAACAACTTATAACCACTCCGTACCTCATAACAGTTAATCAACTGTAATGGTATACCTTTTCAAAATTCACCTTAAAAATTAGTCATTTCTTTTGGTTTACTTAGTATGATCAACCAACAATTGACAACTACGACACCATCTACCAAAAGACCTCCTTTAAGGAATTTCTATTGGTTAGGCGATATAAACTTATCTGTAACTTTTGCTAATCAATAAGACATTACCTTTACCACTAGCTTATAGAGTTCCAACTAAAAAGATAGGAAGAAAATATCTTGAAGTAGTAAATGACCCCACCTTAGGAATGAGAATGATAAAAAAAGGAGAAACTTGGCGGAAAAAATTGCTCAAATTTAAAGCTCTCAAATTCGAGACTCTTATTTCTATCTCATTGAGACATTGCCAAGTCAATCTCAACGAGATGGAATGGAGGAAAGAGTATTGAGAAAACAGCTAAGAGATTGAATAATAAATTTTTTCGTGATTTCATCTTCACTTTAAACATAATATAAATATCTATTAATAATACTAATATACTATCAAATATATATTAAAAAAAATTATCTAAATTACGTAAATTATCTAAATTACGTAAATTATCCTTTTTTTAAAAAAAATTTACACTACATTTTGCACTACCCTTTTCTTTCTCCATATCACAAGTTTTATTTTTAAATTACTAAATACATTGAATTTATTTTCATTAAGTAATTCAATTTAAATTCACATGTATATCTAAATACATTATTTGTCAAATTTATCATTATATTTTGTATAATCATATTATTTGTTATAATAATTTGATTTTATAATTTTTTATTGTACTTTTCCATTAAATACTAATTAATCATATGTGTATATACTAAAAAATTACTCAAACTACCTAAACTAATATTTTCTATAAAAAAAATACTACATTTTGGATATTTTAGTAACTAACAAAATAACCCTTAACTTTTTCAACTTTTCTCATTTCATGCACCAATTGTCAACTTCTCATTGGTCCAAATTAAATTTTTTTTCCTCATCTTATGCTACTTTCTCTCTTTTTTTCTCTCTCTCTCTCTCTCTTCTCTTTTCATTTTATATGAGTATTTAATTTAATTTAATACATTTGAATTTTAATATAATTGATTCTTTTACAATTAAATATCTCATTTTACACTTACATTTTAGAACATATTTTATTTTTTCTATTTGTTTATTATCACTGAAAATACTAATTAATATATTATTTAACTTTAATAAAATTAAAAATATATTTTATGAAATTGAATAATACTATATATCATTCACACAACTAACTTTTTATCTTACGAGTCTCTATCAAATTATTACCATTGTTTTCAAACATAAATTCTTTTTCTTTCACCATGTCACAAGTTTTTTTTTAAATTACTTAATACATTCAATTTATTTTAACATTACGTAATTTAATTTAAATTCACACGTGTATCTAAATACATCATTTATCAAGTTTACCATTATATTTTGTATAATTATATTATTTGTTGTAATATTTTAATTTCATAATTTTTAATTGTAGTTTTCCATTAAATACTATTTAATCTATTATTTAACTTTAATAAATTTAAAAATATATTTTATGAAATTGAATAATACTATATATCATTCATATAACTAGTTTTTTATCTTACGGGTCACTATCAAATTATTAGCATTATTTTAAATGTTAATTTTTTTCTTTCTCCATGTCACAAGATTTTTCTTAAATTACTTAATACATTCAATTTATTTTAACATTACGTAATTCAGTTTAAATTCACACTGCGTATTTAAATACATCATTTGTGAAGTTTACCATTATATTTTGTATAATCATATTATTTGTTGTAATATTTTTATTTCATAATTTTTCATTGAACTTTCTCATTAATTACTAATTAATCTATTATTTAAATTTAATAAAATTTAAAATATATTTTATGAAATTGAATAATACTACATATCATTCACACAACTAATTTTTTATCTTACGGGTCACTATTTTACCATTATTTTCAAAATATTTTTTTTTCTTTCTCCATGTGACCCGTTTTTTTTTTTAAATTACTTAATACATTAAGTTTATTTTAACATTATGTAATTCAATTTAAATTCACATGTGTATCTAAATACATCATTTGTCAAATTTACTATTATATTTTGTATAATTATATTATTTGTTGTAATATTTTGATTTCATAATTTTTTATTTAACTTTTCCAATAAATATGAAATCAAAAAAACTATTTCGTCAATATTAAAATAAATTCATCCGTACGGGAGTACGAGTCTCTGACTAGTTTTAACATATTAAAAATAGTCTCATAAAATCAGTTCAATTGGTTGTTATGGAGGAAAATCGTTTATGAAATTGCAAATTCAAAATCACGACATCTTATTTGTTCATGTTTAAAGAGTGAACTTCAATCATTAGATTATATAACAAAAACAAAATAAACATACTAAAAAAGGAATTAGCACAAGTTTCAATACGTGGCTTTTCATTTTCCAATTCAGACAATACTACTAACTTAAATTAACCTCCTCTTGAAGAGAATCTTAAAAGTCAATGATACAGTGCACAAAAGGTAGTATGTAATGATCCAAAATATTATAATGTTAATAATTACATAATTAAAACCAACGAGCCTTGTAGTATCTCTATATAAATCATCTCTTAGACTAAGTTAAGATCCCATATCTTAGCAAAAGACACATAATGACTTCTAGTCAAATATTTGTTATGGTGACTTTGGTCTCATTATTGATCTCTTCCAATGCATTGCTCACTCCTCATTTTTATGATAAAGTTTGCCCTCAAGCATTACATGTCATAAACTCAGTTGTTAAACAAGCGATTGTTAAGGAAAAACGCATTGGAGCATCACTCCTACGCCTGCATTTCCATGATTGCTTCGTTAATGTAAGTTACAATATTAATTAAACATTCTTAATCATCAAGAAATTAAATCGATATATTTTCTTGTTTAGTGTAGGTTTATCCGATTAAAGACAGTAATATTTATAATTACATTTAAATGATGCTCGATTTATATAAAAAAAAAATTAAGTGTTATTAGAAGCATGTTGTAGAATGCACGAAGTTGTCATCATGCTTTGATTAAACGTAATTTTATTATGCTTAATTAGCTTTTGTGTTTGAATTGATTTGTGGATCTAAATACCTACTTATAGTAGTTATAACAATAATTTTTGCATCAATTTCAAAATTTTATACTAAAACCATCTTTCATGTTGGTTTTAAGTGTGTTTTTGTACTTAAAAAAACTCTTAATAAATTTTTCTCCATTAAATGAGATGCCATGATCTCAATGCATGCATGAATCTAAATCATCTCCAATAGTTGGATAGTCTAACTCGCAAAATCTTCGATTAAATACTCCTCACTGCATGCGATCATACAATCAACTAATTAAAATTAATACAAATTAAGTAGCATGACACAAAAGAACGACAAATTATCTAGTCAAAAATAGTAATCTAGAAGTGACTATTCATTTACCAAAGTGCAAATAAAAACAAATTCAAGAGCTCTTAGACTTGGTGTACAACTCTATAATTAATTGAATTCTGAATTTATATTATAATCTCTCATATCACCATATTAACTAGTGATAAAATGAAATAGTGAGCCATTTGGCATGCACATATTATATCAAATTGCTGGCAATAATTGAGGCATAATTATATTATATGCAGGACACAAACGGACATAAATAATGTTTCTTTTTTCAAAAATTGTTGAAATGATGTCAAAAACATGAAATTTAAAATTCTTAAGAAAATGCCACTTTACCTAATTATTGGTTGTTAGTTTCAATTATATTTTAAATAAATTTATTTATTTATTTTAATTTCAACTTCAAGTGAATTATTAAAAAATTTGTTATGTTGTTTGACTGGACTACAGTAGCTCTTATTTTATTTGTATCATGTGAGCTGCAAAATGATAGTTAAAGTAAGAACCTTTATCAAATAATAAAAGAAAAATTCAAAGAAACATTAATATTTAAATATGAGGATAACATATATGAACATGTCACACTTTAATTGAGAATTATCTATTGAATTAATATCAATGATTGAATCTTCAGGGATGTGATGGATCAGTTCTGCTAGATGACACTAAGAACTTCACAGGGGAGAAGACAGCTTTTCCAAATATTAATTCAATAAGAGGATTTTCTGTGATTGATGAAATTAAAACAGCTGTTGATAAAGCTTGTAAACGCCCTGTGGTTTCATGTGCTGATATTTTAGCCGTTGCTGCTCGTGATTCTGTAACCATAGTAAGTGTTACACTAATTAATCTTTCATATTCATAATTCTCACCATTTTTTAATTTCTAGCAAGTTATCATTTGAAAATGGGAAATCAAACACTCCGTATGTGCTCTTAAATAAATAATTAGGAAGTAGTGATAGACACAGCGTCAATATTGATAATAATTTTTTAAATTAAATAATTTAATATAACTCTATGCATTAGTGTTATTTGAACTTATGATATGATTTTAATTGTGGTTATTGCGCTTGCTGAGATGCGTTAATATTGATTGAAATACATAGTTAAAAATAGTTAAAATTGAGATTTTTTACGATATCAAATGAAAAATTGAATTAATTATTTTCTAGCAGTTACAAAATAGAGAGGAGGGGAATGTAATTTTGAAATACAAGGTTTGAAAAAGTTACATAATGTGAAATTGTGCGACTCTTAACAGTTGGGAGGTCCACAACTTTTCTACAATGTGTTATTGGGAAGAAGAGATGCAAGAACAGCAAGCAGATCAGCTGCAAACTCAAATCTCCCACCTCCAACATTAAGCTTTGCACAGCTTATTTCCAATTTCAAATCACAGGGCTTAGATGTAAAAGACCTTGTAGCACTTTCTGGTGGCCACACCATTGGATTAGCAAAGTGTAACACATTCAGAAACCGAATTTACAATGAAACAAACATTGATCCTAGTTTTGCAGCATCCTTAAGAAAGACATGTCCTAGAAAAGGTGGAGACACCAATTTATCACCCCTTGATGCCACTCCTACAAAAGTTGACACAACATATTATAGAGATTTGATATACAAAAAAGGTCTTCTTCATTCTGATCAACAATTGTTTGAGGGAAAAGGTAGAGAAAGTGATAAATTGGTGCAACTTTATAGTAAGAGTCCTTTGGCTTTTGCAAGAGATTTTAAGAGTTCTTTGATCAAAATGGGGAACATAAAGCCTCTTACCGGGACACAAGGTGAGATCCGAATCAATTGCAGAAGGGTGAGATAAATTTGTGTTTTAATTTGATATGTGTAATTTGAATAATTTGCATTTTGTTTTATGTTAAGAAATATTGTGTTTGATTTTAAATATAAACAAAATGGTACATGTATAAATAAATACATATGCTTTATTTTGCTTATATATATTTAAATATGGAGACAATAAATGGATTTCAAAAATAAGAGTAATGTGACTTAAAAGTTGGAGTGACTTTGTACTTTCAGTTCTAGGCTCAAATGATATGGGCCTTTTATGTGTTGAAAATTGGAAGTTTGTTAATAAAAAATGTTGAGTTCTTGTGATTTTTTTATAAGCTAAATGTATTGATGAGAGTACAAGGATATTGAAAACCCTTTACAAAGAAAGATTTAGATAGATATGGTACATACAAAGACCAATAACACGAATGATCGATGTTACACTTGTGATCATGTTTTCTGAAAGACACAAACCAAAACCAAGACAAAGTCTTAATAATGGGCGTCTTAGTTTCAGCTTAAAAAAATAGATTTTTTTTCTTTGTAACAAAACCGTTTTTAAAACATTACAAGTTTTTTTTATATTAATTTTTTCTAAATTCAAACATTAATTTTGAACATATATTATTGAAGACCAACACATAGCCTAAATTACAATTTTTTAAAAAAATTGTATTTTAAAAATGATTTTTATGAAAATCTATTTGAAATAGCTTTAAAATTAAGTGATTTTTTTTGAAAATTTGACATTCAAAGAAAGTTTCAATAAGAAGATGAAATACCTAAAATAACATTTTAAGAACAACTATTCAAACCAAATTTTCAATTGAAGCTTTATGAAAAGTTTATTTGCAAATTTGTTTTACACAAAATTTTGTAACATTATAAAAATTACTTTTAAAAAAAGGCAAAACAAACGGGCCCAATAACTGACATTGATACTACTTCCCTTAACATGTCCTTGAAGAGGATCACATTTCGTTTCAGCCATATACTATAATAGGTTGCAGCCCAAATCATGAATTTTACTTCTTATGGAATTGGGCCTTCTATTTCCTTCATGAACATCCATAACTTAGAAGCAAATAAGCAATTGAAGATAAGATGATTTATTGATTCCTCCTCCTTAAAACAGTTGGAAAGCCACCAAAAATCTATAGAGAATTTCTATTAATCTTGATGAACAAGATTGTTATCACAACACAATGACAATGAAAAGAAAAGAAATTTAAAGAAGAAAAGAGACTAGGGTTTGTGCAGAGTTTCTCTCTGTCTAAAAACTGTGAAAAATATTTATTCACTTTGCAATTGTAAAATTTTGTGAATGCAATAAGATATGAGTTGAATACAAAAATAAGGATTACTCCCTCTATTTATAACTGAGCTTGCTTTCCCACTAAGTTAAAAATCCCACAATAGAAAAATCTCAAAATATCTATTTTAGACCTAAATCGAAATCCTGTGTGATGCAATCTACTTTCACACTTTGATAACTAACACAACTCATTATAATTTGATACTAACTAATTTCGACACACCTTGTGTCGAACAACATACTACTTGACACGTGGAATTGCACTTTCAACGCACCAACTAATTCATTGTGTCTAAGCTATATATAATCATCATAGCTCTTAGTTTTGCAGTGGTCCAAGTTCATTTTCCCATATGCTACCTGCTCTTAAAGATATTGGAACCTCATTTCGATGTGCCTGTTTTGACCATGTACTATCAAATTTTTCACCAAATTGACAGTAGACATGCTATTGATCTTCATGGTAATTGTAACACCCTATTTCCCCGTCGGCAATTTATATAAAAATCTGAGTAAATTAATTTCTAAAATCCAACATCAAAATATGATGCCACATGTTTCATACATCATATATGCTTATTCAATAAGATATGCCACACAAATCACATGTTCAAAAGTCTTAAAACTTTATTGCATTTATATGCAGTGGAAAAACATCCATAAATAATCATCTCAATTCTCCAACCGGAGGTGTACTTATCATATTTCAAAAATAAGCATAGTCATAAATTAAACTCAAGCAACATAGTGTTGTACCCCAAAATTTATCCTCTTCATTTTGAGGTTTCTGGCTTATGATTGCATTATCATAAATATTCATGCATGTACATGCATAACATTCATCATATGGTTACCTGGTTCAAGGTATCTCAAATTGTGGAAGAAACTATGCGTTTCGGCTATCTCAGATCGTTTCAAGCCAAAAATCGATATTTCTCGGTTCGTATGGCTATTGCAATATTTTATGGTCAGAAAGCTATTTTGGTTTAATTCCATGTGCATTGGAATCATATCAATTTATTCTCAAGTTTATCTAATCAGATCGGAGGCCGTTTCTTCAAGAAAAAACTTAATTTGCTTATTTCTCAATAAAGTGAATTTTGGGTTTTTAGTATGTTTCGGGTGCCCTGGAAGGCATATTTCTCAGTCTGTCGGGTATTTTCTGATTATTTTTGACAGACAAGTTCCTCTCATTATTATATACAACTTTCATTCACGAGTCGGATGTAAATTATGTGAAGAAGGTCCCCAAAGGAATTGATTTCTCAAGTGGATTAAACTGAATTTTAGTATTGTACCGTGCGCTCAGTGCACTGAAACCTTCGTAATTCTTAGTTGGAAAATTGAAACTGAGCGAGGCCGGTGTCTAATTTTTTTTATCGAAGTCCTCTTTGACTTTCATTTGCAAGTCCAGAGCATTTTCCTTACCATTTAAGAGCATCTTTTTATTCTTCAGAGTTGTTTTTGGACTGAACCGAGCAATTTCCATTTGATACGCGGAGTTCGAAAAATCATATCTCGCTCGATTTTTATTGAAACGAGACGGGATCAGTGCCAAAAGCTCACAAATTTTGGTGGCTTAATTTTTCTCACAGATACTCAAGTTCAAATTTTAATCAGAAGACCCTCGTTCGAGGCAATTTCTCCGAAGTGCCCAAATAAAATTTTGCATGTGTCAGACGCTGAAAATTATGCTGAAACTTCAAAAATTCGTATCTCTTGGTCTGTTCTCCCTATCGAGTTGAAATTTTGATTCATGCAAGAAAAATCGAGTTCCGGACATTTTTTGTTTAGAGTTTGACTTCAAATTTTGCATAGATCGGGCTGATTTGGATTAATTATGAAAATTATTGGGATAATCGCGATTTGGGCTTAATTGTGGATCCAAGGCACTCTAAAGCCCAAATTTTCACACTATAAATAAATTTTTGCCTTCACAATTCAAGGAAACACAATCATTTGCCTAGTTTTGCTTCTAAATCTCAAGAATTTTCTCTCTAATTCTCTCTAAAACTTGAAAAACAAAAAAGAGAAAATCAAATTTTCCCTCCAAGCAAGCCCAACCTCCCTCCCTTGCCTACCGAACCACCGCTCGCCGCCCCTTCCCTTCGGTGAGCCACCGACAAAGCTCTGGCCGACCTCTTTTTTCGGCCGTCTCCGCCTCTTCTCTTTCTCGGACTGATCGGTCCCTCTTCTCACTCTAATCGCTCTGATCAGAGCTTGCCTCTCACCGGCCTCTCCAAGCAGTCGGAGCTCCTCCCCGTGCCTCCCTTGAGGAAGGCCTTCCAAGCCAATTTTATCAATTTTCCCCAATTCTTCAAGGAATCAAGCTCTGATTTCGATTATTCTCAACAATTCAATTCCGATTTGGTATTTTATTTGAAGAGCACAAGGAATTCATCTTCAATTTGACTCAAACTTCAAGTTCAAGTAAGTGATTAATTCAATTATGCACTTATTTTAAGTGATTTTTTACTTTTAGTTTTTCTTGAAATTGAATAGTCGAATTGATTTCATTTTCCGTGTGGATTCCGATTCTTGAATTTGTTTTGCCGAATTATTTGATTTGATTCCGATTTTGGGACGTTAAAGTGTGTCGGTGTGAAAGAATTTCGTACATAACACACACATACACTTGTGTAGTTATTTTTCTTTGCATTTAGGCTACTTCTTTGTGCATTTTGCATCATCTATCACATGCACATGCATTAGAGAGCATATAGTGATTAAATTGCATAGGAACATGTGAATTAGGACATAATTTGCATTCTTACTTGTGTCGAAATGTAGCATTCATTGCATTTTGATTCTTAGGTGCATTTGCATTGTACATAACACATATACATGCACCTAAACTCACACTCATGACATAATTTTCATCCTTTCATGTTCACATATTTGCATATGGAATAAAAGAATCAAGTTTATGTGTCGGTGTTCATTTCTTATGACATTAAAGTGTGTCGAAACTTCACTTTCACTCACTTTTTCACATGTTGATAACACATTTTCACATGAATGAATTCACAACACTTCAAACATCACAAATTTGATTATTATATGACATAATTCATGACATTCATTGTATTTAGAGTTAATTCACATTGAACACATATCATTTGCATATGATATCTCATACACTTGCATTTCATCCATCTAAGAATCATAAAAATGTACATGAAACATGCATTAACATGCATTTTTACACACTTTAATTTAATTTTAATTTTAATCAAACTTGTACATAACTTGTGTTTCATTTTATTTTGTCTTTTTTGATTACATGTAGTGAATTAAAATCTGATTCATCTCACATTTCAAAATCAAAATAAACTTGAATCGGAATTTAATTCAACACATGAAGTTTGAGTTCCATAAGCATTTTTTAACACTTTTGTACTCCGACACTCACTTTTCCTTGAAATTCTGAAGTAACGGTACGCGCTCCTTATGTTTTGGCACATTTCGACCGATTTTGGAGGTTTTGTAACCAAATTTCAAGTGCAATGTGCCGAAACGGAGTGGCTGCCCCGTCACTTTAAGGTCCGAAAAATGTCACTTCCACTCGGAATTAATTAAAACCGCTCACATTTTTTAATCCGTTGATGTTTTTGCAAGAAACCACGCGATTCTTAATCGATTCCGAGAAGTTGACTTTTTCGTTCTGATTTCGGAAAATCGTATTCCCATGCTGGTTTTTGTGATTTTATTTCACTTCTCACATGCTTATACTAGATTATAATCATATTTGTAATCGGTTTTGCATTCAGTGCTTTATTTCTAGCACTTACATTGTTAATTTTGACACTTTATTTCATGTGCAAGGTACTTTGACTTCTTTTACATGAGATACAGACTTCTAGCATCCTTATGTTGCGCTTGCACACGTGCGTGTGCATTCTATTGTCTATTTGCATATTTTTTGGATTGACACCTTCTTGCAAGAAAGGAGTAACCAGTTACCACGTAATATTTTTAAGATCTTGGCTACTGTTTCATTGGGTAACCGGTTACCATATATGGGAACCCGGGTTCCCAATGTTGCAGAGCCAAAAATCAGCAATTTTTCTACTGCTAATTTTGCCTATTTTTCACTAAAAGTGCAATTTTTCAACACAAAAACATACCAATTCATGTGATTAACAACCCATAACATTGTTAGCTGAAGATTTTGATATCTTGTGGTTCGGAGAAGGATCATGGAGCTCGAGATGAGATGATGTTAAAGTATTCAGGGGAACATAGTGAATGTCATAGTTTGGAAAGAAAAGAATTAGCCCTTCGAATGGATGTATTGAATTCGGGTGTCGAGCGGAAATAATGGTGATATGTGTAAAACAAGCTTCGATCGGGCAATAGAGTTGTATCGAGGAAATGGGTTGAAATCGAGTGAGTGATACATTTGAAATTCAAAGCGGCGGGATAAAAGGGAGTTGAAGCGTCGAAGAAAGCGGTTCGAACACGTGGAAGCGAGAGAAGCATGGTGTGCATGTTCTAAGCGTGGCAAGATCTTATGGGTCGACCGTTATGGTCGAATTAGTATAAATAGGAGTCTTAATGTTAGGATTTCGTGTGTCATATCTATTGTACTAAAATTCAGTCACATTCAAAATACCACATGGCTAGGAAGCGAATGCACGAATGATGTACGTATGATTGCACCAAAGCTTTATTATTCAACAATGTATCTTTATCCTTCAGTTTAACTTTATCTTGCATCAATATTTTTAAGTTTCTTTACTTTCAAAGTCATTTCATTTAAATGTTTTCTACCATCAAGTTCTTTACTTTTCCAAAACTTTTACATTAACGTTGTTATTTCGAGCTTTTTATACATTTGTTTACATTCTGCTTTTACGTTTGTGATTACTTTGAAAATCTTTTACACTTTAAGAGTTTATTGAATATTGCTGCATTTATATACTTTCTTCCCTTTTCGAATTTGAATGTTCTTGTTTGTCCGAACCAAATATACATTATTTATTTGATCATATCACTAAGTAATCGAAACGTACTTGAACCCATACAAAACATCCAAAAACAAGTCTCAAATATGGATCTTTATCTTAAGTTTATACCAACGGCCGATACCCCATAGGATCAATCTAGTCGATCCTGCAAGTTACCAGAGGGATTGGATAACATAATAGTCATAACGCTTATTCAATAGTTTGGAAGACTAGCGGCTGTTTCACCAGAAATCACTGTGAACAAACATACATATCAATTATAACACAGTCCTCATACAATTTAATCATTCAAATTCACAATTATCAATCAATTTAACAAATCATCTACACCCAAAACCTAACATGCATATCATCACCGACCCATAATTATACCATCTATTATAGAGTTAAAACCCCACCCTTACCTTGGATTTGAGGATTCTAAGCTTTCTACCATAAAAATTTCTTGCCTTTGCTTCCTAATTCTCTTCTTTCTCTTCTCTCTTATATGATAGTTCTAACTCTGTTCTACGATCTAAATACCTAATCAAGTTTCCTCTTATGCTCACTTAACCCCCTTGGACCCCTAATTCTATTATTCCAACCTTGTCCTTCTTTTACATAATTAATTTATTAAATAATTATTAATAATATCACCATTCTATTAATTAATTATTATAAAATAATAATATTAATATTATAATAACAATAATACTAGTAATTATACATCTCCTCCCACCCCATGTTTATACATTATTAGTCACACACCCCTAACACTTCATTCTCCATAATTTCCAGGAATCTAATCACCAACAAATTGCATCATATTACATTAGAAAATTCATCAATGCATATTAACACATCATATAGTCAATTTATTTTAATGAAATAAATTCTAACTAAATCGCGGCGTTACAATAATTGCTCCATGATCTTTTCCTGTGATTTCTTTGACCAAATGCACCATCCATGGTGTTTGAAATGCACATAGAGAAGCATCTATGTATTCTGCTTTGCATGATGATAATTCCACTACTAGTTCCTTTCTCGAACTCCAAGTAAGTGGTGCACCACATAATTAACATAAACACATATCTTGCTGTGGATTTTCAATCCTCAACATCACTACACCAACTCGAACCAATGTATCCCACTAACTTGCAATATTTTCCTTTATCAGTTGCAGGAAATAAAATGCCATAGTTGAGAGTCCCTTTCAGATACCTCACTATTCTCTTCGTTGTTGTTAGGTATGATACATTTGGCTTCTGCATGAATCTACTTACGATGCCTACACTATATGCTAAGTTAGGCCTTGTGTGATAAATATATCTTAATGATCCAATAAATCTTATGTATTGGGTTGAGTTGACATCATCTTCTTCTGAATCTTTTGACAATTGCAGTCTTGGTTCTTACATATACTCCATGTTTAGTTGTGCACTTAACAAATTTCTTCTCCCTTAGAAAAGTATCAATCTTTTTATTCCAAGCTCTTGGAGCTTGTTTGAGTCCCTACATGCTTTATGTATCCCATACATCTTTCTCTCTTCACCATGCTTCATAAACCCAAATGGTTTTTCAACATAAACTTATTCGCCTAAGGAGAAATTTAGGAATGAACACTTAATTTCTATCTTACATATGTGCCAATTTTTCATTTCTGTTATACGAACAATCAACCTGATTGTTTCAATTCTAGCCACGGGTTCAAAAACTTCATCAAAGTCAATTCCTTCCTTTTGTAGGAATCCTTTTTCCTCAAGCATTTCTTTGTGTCAAGTTACTTCACCTTTGGGATTCAACTTCCCCTTGTATGCCTATTTCACATCAATTTCCTTCTTGCCTTGAGGTAGTTCGACAAATGACTAGGTGTTGTTGTCTTCGATGGACTTCACTTATTCATTCAATGATTTCACCCACTTTGAATCCTTCAATGATTCATTTGCATTTACAGGTTCGCCATCTGCATAAAAAAGAATAATGTACCATCTCACCTTCAATATCAACTGTATTATCTAATGTAATCATACAATCTTGCAACCTTGTAGGCATGTGTCTTGTTCTTTAAGGTCTTCTTGTAATTTGTTTATCTCTAACTTCCTCTTGTCGAACTTCTCACTCAACTTGAGTTTTTGGTTCTTCAAGTAAGATTCTCACTGAATATTTCTTCACATTTTCTATCTTACATATGTGCACATTGTTCATTTCTGTTATACCAACAATCAACCTGATTGTTTCAATTCTAGCCACGGGTTCATAATCTTCATCGAAGTCAATTCCTTCCTTCTGTAGGAATCCTTTTTCCTCAAGCATTTATTTGTGTCAAGTTACTTCACCTTTGGGATTCAACTTCCCCTTGTATGCCTATTTCACATCAATTTCCTTCTTTCCTTGAGGTAATTCGACAAGTGACTAGGTGTTATTGTCTTTGATAGAATTCACTTATTCATTCATTGATTTCACCCACTTTAAATCCTTCAATGATTCATATGCATTTAAAGGTTCGACATCTGCATAAAAAAGCATAATGTACCAGCTCACCTTCAATATCGACTGTATTATCTAATGTAATCATATAGTCTTGCAACCTTGCAGGCATGTGTCTTGTTCTTTGAGGTCTTCTTGTAATTGGTTTATCTCTGACTTCCTCTTGTCGAACTTCTCTCTCGACTTGAGTTTTTTGTTCTTCAAGTAAGATTCTCACTGAATTTTTCTTCATATTTTCTATCTTACATATGTGCCAATTGTTCATTTTTGTTATACCAACAATCAACCTGATTGTTTTAATTCTAGCCACGGGTTCAAAATCTTTATCGAAGTCAATTTCTTCCTTCTGTAGGAATCCTTTTTCCTCAAGCATTTCTCTGTGTCAAGTTCTTCACCTTTGGGATTCAACTTCCCCTTGTATGCCTATTTCACATCAATTTCCTTCTTTCCTTGAGGTAATTCGACAAGTGACTAGGTGTTGTTGTCTTAGATGGACTTCACTTCTTCATTCATTGATTTCACCCACTTCGAATCCTTCAATGATTCATTTGCATTTACAGGTTCGCCATCTGCATAAAAAATCAGAATGTACCAGCTCACCTTCACTATCGACTGTATTATCTAATTTAATCATACAATCTTGCAACCTTGTAGGCACATGTCTTGTTCTTTGAGGTCTTCTTGTAATTGGTTGATCTCCGACTTCCTCTTGTTGAACTTCTCTCTCAACTTGAGTTTTTGGTTCTTCAAGTAAGATTCTCACTGAGTCTTTCTTCACATTTTCAGTCCAATCATATTCTTTATCACAATCTTCTTATTCACTAGGTCGAACAACTTGTTACCTCCTATCGAATGATATCCATTTAGGATCATCTAACTCGAATTGTCATCAAGTTTTCTTCTTAATTTATTTGGCACATTTCTATGGGCTATAGATCCAAATACTTTTAGATGACTTAAACTAGGTTTCACATGAGACCAACATTCTTTTGGAGTAATTCCTTTTAGCTTCTTCGTTAGACATCTGTTCAAAATATATGTTGTAGTCGACATAGCTTCACCCCAAAACTATTTAAGTAAATTCTTGCCTTTCAACATACTTCTCACCATATTCATGATGGTTCGATTCTTCTTTTTAGCAATTCCATTCTACTGTGGAGTGTAGGTTGGCACCATTTTGTGCATAATCCCATCTTTTTCACATAATTTGTCACATTTTTTGACACATACTCTCCACCACTATCCGTTCTCAAAACTTTGAGTTTTCGACCACTTTTCATTTCGACCATAGATTTAAACTTGGAAAATACCTTGATCACTTCACTTTTCTTCTTAATCAGGTAAGTCCATAGTTTTCGATTGAAATCATCTGCGAATGTGATGAATTATTTATTACCTCCACTCGAATCCACCTGCATTGGTCCATATACAATAGAGTATATGACTTTGAGAATAGCCTTCGATTTGCTTCCTGAATCCTTGCTAAAGCTATTCTTGTGTTGCTTTTCCTTCACACAATCCCCACCTACCTCGTTTGGAATGTCGATTTCTGGAAATCCTAAAACCATTTTTTTCTCTTTAAATAACTGATGTCTCTGAAGTTGAGATGGACAAGTCCATAGTTCCATATCCATTCGTCTCTGCTAGCTTCATTCGAAAGGCACTAGTACTCCATCACTTTAAGATTAATTATCCTCTTGCATTGACGATTCTGAAACATAGAAGAATTCAAGATTAATTATCCTCTTGCATTGACGACTCTTATCATCTTGTCTTCGACCAACTGCCTTATGTTGAGAAAGTTGCTCTTTATGCCCGATATATACAACACATGGGAAATTACAGACCTATTTCCATCTTTCCTCATAATCAGAGCATCTCAAATACCTTCAACTACTAGAGTATTGTCATTTACAAATTTTACTATGTTCTTCATTGAGGATTTTAGGTTGACAGGCCAATCTTTCCTTTCATACATGTGTGATAAGCATCCTGAATCAAAGTACCATTGCTCCTTGAATTTTTATTTATCTCTTGTTGTGACCATCAACAACATCTATTCTCCATACTTTGCAAAGTTTGCATCACTTTCTTGATTCTTTATCTTTTATGGACAGTCACTAGAATTTTAACCATACTTATGACAATTGTAACATTAAATGTGACTCTTGTCAAATTTTCGACCACCACTTCTTCCTCTACCTCCAACACCACATCTTTGGTTACCTTGGTATTAGGGTCTTCTCTGATTTGACACAATTCCTTCATGCTGGTTTCCTCTACCAGTTGAATTGTTGTAGCCACCCCTACCTTTGTCGAACCAATTTCCTATGCCTTTACTTTATTTCGCTGAGTGTGCTTGCAAAGCCACATCACTCTTCCATTATCCAGCAGCTCTTTCAGCCATTCTTTGTTCATGAGATTCAAGCGTTCCTTGAAGCTCTTCCTTTGACAAAGTTGACATATCCTTTTACTCTTCTATGACAAGTGTATAATTTTCTCCTGCACATATGCAATTTCTTCGTACACATATGCAATTTTCTCCTAATTTTACTCCTTAAAGAATATTTAAACACATTTTTCATATTTTTAATTGGAGAAAAGTATGAACCACACCTATGAAATTGTATCTAAATATTCTCCTTTTTTGTATTAACAAGTAATTTTATAGTAAAATCTGATTATCTAACCCTTTAGTTATTATAGAAACCAAAGAAATAGATTTTTTATATAAATAAAAAATAAAATAAAATAACACCACTTTTAAAGAAATAAAAACATAAACTGTATTTGTTGAATTCGAAGCAATGTTTCGAATTAGTTTTCTCTTCAGTCATATTTAAAAATCGAGAGAATAGATTATATTTTTAAAAATAAAATGAAATATGGTGGTCTAGAAATTTTATTTTGATTTTTTTAATAACACTGCTAGAAATATTCGAATTTCTTGTGGATTTACCTGCGGAAATATTTCTGCAGAAATGCCTGCAGATGTTTCTGCGACTTTATTAAATAAATCAAATTCCCTATAAAAAATAATTCTACAACAAATTTCGCAGGTATATCAGTGAATTTTACTACCAAATTCAAATATTGAATAAAACACCATTATACCACACAAAATCCGTTGGTAATTCAGTAGGAAATGTTCCTGCGAATTAAATTTTTTTGTCTAAATATTTAGTTTCTAATTAAATTAATGGTGTGTAAATTTTGATATATATGTATAGAATTCTTCACTTGCGTTTTTAAAATAAATTTTCTTTCTCAAAAATTTAACAAATTTAAATATTTTTGAAAAATAATAGTAGTTTTGTTTAAATTTTATAAAAAAATAGTATTCCTTGTTTTTTCTATTTTACAAAAAATATTAATTATTTTGATGGTGTGTTTTATTTAGTTTTAAATTTTTAATCCTTATTTTTATAATCTGTTAATTATTTTTTATAATATTTTTTAATTAATTTTTTTACTTTAATTTATCTTAAAAATATGTCAAAAAAAATATAAAACTTACATTACACGTGGACTAAACTTAGGACAATTTTTTTTAACTAAATCAAATAAAAAATAAAGTTATCCGACAAGAAAAACTAGTTAAAAATATTTATTAAAATTTTTTAAATTTTTTACTATTCTTATATAGAATACAAATTTTCTTTAAAAAAATATTAATATCTTAAAATATTGATCATTTATTCATAATTTTACTGATAAAAGAACAATCATTTAGTACTAATAAGTGTATAAAAATACCTCTATCTATCGTCCATTAAATTTTCATAGCTATATCTTTTCTATGCCTACGGATATTTAGGCTGTCACTATAACCAACCGTTGGTATATGTCAAGTTTGTTTTAGTGTAAAATTCAATTGAACCCAAAATGTGATCAGAAAGCCTTGGCATTGCCGAAAATTAACCAATGGCTCAAGCATTGCTATATAAAATATTTATGCATTAAAAAATATTTCTTTTATTCTTACTCTTTTGAATTCTTGCATGGATTTATGGTCTTAGATTTTTGCTTGTTGAGAGAATGTTTCAATTATTGTTAAAATTTTGTAGTAAAGTTAAAAACTCGATTTCCAAATAGTGGTTTATATCAATTTTTGTAAATGCATATGTCTCCATTTGTATTGAGGAAAGAAGATGTTCCAAACGTAAAGTGTTCATTGGCTAACTAAATACTCCAAAGAATTTTTTTTTTAATGACAATATTTGAAAGATATCTAAACAATATATTAGGTGTGATTCTATTTACTCTAGACCAATTTTCAGATCATCAATGCCCTTTTATCTAAGTATATTAGAGTCTTAAGAGATACGAAAATGCACATTGACCAACAGTCCCTTCACAAGTATTTTGGGGACATTACAAAAACTTTATGTGACGGTATTAAGTCCAAATTATTTTTGGTGCGATGAACACATTGCTATGAGTATTTAATATATATGCTATAAAATAAATATGTTATTAAGCTTATTCATTAAGAAGTAAAACATTTTTTAATGTAATTTCTTAGTTGTTTTTTATGTTACTTAATTGGCGACGAAAATTTCAGTTAGTATACTTGCTATATATTAGTTTTTCTTTTTTTCTTTCAAAACATGAATATAATGTTAAGCCAGACAGGATGAAATCATACTAATCAACCACATAAAACTCAATTTGGAAAATTTCATTTTCAGCTACCTTAAGGACCTAATTTTCAGCCACCACATGAAATCACATTAATTGATCACATGAAACACAATGGGTAGTTCTGTCAAAGAGTTGTTATTGCAAGTCACATTGATTAGATTTTTTAAATTGAATTTATCGGTTTAATTTTTTTTTATTAATACTAATTAATGTTAGAGAATCAAGAATGCGGAAGAAATATCATATTTGTTAGAAAAGATTGAACACTATAGAAGTGAGAAAACCCACACATTTATCACTTTAAAGTTTTAGGTGGATATATGATGTGTCTCTCACAAAAGTGTGGTCTGATTAACATGCTCCCTACTCGAATTGCCCCCGACAATTAATACACAATGGTTGGGTTATGATGTTAGATCATATTTCAAATAAAGTTAATTAGTAAAAAAAAAAATATACCTAATTAAGTGTTGATTATACACCAAGTAGCCTTATAAAGAGAGGTTCCATATTTCAAATCTCATCTAACACATAATAGAATATCACAATTCTTCTAATTTGCTCAAAGCACAAGGTCACATATGAAATCACATTTTCAACTTCATCAATTCCATGTCACTTAAATGTGTTGTTGATTTAGGCATACCAGATATCATACACAACCATGGCCAACCCATGTCACTTTCAAAGCTCATTTCTTCACTACAAATCCATCCTACCAAAAAATCGTGCATTTATCAATTGATGCGAATCATGACTCATTCTAGATTTCTCTCTCAACAAAATGTTATCGATAATGAGTTAGAAACTGAGTATACGTTTGAAGACAGAAACAAGACAATAATAAAGATAAATTTTTTAGAGGTGGTGTTTTATGGACTGCAGCTTCTCTTGTATATTGAAGAGTTTAATTGCCTTAGAAAATATGATCCAAATGAGTTTTATATATAGAGACTCAAAATTACAAAGATATAAATGCTACATAGGAAATGCTATATAATAAATGCTAGATATTTCTAAGGAGGTGTAGATCCAAGGAATGGACTTTTCTCATCCTAATAGAATATAACTTTTATTCTTCCTTTTGACTGCATTTAATTTTATTCCAACAAAACTCCCCCATAAAATTAAATGCTTCTTCGATCCATCATTCCCAACATCCTTTTGCCTATGTCGAATAGCTCCTTTGATAATGGTTTTGTGAAGATGTCTGCAGCCTGGTCCTTGCTTGCTACATGTTTTAGTTTGACACTTCTTTCATTCACATGTTATCGAATGAAATGGAATCAAACATCAATGTGTTTGCTTCTTTCATGATTTACTAGGTTCTTTGCTAGTTCGATTGCAAATATGTTATCCACTTGAATTGTTGTTGCATCTTCTTGTCTTCGCTCCATCTTGCTCAATAGTCTTCTAAGCCATATTGCATCACATACACACCACAATGTTGCTACATACTCTGCTTCACATGTCGGAAGAGTTATAATTGGTTGCTTCCTTAAAACCCAAGTAAAAGAAGTATTTCTCATGAAGAAAACATAGTCTGAAGTGCTCTTTCGATCATCTATGTCTCCACACCAATCACTTTCAGAGTAGCTGGTTAACTTGTAATCTTTTGTTCTTGAGTAAAACATTCCAAGTGACACAGTTTCTTGGACATATCAAAGGATCCTTTTCAATGCCTTCCTGTGTGTGTAAATTGACTCTTCCATAAATCGACTCACAATACCAACACTTAGCGAAAGATTTGGAAGACTTCCTACCAAGCTTCAAAATTTACTTGCTTCTACACACCCTCCCCCATCAAATTTCGAAAGCTTTGTTCCTAGTTCCATCAGTGTCGAAATTGGATTGCAGCTATCCATTTTGAATCTTTTCAAGATGTCTTTTGCATGTTTTTCTTGTGAGATGAAGATTCATGTTTCTTCTTGTCGAACTTCTATGCCAAGATAGTATCTCATCAGGCCTAAGTCTTTCATCTCAAACTCACGTGTCATTGTGCTTTTGAATTCTTCGATCAACTAGTCATTGTTGCCCATGAAGTTCAGGTCATCAACATAAAGAGCAACAAGTAGTATATCTTCTATGTTCTTATTCACGTACAGAGCATGTTCGTAGGTACATTGTTGAAAACCTTTCTCCTTGAAGTATGTGTCAATGTGTGTATTCTATGCACGTGGTGCCTGCTTCAACCCATAAAGTGGTACTTCGATGTGGACTTCTTCGAGTATACTGTAACATCCTAATTTTTAATTGTTAATTGTTAATTTTAATTATTATTATTTATTATATTGTGTGATAATTAATTTAATTAGGTGATTTAAATGAATATTTGAATTATTTGAATATGTGTGTTATTTAGACAATTGGGTTTTATGAGTAGAAATGGAATTATTTAGTATTGCGCCTAATTATAAGAATGGAAGTAATAAGGAGGTGTTAAGTGTTAAGTCCAAATTGGAGTTTACTAGTTAGTAAAGGGTTAGAGAAAAACATAATTAGAATTATCATTTGGAGAAAAAGAAAGAAAGAAGAGAAGAGAAGATGAGAAGAAGAGAAGAGAGGTGAAACCCTAAGGAAGAATCTTCAAGAGGTAAGAGGGAGAATCTTCATTATTATGCATTTTTATGTTGTTGGGTAGTGATTAGTAACCTACTATAGGATCGGGTATCTCTATTTCTAGGTTTTTGATTCTCATGAAGTTGTAATTTGGGGATTTTGATGATAAAAACTAGATTTGATGATATAGATAGGTTCCTGATAAGTCCCAAAATATTATTATTTTGTATATATAATTTATGGCACTTATTCGTTCTTTTGTTGATATTCTTCGAATAAATCCCCCACTTTTTGTATAAATGTGTATATTTAGTGTATAATCAAGTTTTTGTGTAAATATTGTATCATTTGATAGTTTTCTATTCATTTTGTAGGTATCCATTCATAATTGGAGCATTGAGTAATAAAGTGTCGAAGAAACGGCTTCAAACGTGCGATTTGAGCAACTCATCAATGAATAAGGCTCAAATCAAAGAATAAAAAAATCATAAATTTGATTTATATTTTTTCATGGTTAGATAAGAAATTGAATAAGCTTTCCAACGCTTTAAACCAGACACAATTCCGAGTTACGGTTCTCAAGTTATGGCCAAAATATTGCTGAAAATTTCTAGTTTTTTTCAGCAGCGCCCCGAGCTAGCTCGGTGGTGTAGAGGCGCTCCAGAAATGTAAAAATGCACTAAAAACGTAGTTTTGAGTGCCAGGCAGTGCGGGCTGGGCAGAAACTCATATTTAGGAGAAAAAACACATTTTTTAGGTTATGGTTGGGTATTTTTGGTCCTAATTTATCAAACCTTTATATTTTTGATAGATTAGCTTGAAAACAACACTAGGGTCTTGCTTATGGATGATTGGAGGTGGATTGCTCTTCGATAGGCTATGACAACCCGGTGTAAATGAATGGTTTATCTATTCTCTTCACTTTGTATTTCTCTATTGATTGGTTATGTATGTATATTTATCTTGAACACATGTATATTTGTCGCCCTTGGCGTTGTATAAAGATTTCTTTATGAATCTGTGTTGATAATTGTCTTAGGTTTATACTCTATGTTAGGGATTTGAGTTTTGCTAGACATAGATTGCTTAGATTCTTACCTAGGATGATTATCTGTTAGTTTCTGAATGCTAGAAATGGGTTTAGAGTTGACATTTACTTAGAGTATCTGATCTTAATGCCTCTGTGTTGGTTGTTTCGAGCTAGAGATAGTCGTTATGAGTGGCGCGGTTGACTTCTGGGTTGTCGAGGTATGCCAGACGAGGATATCGAGGTGATGCGGTAGAATTCTCAATTTGGGTTAGAAATAGTTTAGGCTGTGAGAGGTATGTGATGACACAGAGGAGTATCGTAGGATAAGTATGACATGGACAGTAGATTTAAGTCTGTGACGGGTAGTGTGCATTCGTTCCGGACAAGCTGTCTATCCTTTATACTTTTTGTTTATTTACTTTTTGTCTTTTATTTTCAACTATTTAATCTCAAACTCATTAATGGTAGAATTGTCAAATGACGAACCAATAACCAATCTCTATGGACACGATATAATATAACCTAACCAGTATATATCACCCGGTAAAAATAAATACCAAAATCTTTGCTTGTCTCTTAACACCACAACAACAAAATAGTGTCGTTGTCGGGGATTAGTTTTATTGTTTCTGTATTGCGATAATTCCGTTGTTTTTGAGTTTTGTAATTAATATATATGTTGTATAGACCTTGTATATGAACTTGTATATTGTTACATGTACATGTTGTGTGTTTACTTTCCATACTTGTGCATATTTGTGATTTTCTTAGTTTTCACGTATTGTGAATTGACTCGTTATCGTAATGTTTGTTGTGTGAATGTTAGGACACTTTCTTTAGATTTGCACGGTGTGAAAATATCATGGCATGACGAGGGGAGGTTACTAGTTCACACAATAAAGGCTTCGAGCTTACGACGTAAAACAAGCATGTTTTTGTTTGTTTTTGTTTATGTTTGTTTATGTGTGTGGTGGTTTGTGTTTTAACAAATTGAAATAGGACTTGCTGTTAATTTCAAATCTTCACTTTTGAACTTCTTAATTCATTTTCACCACTTTTTCGTATCGTTATTTGTGTTTGTTTTGTTTTGTCTAATTGTGTTTTTCTTAAGCTTGTCATGTTTATCTTGAAGAGTTTTGTTGGATGTAAATTTTGTAAATTTTGTTTTTCTAATTCTTTTGTTTGTTGTTTGGACTCAAATTTTGGTCTGGTAGCATGAGGTTGTATTTTGTGATTTTCCGAGTTTGATCGTTTCAACTCGCGGATGTATGGTAATGATAGTTTCAAAGTTGGTACACGTCAGGTACTCGTTTATCGCTTTCTATAGCATAACATGTTTAGGAAATTTATCATTTGTACAATTACCATGTCATTCATTCTTTTTGCATTACTTGCTCATGAATTGAATCACTTTAGTTCCCTTTTTACCCGTAAATGTGAGGAAGCTTTCCATTGTTTACATATTTTATAGGCCACAATTCTTGTTTTAACTGGATTTTATTATGCTTAATCTTTTATTTTGTGTTGATCGTATGATTGCAAGAAAATGATCAAGGCATTTTTGTTTGAGTTTGAGCATAACTACTTTGGCCAAATATTCAATTCACCTTGTGAGTGTATGATCATTTGTTAACCCCTTTGAGATTTTATCAACATCCATTTTTATTTGAAATTGATGCTTGTCTATGAGTGTCAATTCACTTTTTGTATGGATGTTAATTTCTTTGTTTCTTGAGCCCTCAACTATATGTTGTTGTATGAATTTTTACCTTGCCTTAGAAAGTAGGGAGTATTCACACATTAATGTTGGTTGAATTCAAGTTGGGGAGAGGAATGTTTGTGTACTTATGAATGTGGCTTCAAAATCTTGATATTGATAAAAAATGATGAAGTTTAACTATATGTTGGCCACAGTTGACTTTTTGTTCAATACAACTGATTTTCAATCATTTGCAATCGACTGAGCAAACTTAGGCTATGAGGCTTGAAACTTGACATGGTGATACTTTAATACATATGAGGAGGCATGATGATCACTTGATCCATTAGAACACATCTTTGTCTTGAGAGAAGCAAAACCCTAATTATGGGTTGATTGCTCATGAGAGGGTTTGTCTGGTCAACCCTTGAGTAGTTCTTAAGTATGGAGATGCCTCTTGATCTTGAAAATAGGAGGAAAAATTTTGGGGTATAACAGAATGGCTCTGTTTTAAGCTTTGTATGGCAGAAGGTGTAGGATGCCTTTGTGTTGGTATGAATCTAGAGAGAGTGTTGTGGTTGGACCTAAGATAGTTCAACAGACTACGGATAAGACTAAGATGATTATGGAAAAGATGAAGATTGCCCAGAGTCGTTAGAAGAGTTATCATGATAGGAGAAGGAAGGATCTTGGCTTTGATAAAGGGGATTATGTGTTTTTGCAAGTTACTCCTGTCACTGGTGTTCGTAGAGCTTTGAAGTCAAGGATGTTGACTCCACGTTTTATTGGTCCTTATCAGATTATTGAGAAAGTAGGTGAAGTGGCCTATCAAATTCATCTGCTGCCGTCACTTTCTAATCTTTATGATGTATTCCATGTATCTCAATTGAGGAAATATATAGCAGATATGTCTCATGTTTTGCCGCTAGATGATGTGCAAGTTAGAGCTAATTTGACGATTGAGACTTTACAGATGCGTATTGAGGATCGAGAAGTTAAGAAACTTTGAGGGAAGGAAATCATTTTGGTAAAAGTGGTTTGGAGAGGTCCTGCTAATGGTAATGTGACTTGGGAGCTGGAGAGTCAGATGAAGGATTCATATCCTGAGTTGTTCGCTTGAGGTAATTTTCGAGGGCGGAAATCTTTTAAGTGGGGGAGAGTTGTAACATCCCGATTATTAATATTTAATTATTATTATTTATTATATTGTGTGATAATTAGTTTAATTGGGTAATTTAAGTTAATATTTGAATTATTTGAATATGTGTGTTATTTGGAAAATTGGGTTGTATGAGTAGAAATGGAATTATTTAGTATTGGGTCTAATTATAAGAATCAAAGTAATAAGGAGGTGTTAAGTGTTAAGCCCAAATTGGAGTTTACTAGTTAGTAAAGGGTTAGAGGAAAGCATAATTAGATTTTTCATATGGAGAAAAAGAAAGAAAGAAGAGAAGAGAAGAGGAAAAGAAGAGAAGAGAGGTGAAACCCTAAGGAAGAATCTTCAAGAGGTAAGGGGGAGAATCTTTATTATTATGCATTTTTATATTGTTGGGTAGTGATTAGTAACATGCTATAGGATTGGGTATCTCTATTTCTAGGTTTTTGATTCTCAAATTGAAGTTGTAATTTGGGGATTTTGATGATAAAAACTAGATTTGATGATATGGATAGGTTCCCTATAGTAAATACATGTTAGATGATGCTTTAATGATGATTAATAAGCATTAAAAATGTTTTGGGATGGTAATTTCGTGAGTGGTGCAGTGCTGTTCGCAATAGATTTTTCTGCACAGCGCGAAGGCCGCTGAGCGTGCTAGGGGCCGCTGAGCGCGCCTTGCTGCATGTAGAAAAATAAGATTTCTGATTTTTGCATAGTTGGTTAGATATTTTATTGCTTATGATTTATCATTAATTTACATGATATCTAATAATTGTATTGAGGAGTATTAGATTGTTTTCGAATGCGATTTCGTTGATTACATGCTACTTGAATTAGTGTATGTATGTTATGTTTTGGATGAATTATTGAGAATAACATGTGATTGCTTGTATGTTATAGGATATTGGTGATCCATGATAATTGGAAATGCTTGTTGTAGTTGGAACATGATGTTTGTGCAACATAATGGATAATTCAAATGTGTTGGATTATTGTGGTATGCTTAATAATTAAGGTTTATGGATAATCTTAATTGCATATGTGTTGAGTAACTTGTACATGCATTCATTGGGAGTTGAAACTCCGGATGTTGGCTTGATCCTTGAATGGAAATAGTAGCGGTGAAACTTTGGATTCACAATGTGTTTGATCCTATATGGATATAGAAGTAGCGGACTATTATGTTCATATGATGGCTTTGGTCTTGTCCAGATCGGAAGCGTGGCTTAGATTCTAAGTTATTGAATCGAAAGCGAGGTGAGCAAAATGTTCACGATGGTACCACATGCATGAGTCACATTGCATTGTTGTCTCATGAGTCATTAAAGAATGTATGTGTATGTTGGAATTTGTGGTAATTGACTATATTGACCATTAAATTGCTTGTATTGATGATATTCTTGCTACTTGTGATAAATGCGAGTATGTTATACTTAGAATATTTGTATATATTTATTATTTGGAATATCACATGAAGTGTGTAGAATTCTTGAATATATGTTGTTTCTATATTGCTTTCATCTTTCATACATTTGTATAATGATGTGAATTCTCACGCTTCTGTTGTGATGTTTCCTCTATTTGGGTAACGTGCAGGTTCCGAGGATAGTGGTGCTTCACACAATACTAGTTGTGAAGTTTATATAGTTATTCCTTATACTAGGTCGTGAGTCATTGCTCTGGTCATGTAACACGTGGATTAGTTGGATTTATGCTTCTATGAGATATTTGTTATGTATTCTCATATATTATGGATTTGTATTTTGAGATACTATGTTGATGTGGCCTTGGTGTTGATGTATGAATTCTTATGACTTGATTTATGTTATAGAATCATCTTTATTTCATTCAATGGTTATAGTATGATATATAATCATTGATAGTATCTGAAATGTGTAATATTTCGCTGTGTAATGCATAGTTTTGTTTAAAAGCATGAGATTCAAATATGTGTTATGATTATGACCAGGTTGCAATTTTGGAAAACATATAATGTATACATATATATATATATATATATATATATATATATATATATATATATATATATATATATATATATGTGTGTGTGTGTGTGTGTGTGTGTGTGTGTGTATTCTAAATGTGACATCCCTTGTATGTGTGCATTTTATTTTACTTTGATTTATATGTTATTTATTATGGGGTAGAAGAGGGGTGTTACACACACTATTCAGAAAAGCGGATTTGACATCCATCTGAAATGTTTTCCATTTAAATTGAGATGCATGAGAGATGAACAATCTAATTGTTTCCATTCTTGCAACAGGTGCAAATACTTCATCATAGTCAATTTCTTCATTCTGTTTGTAGCCTTTTGCCACAAGTCACGCCTTATACCTTTCGATTTCTCCTTAAGCATTCATCTTCTTCATGAATACCCACTTCACACCAATTGTTTGACTTTCTTCTGACAACTATGCAAGTTCCCAAGTGTTGTTATGTTCAATGGCCATGAATTCTTCGTTCATGGCATTTTTCCATTTTTCATCTCTCCATGCTTCTTCAAAACTAATGTTTTTAGAATCTGCCAACAGACATACAAGATATACTTCTTCTATGTTATCATATAGATCTTGTAAGCTTCACATTCTGGGTTGTGAGGGTTCATTTTCACTATCATAGTCTTCATGATCTATCGAAGTGTTTGTCGGTACAACAAAAGATGATTCTACAGCTTCAACCACTACTTTTTTTGAATTGTTCCAGTCTCATCTGCTTGCTTCATTCACACGAACGTCTCTACTTACTATCACCTTTTTGTTTACAGGATTGAACAACATGTATCCCTTTGTATTTTTATCATACATAATGAGTATGTACTTTTGAATCTTGTTGTCAAGCTTCGTTCTTTGTTGATCTGGTACATGTCCATAAGCAACACTACCAAAGATTTTGAAATGAGACACAGTTGGCTTCTATCCACTCCAAGCTTCCTGTGGTGTTTGATCTTCTAGCTTCGAATGTGGACATCTATTATGCTTAAAATTCCTTTGACATGTTCTTGTTCTTAAGCATTGATCAAACCATGTCAAGGGTTGTTTGATTCTTCCTTTCAGCCACCCCATTTTGTTGAGGTGAGTACGCCGCAGTTAGAAATCTTTTTATCCCCTACAATTTACAATACTTCATGAATGCTATTGAAGTATACTCTGCACCTCTGTCTGATTGAAGGGCCTTGATGTGTCTGTCAGTTTCCTTCTCCACCAATACTTTAAACTTTTTGAATACTTTTAATGCTTCAGATTTTTCTTTCAAGAAATAGACCCAAGTCTTTCTTGACAATTCATCAATGAACAAAATGAAATACTTCTGACCACTGAAAGATTATGGAGTAATTGACCCACATATGTTAGTTTGAATCAATTCGAGAATATGTTTGGCCTGATAATCCTCCTTCTTTTGAAACGAGGTTCTTGTTTGTTTACTAAGAACACAATCTTCACAGAATTTTTCTTCATACTCCATGTCTGGAAGTCCATGCACCATGTTCTTCTTTGCTAACCTCACTACCCCAACATGATGTAAATGACCAAAACGTAGATGCCATAGAGACGATTTTTCTTCGATGGTAACCTACAGACATTTTTCTCAAACTCTCCTCAAATTCAACTTGTACATTTGATTCTTCCCCATTTTGACTTCAGTGACCAGATGTCCAGACTTATCTTTGGGATACAACGTTCGATCTTTCATGAGAATTGAATATCCCTTCTTAGTCAATTGTCCCAGACTCAATATATTTTCTTTGAGATCTGGCACATAATACACATATTGGATTGACCCAATCAAGTCATCCTCCTGCACATAACAGATTGTGCCCTCTCCTTCAACCTTTATCTTTGATGCATCTCCGAAAGATACATGGCCATCTTAAATCTTTGAAATCTCTCTAAAAAAGTGTTTCTAACCATACATATGATTACTTTCTCCTGAGTCAAGATACCACATAGTTTATTTTTCTACGTCTACTTCCTTTTGAGTCATTAGTAGAAAACCTTCATTTGAACCTGCATCTAGGGCAAAGCTTGTTGTCTCTTCCACCTTTCTTTTAAGACGATAGTCTTTTGCAAGATGTCTCACTTTTCCACAGTTGTAGCAATTATAGGAATTACATTCCTTCGCATAGTGCCCATGTTTGTTGTATTTGCAACATTCAATGTTTGTGCACTTTCTTCGACCACCTCTTTGACCACGTCCTCTACCACGCCAATTTTGTTGGCTTGATTGTCCTCTTTCGAAGTTGTTGTTTTGATAACTTTGACCACCATCACGTCCTCCATGGCCACGTCCTCTCCCACGAAAGTTTTAAGATAAGAGTTTCTTTTCGTCTATGGAGAGATCCTTATTTTGTTCTGCATCATAGGATGCCTCCTCCTTCGTCTTCATCTTGCGTCGTTCGTGTGCTTCGATAGAACTTGCAACTTCTTCGACAGTAACTCTCGAAAGATTCTTCGAATCTTCTAGTGCACATACTATATTTTCAAACTTGTCTATGAAAGATCTCAAAATCTTTTCAACAACACGAGCATCCGTAAATGCTTCTCCATTTCGACTCGGTTTGTTTTCTACCGTTTGCACACGCGTTATGTAGTCCGACACGGACTTCGTCTCCTTTGTCTTCATTATTTTTAGTTCACCTCGAAGAGTTTGCAAGCGAACTTGCTTAACTCTATCTGCTCCTCTAAACAATCTTTCAAAGGTGTCCCACGCTACTTTCGACGTAGTCGAACCAGCAATCTTCTCAAAAGTTGATTCATTGAAAACTCTAAACAACATGTACAATACTGTTTTGTCTTTCGATTGCGTCTCTTTCAATGCCTTATTCTGGGTTGTTGTATACCCAGTTGTATTAGTTGGTTCTTCAAACTCATCCCTTGTTACTTCCCACATGTCTAGAGATCCAAGAAGCGCCTTCATCTAGATACTCTAATTTTCATAATTTGATTTTGATATTTGTGGTAGTGGCATTTGATTCGTCATGTTCGCCATGGGCTCTGATGCCAATTTGAAGATAGAAACAAGACAATAACAAAGATAAAATTTCTAGAGGTGGTGTTTTATGGACTGCAACTTCTCTTGTATATATATTGAAGTGTTTAACTGCCTTAGAAAATATGATACAAATGAGTTCTATATATAGAGACTCAAAATTACAAAGATATAAATGCTATATAGGAAATGCTATATAATAAATGTTAGATACTTCCAAGGAGGTGTAGATCCAAGTAATGGACTTTTTTCATCCCAAAAGAATATAACTTTTATTATTCCTTTTGATTGCATTTAATTTTATTCCAACAACATTAACGGGTGTATCTAGATTATTACTTAAGGAAAATCCACTGAGTGTAACAACATTTGTTCAAGCAATGCTCAACCCGATTATGACAAATCCATGGCATCAACTGTTTTCATGGTTACAAAGTAATGATTCTTCAGTATTTGAAACGAAAAATGGGAGGTTGCTTTGGGATTATACTGTCCTTGACCAAATAATCAACAATTTATTTAATGATTCCATGGAAAGTGATGCTTGTCTTGTGACCAATTTCTTGATTGACAAGTGTAGTGGGATGTTCAATGAATTGGAGTCATTGGTTGATGTTGGAGGAGGCACATGGACCATAGGAATGGCCCTTGCTAAATCATTCCCAAAATTGGAGTGTATTGTATTTGATCTTCCACATGTTGTTGATGGCTTCCAAGGAATTGAGAATCTAAAATATGTTGGAGGAGATATGTTTGTAAAAATTCCTTAAGCTAATGTTATTTTGATAAAGTTAAATTATCATATAACAATTTAAAAAATATAAAATGATTTAGGGTTAATAGCCTTCTACCCCCTGCCATATGAGCGTGTTTTGATTTTCCCCCCTTAAAAAAAATTTTGTTTCCAGACCTTAACAAATAAAGATTTCAGCTCCAAAGACCCTGATGCATTTTTTTAGCAAAGATTCTATTATTTTGCCTATGTGACAATTCACGTTGCTTTTCTTTTTATTTTTGAATTATTTTTTAAAACCAAGTGGTATTTTTATTAGTTATTTATTTAATTTTTTAAAACACTATTTTTTTATACTTTTTATAATAATTTTTTTACGTTTTATTAAATTATTTTTATTATTTATTACTTTATTTTTTTACGCTTTTTAAATTTTATTAACTTTTGTACACTGAATTATTTTTATTTTTTAATAGATTTTTTTAATTGTTTTATTTTATGAAATTAGTTTTATTTAATTAATATTTCTTAGAAATTATTTTTTAAAAAAATATTGTTTAAAAAAATAATGTTTAAAAAAAAATATAAAAGTATAAAAAAATAATGTTTCGTAAAAAAATAATTATAAAAAAGTATAAAAAATAATGTTTAAAAAAATTAAATAAATAATTAATAAAAATGTCACTTGAATTTAAAAAATAATTCAAAAATAAAAAGAAAAGTCATGTGTGCCACGAGCAAAATAATAGAATCAAAAAATGCATCTTTGAGCTGAATCTATTTGTTAAGGTCTGAACAAATTTTAAAGGGAAATCAATACTGTCGTATGTGGTACAAGGCTATTAACTCAATAATTTATAGTGGTGATACCATAATAAAAAGCATGGTTTAAATTGTATTCTTTGTTTTTTTAACAAACTTAGTAGTTGTTTATTTTCTATATATAAAATTCTAAGTTTGATAAATTTCTATATACTTTGTTTTTTTTTTTTTTAACAAACTTGGTAGTTGTTTAATTTCCATGTTGTGTTAATTCTTTTTTGAGTTATGCAATATTTTTAACACACTATTATCATATTGCACATGAGGAAGAAAAATAATTTTTTTAGAACTAAAATTTGTTAATTTGAATGACAATGTAGTGGATATTGCATGGTTTGAACGATGAAGAATGCCTAAAGATATTAAAAAGTTGTAAAGATGCAATAGTAAAGAAAGGTAAAGATGGAAAGATGATTATCATCGACATGGTAGTGGAAGAAGAGAAGGAAAAGATTGAAACACTACTCTTTTTTTATATGCCTATGACGGTTCTGCTTACTGGTAAAGAGAGAACGAAAAAGGAATGGGTCAAGTTATTTTCCTCTGCAGGTTTTAATGACTACAAAATAACTCCAATTTTAGGGCTTAGGTCTGTCATTGAGATATATCCATAATAAAATCTAGTCATTTTGTTCAAAGAATAAGAGTGATTAAACTTCATAGTCAGTCATACAAGTGGTTTTGGTTTATGTACTCCCTCTGTTCAGTTTTACTCATGGTTTTTTCTGTATGTTTTGTATATAAATCAAAATAGTCAATAGGCTTAAATACATTTTTGGTCCTCGTGTTTTAATCAACTCACGAAAATAGTCTTGTCTTTTTTAAATCAACGAAGTTGATCCTAACCTTCACCCTACCTCTCCACAAATGTTGATGTGTCAAAAAAGACATATGTGGCATTGGTTCCATGGATAGTCACGTTATTAATTCAATTTTTATTATTTGAAAATAATACTTATATATTGAAATCATTATTTAAAATAATACTTTTATTCCTCCATTCATCCTTTCCATTTAACCTTCATTCCACAAACCATTTCCCCACCATTTCACGAGCACTAGAACTCAGAAGAGCATCAATCATGGCATCCAACAGTAGAGAAGAGTACAACCCGAAATACGCGTCTAGGTAAGCGGTTAGGATTTCTATTTATATTTGTCTTTGTTTCTTCTCTATTTAGGGTTTTATTAGAAATTAGGATTTCTATTTCTTTGCTCGTCTATTTCTATTTCTTCTTCCGTGTTTATGTTTTGGGATTCGGGTTTTATGTATTTTGGGCTGTATAAAGAAGATGATTAGAAATTAGGGTTTCTATTTCTAATGTGTATTTCTCTAGAAGGGTTATGCTCAGGTCCAACGAAGAACAAAGGTTGAAGCTACGTATTAACCATAAGGGTAGATTTGTAAGTTTTTCTGTCAAATGTTACGTGGAGGGTTTAGTGTATGAGATTAATTTCGGTGTTGATGTTGATTTTGTGAACTATAACTGTTGGTGGGTATACGAAGTTCGAGTGTTTGTGGTACCAACATCCAAAACTCTTATTTCAACGCGTACTTAAGCCTCTAAACACAGATGTTGACCTGTTGCAGGTTATTGCATATTCAAAAGGGTACAATTTAGTAGATGTATTTGTTGAATATGAAGTGGATATACCAAAAATAGTTGAGGTTGGTGATGAAGGACCTTTGGATGATGATGTCATTAATGAAGTTCCCTTGGATGATGATGTTAGTAATTCTGAGAAAGAAGGTACTAATGGAGCCAACTCTGATGAAGTTCTTTTGGATGGTGATGTCAACAATGAAGTTCATTTGGATGAGGATGTTACTAATACTGGGAAAGAAGGTACTAATTGAGCAAATTCTGTTGTGGAAAGCTACTAGATGTAGTATTGTGCAAGACTGGAACAATATAATGCACAGAAGGAAGGACATCAACAGAGATGCAAATTTTGAAATTAACAAGGTTCAACCTGCATAATAGACTAGATCAGTATTTAGTACTAACACAACATGTGATTTTCATGTCAACAACATGTGTGAAGCTTTCAATAGGGAAATAATTAGCATAAGGGAGAAACCAATAATCACTTTGCTGGAGGGTGTCAAGCATTACATAACAATGAGCATTGTGAAGAAAAACAAATGCTTGAAACGTACAATGGTGAGATTTGTCCTAAGATTCAGAAAATAATTGAGAAAAACAAAAGAGTCGTTGAGGGATGGAAGGAAACTTGGTATGGTGATGATGAAATGGCTATGTTTAGTGTGTATAATGAAACTGATATCTATACTGTGAAAATGGCAAATAAGTCTTGTGCATGTCGTAAATGGGACCTAACTGGTATACCTTGTGCACATGCTATTTTCTGCATTTGGCACAATGGACTGGATGTTGAAATTTATGTGTCATCTTACTATAGGAAATCATAGTGCCTAGAACCTTATGCTCACATTGTTCTACCTTAAAATGGACCAGATTGTGGCCAGCCAGAAATACTAAGCACATTCATCCACCAATTATGAGAAGGGCACCGGGTAGGCCCAAGACGTTAAGGAACAAGGCCAATGATGAACCAAGGAATACTGGTGTGCTACCGAGACAATTGAAAACAACCAAGTGCACAAACTGTAGCAATCATACATAACATGGGACATGTAACGGCAAGAGTCTTGTTGATAGGCGATTCAATTGGAGGAAACAAGCAGCCCAAAAAGAAGGCAAATGATGTTGAAGTTATTGCTCAAGGATCACAAGCTCCACAAACACAACCGTCTCAGAATTAGATTAGACATTAGTTGCTTTTGTTGTTTTGTGTGGATGCAATTTATATGTTACTTGTGTTGTCAATGTATGCTCCACAAATAAATGCTTTTTAGTTTGGATATGATTATGTTACTATTTTGGTAATGTAATGACAATTATTTTGGTTATGTAATGTCATGGTATTTTGGACATGTAATGACAATTATGCTTTAATGTAAGCCTTAATGTAGTGACAATTGATCCATGTTTAGTTCAACATAATTAATTGCTTCAATTTTACATTGTAATGACAATTGACCTATGTTTGGTTCAACACAATTAATTGCTTCAATTTTACATTGTAATGACAATTGATCCATGTTTTGTTCAACATAATAAATTGCTTCAATTTTACATTGTAATGACAATTGATCCATGTTTGTTTCAACACAATTAATTGCTTCAATTTTATACTGTAATGACAATTGATCCATGTTTGGTTCAACACAATTAATTGCTTCAATTTTACATTGTCATTCAAACAAGAATAAGTACATCGAAATAAGTACACCATATAACACCTAGACATACCACCCTAATCATACCAATTTTACAATCCTAAACATACCACCATAATCAATCCTAAGCGTAACACGTAAACAACAACATAACACCTAAACATTTTCAGTCTTCAATTCTTCAAGCTAATTATGCCTTCAAATCTTCAAGCTAACAATGCACTTACCTTGAGTAACCCACACCCATTAAACCTCCTCCGATTTCGGTGGTCCACAGTAGTGAGAGGTGATTCAAGGTCACATAAATAAAAACTTTCTCTTCTTCGTGATGCACGCTTAAGGTTGACATATAACGGCTTGTGACATTGATGAAGGGACCAAAATGGGAAGACGAGAAAACGAAAATGGAGAAGGGAGCGTTCGCTACATATTGGGGATTGAGAAAATTAGGGTTCATGGGAATTTATGCATTTATGAGCGTGAAATAATGATTTCAACATACAAGTATTATTTTCAAAAATAAAAATTGAATTAAAAGCGTGACTATCCGGTAATCGATGCCCCATATACCTTTTTACACATCAACATTTTTAGAGATGAGTGTGAAGGTTAAGATCAATTTCGTTGATTTAAAAAGGTAGGATCATTTTGTGAGTTGATTAAAACACGAGGACCAAAAGTGTATTTAAGCCTAGTAAATATGTTTGTTATCCATTTTAAAACATAATATGATTGATTGTGACACTATTTCACGTGGAATTCCAAATTTGAGCTTTACTCATCATATTTCTTCTTCCATATAAATAAATGTGTATCCGAGTATGTGTTTGCACTAGAAATCCTCGTACACAACCTTAAGGTGAGGTTTTGAAAAATAGCATTTGGCCTAACACTAATACAAATAATATATTTCAACACAAAGTTTTAATTTCATCTCAATCAAATAAATGACAGGTGTATGGGTCACGTTTTAATTTATTCTTTGAAAAATACTATCATATGTTCCTTCAATTGATATAAATAAATGTGAGTTAAACTAACTAAGAGATACGTTTTGAATTCGAACAACTGCAGTTCATATTCTTATCTGTAATTTATCTATAATATAAGAAAAATAAGATGATCTTAAAAATACTCATTTGTCCCAACATGATAATGTGACAAGTAGAACTGTCAAAATGGACTAGCCATATGGGATGGCCCGCCCGATAGCTCATTAGATCCACATAGTTATAAATTTAAAATATATTATATTAATTATTATATCGTGTTATTCCAAAATTACACATTGATTTTTATCACTTCACTAAATTTTGTTCTTATTATATTCAATCTTTCGTATTTAAAATATTATACATTGATATAATCAAGATTCTTCCATCATATTCAATTAGTTTCTTTTATGATTGATACAGATAAAAATAAAAAAGATAATGTATGCTAGTAATGAGCATGTAGTGAGAGGAGGGATAATGGAGGTCGAGAGAGAGGAGAGAGGAGGTGGTGCATGACCATGAAGGGGAGTGGACTCCAATTAAGAAGAGGAAAAATAATGCTCAGAGCAAGGGCAGATGGGATAATATATCAACCAAGAGGTACAAGGTAAGCGGAAAGTCGTGTAAAGTTACTTCGCTTTTCTTTAAATCATTTATAAATCTTTATGAAGTTTTTTCGAGATTTGGCGACGTTGATGAGGTGATCATTCTAGCGAAGAAGGATATTAGGGGCTAAAGATACAGTTTTGTGCAGTTTTTTGAGGTGGAAACTGCTAAAGCTTTGCATCACTTGATCTATGAATTTTTCCTCATCTCTTGTGGTGACCATCAACGTCTCTTCTTCTTCATACTTTACAAATATTTCATCACTTTTTTTATTCTTTCGATTTTCTGGACAATCAGTAGAATAGTGATCATAACAATTGTAATACTGAATGTGGCTCTTGCCAGGTTTTCGACCACCACCTCTTTGGTTGCTTTGGTATTGGGATCTTCTTTGATTCGACATAATTTCTTCCTTATGGTTTCCTGTACCAGTCAAATTGTTGTAGCCACCTCTACCTTTGTCGAACCACTTTCTTTTACTTTTACTTTCTTTTGTTTAATGTGTCTGCAAAGTCATATCATTCTTGACATTCCTGCGACTCTTTCACCACTCATTGTTCATAAGATTCAAAGGTCCTTGAAGCTCTTTCTTCGACAAAGTTGACATGTCCTTCGACTATGCTATGGCAACTACCACATAGTTGAACTTTGGAGCCAAAGATCTCAAGATCTTTGAAACAACAACTTTGGTTATTAACGTCTCTCCACAAGCTTTGATTTGATTCACTAGTTGTGTAACCCTAGTGAAGAAATCAGATATGCTCTCGCTATCTTCCATCAAAGTTAATTCATATGTTCTTTTATGAGTTTGTAACATCACCGCTTTCACTTTTCGCAACTCAAAGATTTCTTAGGAATCTCCCAAACTTATTTTGATTCTACATCAACTAACCTTTTCTAATTTTGGATCGGACATTAATGAATTATAAAGAGATTTACTGTTCTTCTTTTCTTCTTCGACTCTATGTATTATGTTTGTTATTTTTCTAAAGCGTCTTCATCAAGCAGTTCTAATCCATGTTTCACAAGATCCCAAAGATCTTGAAAATAGAATATAATCTTCATCTGTTTGCACCAATTCTCATAGTTATTACCTTTCAGAATTGGAATACTTGTTGAAATATTCTCATTCGGATAATTCATCGTCTTTGTGATTTTCTTCTTCTTCTTCCCTTGATCGCTCAACCGGAGCTCTTGATACCAGTTATTAGAAATCCATTAAAACCTATGATAAATTTTTATCAATCTTGATGACCAAGATGCTTTATCACCACACAATGACAATGAAAAGAAGGAAAAAAATTGAGAACAAAAGAGATTAGGGTTTCTATAGAGTTTCTCTCTGCCCATAAACTATTAAAATCTTTATTCACTTTGCAACTGCAAAATTCTTCGAATACAAGTTGTTATGAGTTATTACAAAAATAGAGGTTACTCCCACTATGTATAGTTTTAAGTTAGCTTTATCCCTAAGCCAAACAAAAACCCAAAACTAGAAATGCCCAAAATACTTATTTTAGATCTAGGACGAAATTCTGTGTGTAGCAACATGCTTACAACACTTCGAGAGCTAACACAACTCAACACACTAAACTATTTCTACATACATTGTGTTCGAGCAACTGCTTTGACACAAAGAGTTACACTTTCAACATACGTCAACACGCTCTAATTTTCTCGATTGGTTTCGGGTCGTCTAGTCCAAACAAAGATCCATATTCTATTCGTTTTATCACATGGCCTACGAAGTGTTCAAGAAAGCAATTGGGAGACATTAGTCAAAGGAAAAATTGTCCTTCCAAGATTTAAGGATGAACCGCTTTTTCCATACTCCCACATATTTGTAAGGAAGCTAAGGAAAATTGTTTCTTTCCTTCTTTCCCGATCCAAAGAGCTCTCAATAAATACTCCAACTAATAGTTTGGAGATTCATTCACTAATTTCAAAACTAAGGATACATAGACTTTTGTTATCAAACATGTGAGCAAACTATCCTTTCATTGTATTTCGCATGTATAATAGTAAATATGTTGTTAGTAAAGATCAGGTAAAATGTTGACTATGAATGTTACTAATATGTCTAAATCTATTGATTATATAAATCTTAATTGTGAATGATACAGAAGCATAGAAGTATATAGATATATACCATTAATCACAAGCCAAACAGTCACAAAAATCAAACTTAATATTTAACATTCCAGGATATTTCATGCTTCAGTATGAACCTAGAATTCTTATTCTCAATCAACACTCAACATATTTAGTTAATTTATAGAAAATATTAAAAAAATTGGCACACTTATATATTAAATAATAAATCACTCTTTATCCTTCTTGTCCATCCATCATTGTAATATTCAGTAGTTGTTGACTTTTCTGCAATTGCACCTTATCTCACCCTTTTTCCCAGTAAGAGGCTTCAAGTTACCCATCTTGATCATAGAAACTCCAAAATCTTTAGCAAAAGCATAAAATTTTTGCTATATAGTTGCACCAACCTATCACTTTGAGAACCATCACCTTTGAAAAGCTCTTGATCAGAATGAAGGAGACCCCTTTTGTACAACAAAGCCTTGTAGTATGCCGTGTCAACTCTTTTTGGAGTAGAATCAAATGGTGCTAAGTTTTCGTCGCCGCCTATTCGAGGACATGTTATCTGTAAATTGGCTGCAAAAGTGGTGTCTATGTTGGTGTCATTGAAGATCCTGTCTCTAAAAGTAGTGCATCTGGCAAGTCCAATTGTGTGGCCACCAGATAGAACAACTAAGTCTTTTAGGTTTAGTCCATGAGAATCGAAATTTGTGATGAGTTGTGAGAAATTGAAAAATGGAGGTGGAAGATTTGCATTTGCTGCATCCCAGCTTGCATTTCTTGCATCCCTTCTTCCTAGTAACACTTGGTACCAATATTGATCACCACCCAACTGGTAATTGATGCAAAATTTGTTAGCTGCATGTAAAGTTACATACTACTAAAAAAAGTTGAATTACAAACCAAAACCCTAATTTCGTCACTAATTTCAATAGACAATTAAAATTTTTTCAACATGATTATAAAATGTTAAAATAAACTTACTATGGCTACAGAATCTCGAGCAGCTATAGCTAAAATATCTGCGCATGAAACGACATCGCGTCTGCAAGCTTTGGTAACTGCAGCTTTGATTTGATCAACAACTTCAAAACCTCTGATTGAATTGATATTTGGAAATGCAGTCTTCTCACCACGGAAGGTAGGTGTGTCATCTAGAAGAACTGATCCATCACAACCCTGTAGAGTGACATAGTTCATATGCTAACTAAACTATAAGAATGCTTATTCACATGCAATTGTAACTTGAAATTAACTTACGTTGACAAAACAATCATGGAAATGCAAACGCAGCAATGATGCTCAATGCATGGCTCGCGATGAATTGCTTGCTTAACAGCTGACCTTATGATTGGCAATGCCTTGGGACAAATTCTGTCATAATAATTAGGAGTCAGCTTTGCGTTGGTAGGACTCAAAACTGTTGCCAAAGTGACCATAAAAATCACAAGATAAAATTGGATACGAGAATCCATTTTACTATATGCTTGTATGAGACTTAAATTTGAACCAAGATATGTTTTGTTTTTTTTGTGAGTATCTAGGTATAGAGGAAGGATTTATATAGAATGAGAATTTTGCAACTGATGGATAGAAATATAGCAACTAGGATATGTTTATTAACTTGTTAGAGTTGTCAACATATATAATATATTAATTCATAATGTGCAAGCAACTTATATGTGATCGCCTGCTAGGTACAGTTGACCCAAAAGATTATATAAGAATTGCTCAAACATTGCAACGTTTCTCGCCACCTCTTTCATTGCATATAGAAATGATATACATATGTTGATTTTATTTTTTTTGTACTTGAGTAATTAATCCTACTAGAGGTGTAGATTTTGTTACTCTTGCATTTGTTTATGAGGTGGTTATTTCCATTTTTTAATAAATAGATATTCAAGGGCTTTTCAATAAAAAAAATTGATATTATGCCAAGGGTTTATGCAAGTGGCAAAACCTTCTTGGATTTTCCACTTTGTTCGAACAATTTTATTTCCCTCATAAGCGATATGTATTAGTTCTCTTGTGATATGTTTGTATTATGAGTGTGTTCTTTTGCATCCCGAACCTTCTTTTCAATATTTCTCTCTTTGGCTTTGATGTAACATTATGCCCGTGTTACTTCTTTATCCAAGGATGTTAGTGCCCTCTAGGTGAGGGGTTTGTTGAAGTGTCCCTCCGAGCTGTTCTAAAATTTTAAATACGAACATTTTCTAAATTGGATGTACTACCTGTATTGTTGTTTTACTGAAGAGAACGAGATTGTCCCTCGGTGACTCTGAGGGACCTTGGAGAATTTTGAATAGACTGGTGAAGATCAACTTCCAATGTCAGGTTGAGGTGAATTGGGGGAGTGGCTTCTTCACCTGATCATGATAGCTAGTGACAAATATCCTGGGGAGGCCCATATTCCTCTTAGGGTTGTGTCTCTGAAGATTCCAAATAAGAGTTAGCATTCCAATGAGTCATGTTCCAATGATGGTCATTTGAGTGTCGATGGAGGCTACACGTTCATATGGGTCTTTATGTCCTTCAAAATTAGCCAACGATCGCGGCTTAAAGATCTCTAGGATGGGAGCCTCTCATATCTCATCCAATATATATTGGGGATCTAACACCTCCAATTTGTCTACCATGTTTATCTCCTATTGGCACTGTGTTTACTGTGGAAAATGGTAAACAATCGCTGGTCCTCCCAAAGTCCTAAAACTAAGGGTTACTCGCAAGATCGACCAGTTGATCTTAAGACATGTGCTAAGATTTTTAAATTATACTAGTTCTGTCGAAATCCTTATCAAAGAAACGGTTTTCTAAGACTAAGGAAACAAGTATAACATCTTTCCACGCGAAGGTTCGACCGAGTGACTGGTAACTCGTGACTGAAAGCAGGCTTTTTATCCGAAGTAAGACTCAATAAACTAACTGACCGGTGACTCGTGACCGACAGAGAGTATTAAATTGTTTACGCGAAGCATTACATAACGTAAAGATTGTGCTCAAAGGTAAATAAAAAGCAAGTAAATCATTCAAAAGGAACAATTGAAAGATAAAAGATTTGCATTGAAATAAAGGTGGTGATTCATGTACATCAAGCATTTCTCAACTTTTTGCTTCCTAACGCTCGGAATGGACAGAGTTTTGGCAAGTGATTTGAATATACAAGTGAACACACGAAAATTACACTGAGTCTGCCTATTTATAATATTTACAATGTAACTGCCAAGACATAAGCTACGGATGATGTAACGCCCGTTTTATTTAATATTATATTATATTAATATTTTTGATTTACCGTTTGACGTTTGTTTTGGCGACGAGAATAATTATATTAATTGAGATATCTATTAATATATTTGGCGATGTTCCGGTCAGTTCGGTAAAATATTATTCGGACCGATATTTAATTCCCCGGAATTATATTAATAAATTGAGTTAATGATATAATTAGTGTGTTAGGAATAGAAGAGGGGTGTGGGAGCAATTTGGGAGAATTGGACTTCTCACCCTTAGTTAGTTAGTAAGACAACATTTCTATAAAAGCATTTTTTCTTCATTTTCCTATCATAACACCAAAACACTAAGTATAGAAGCTAAGGAGAAAAGTTAGGGCTTTTGTAGAGGAAGAAGAGGAGAGCAAGAAAAAGAGCAAGGCTTGGTTTGAAGAATCATCAAGAACACTAAAAGCTTGCTAGGTAAGGGGTTTGATTTCTATCTCATATAGTTAGGGTTTGGTGGTTGTAGTTTGGGGAAAAAATTGATAGATGGTTTATAGGGTTTGGTTGTTTGATTATTGAAAATGTTTAGAAAAGTTGAATTAGGTGTAGGGATTATGAGGTTGATGAGGATTAGAATTAATGGGAATGGTAAAAGTGAAGTTTTCACACGCGTCCATCAACACGAGCCGTGTTGATTAACACGGGTGCCCGTGTTGACCTCTTGAATAAGGAATATTTGCTGCCAGGTCAATCAATACGGGTAGTGTTGATTAACACGGGTGCCCGTGTTGATTCACTGACTTTGGTGTTTTTGCATTTTCTAGTGGCTTTTCGACACGGGCCGTGTTGATTAACACGGGGGCCCGTGTTGATGTATCTGTAGCCTTCCATATTCTGATTTTTGCACTTCTTTTGCCCCGATTTGTCTCATTTTATTCTTCGAACCCTGAAATCACTCAAACACATAACCAAAGCGTAAAATGCGGTAAAATGACATATAACATTAGACAAATAAAAGAAACGATAATGAAATTCAATGCTAAATAACCGTGTAAAAACCACTGATCAGTTGGTATCGTTGGAAAGCTTAGAACGAGTACTATTTGTTGATAATATTTTTAAAAACCAGTAGTTGAGATCCTGAAGGATTGATTTGATTTTCGTATGTAGGGATTCGTAGAAATTCGTATTTATCCGTTGTGTATACTTGCTGTAAGTTAATTTCACGTGTTGTAATTAACGTTATATGTCATGACTTGCTGTTATCATGTGCTGATTGACGGTGTATTTAGGTATGAATACTTGTTGTTTATGTGATGCAATGACATGTTTATTTGATGTGAATAAATATGGCGATGTGGAGTTTATGTCAATTTTGATGAGCGATGATGATGTGTTGTTGTGTGGTCTTTATTATCGAGTCACATACATTGCATAAGCGACGAGGGCTTTTATGCCAAGCGACGATGGGCTTTATGCCAAGTGTTCCTAATTATGGACAAGCGACGGGTACCACATGCACAATATAGTCGTGTCTCATGGAGTCGGTTATGTTTATGTTTGAGTTGTTTAACATTGGGTTTTAATTGATGAATGATGTTGAATTGCGATGGTATATGATGTTTTGTGTTGACGCGAGTATAATGGTTATGTGATGAATTTAAAGTGTGAATTTATACACTAAATGCTAATTTAAAGTATGTAAGCTTTTGATACATGTTGATATACTCTATTTAACTTATATCATTTATAATTCCAAACTATTTATATAACCTATCATGCTTCTAATTATATGTTTTGGAGTATATCACCCTTTACTTGTTTCGTCGTTGCCTATATATTGGTAACGTGCAGGTGATCCCCGAGGATGAGGAGGATTAGCTCGAGTCTCTTTATTTTGTGTCGCTCTGCTCTAGTCTTAGTAACACTCGGGATTTGGGCGACATTATCATTTTGATAGGATAGTTTATGTATACTATCTTATGACGTTATAACCTTATGTATTGATGATAACATGATGTTATGTATATTTTGTAAACATATCCGTTGTGCTGTGAATAGTCATATGTGTATATGGTGAATTATGTATGAATCGGTATATCCGGCTTTTGATGTGCATTATAATGCGAATTGATGGAAATGCGAATATGTGATGCCTCAATTTTATTAAATGAAATTTGAAACTATGATTTTATTGTTAATTACGAGGGGTAGAATTGGGGTGTTACAGATGACATTTGAATCCTAAGGCAACTACTTCACTAGATGTCGCCACCCATTTGGCGCTTAAATGAGTTACAAATTGCTGGCAACTGCTTGAAGACTTTGAATTTTGAATCCTCCCGCTTCTGGCTTCTAAAAATCAACCTCTTCTAGCTTGCTTCGATATGCTCCCTTTTTGATAAAAGAAAAACAACAGAATTCTTCTAAGTCCGGAATCCTCTATGGTCGACAAGACCAAATTTGACCAATTTCCTCCGCTTTTCATGCTTTGGTCGATTCGACCAATTTCCACATATTTTAACATGTTCTCCTTCTGGTCGACATAACTCCACTTTGACATTGTGGCCTGATATCTTCCTTAATCATTGATTTCTTTAATCTACTAAAAACAAACTTTCAAACACTTTGCCCTCAATTTCCAAAAGGTCCTTATTTCAGAAAGTCACCCTTAGCTTATGAGAACATCTTCATTTAGTACACGTGCTTGAATACCTTGAGATTTTTCAAGGTAACAAAATACCCCCTAGAGATGCCATTTTTGAATTTCGACTTACATGGGATAATGGCATCCTTGAAGTGTCGGTCTCGCAATTCGACTAAATCGTTCCCAATACTTCAAAAAGTGGACGTTACTATTCCACTTTTCCGTGACATCGCGTAATCATAGAAACGTGTCACGCTTTTAGTTTCGAGACGTGTGAACATTTAATTTTCACCATTATTGGGCTTTTAGTGGCATACATGGCCCACCACTCCTGATTTAATCTCGCAGCACGTTTTAGCGGCAAAAATTGCGAGTATAAGTCATTGAATTGACTTAACTCAAAAAAGTAACAAAAGAGTCGCCACCACGCTTTTATTTTATCCAAAGGACTAGGAAAAAGAGCAAACAAAATCCTAACAAAAAGATCAGAGATCTGGGACCGGGGGTTAGTTATGCAAAGGGAAGTTGAATTATGAGTTTTTATGTTTAAGTTGAATTATTAGGTATTTTGAAAAAGGAAAAATAAAGCTCAACTGAGAAAATTCAAAATAACAAGGATAGTAAAATGCTCAAGTGAGCAAAGGAAAAATGACATAGAAAATAAAATGTTCAAGTGAGCAAATAAAAAATGACATGAAATATAAAATGCTAAAAATAAAGTGCATAAAAATAAAGAGCATAAAAGTAAATGCGAAAAGTAAAAAGCGGAAAATAAAAAGTAATTAATAAAGACTTGTTAATTGTTAGTCGTCAGCAAGGTGACCATCTTGAAACTTATGCATGAAGACTTGCCAGAAGCTTGATAGAATCAATGCGACCACACGAAAAGTTTCAATTTTATGTTGTCAAGTATATCACCCATTTTTGAATTATCATATAACTTGATCAAAGATGATTGAGAATTTCAAATGGACAAGATTAGTGGAAACTATGCAGAAGCTTGATTAAAAATTAACGCGACCACACAACAAGCGCCACAAGTGTTGAACCAAGATCAAAGCTCAAGTTATCTTTTGGGGCTTATGTTAGAACATTGAAGTTCATGCCATCAATTGATCACTTTCTCCAAATCGGGCAAAAGAAAAAATAAGATGAAGAAGAAGAAATGATATTCAATTTTTATTTTGCATCAGATGAATTTATTCGGTCTAACTTCGTCAAAATTAATCAATTTTCTTGGTGGATTTGGTCAAGATACCTATCAACACCCAAATTCCATTGATGTTGAGGAAATTTGTGACTCCAAGATAAATTCAAAAGTCAGAAAAATTAAAATTAAAATCAAATCAAATAAGAAGATTAAAAAATAACTTTGAAGTTAGGTTATTTAATTGGATTTTATTGACGAAATAGATAAATAGTATTTTTTCATCAAAATAAAATTCCAAGAAAATTACCCAAAGTCAAATAGAGGTCAACAAGTGTTGACAAATTTTTTGAGAATTTTTTAAAGTCTGAAAATATTTTTAGAAGATAAAATAAAAGGTACAATAAACCAAAAATGGAAAAAAAATAGTAAACTAAAAAATAAATATAAAATGAGGTCACCAATATTTGTCAAATGACCATTGGATCCTTCTAGAATTTTTCCAGAATTTTTAAATGTAAAAAAATATTTTAAAATAACTAAAAACATCAAATAAAAGAGAAAAATCATAAAAAATATCAAATTTGAAAATAAAATTATGAAAAAATAAAATTGAGAAAGATAATATTTCAAAAATATTTTTGTGAATTTTTTCATAATTTTTGGACCAGAAATAAATTTTATATGATTTTTGGAAGTTTAAAATATTTAAAATATAAAATCAGAAAGTAAAAATAAAAGCCAAAAAATTTGGACCATCTGATCATAGTCAAAACGCGTTAGTAATCACATCCAATGGACATGGTGTCATGTGCTTGATATGGACCTCTTTGGTTTTCACATCGGACTACAAATTAAATTAAGTTTTAAAAAAATCATAAATAATGTCACGCGTTGGATCGAGTCTGACTCACAAAAGTAATCAGATCCAAGGGTTCCAGAGACACGCGTATGGTAAAACGTTATCACAGGATCCAATTCAAAAATATTACACGGCACCCTTTCATTGGTTGAAGACGTCCATGCCATCGTCTTCAATCTCCAGCCTCCCAAAATTGGAGTTCCTCAAACTGTAAAATCAATAGCAATGGGTGGTATCATTAGATTCATCTCTTCAAGACGATCTCAACCACATGCTTGCGGAAAATTTATTTACACTGAGTGAAGATAATTTTAGAAAAACTTAAATAATAGCGAATAGAATTTTGATGAAAATGCAAATGGTGAAGATCACAAGGATCAGGGAGATGACGAGAGTGCAATGATGTTTTATTTTGCAAGGTTTGATGGAGATTCCTACATGAACGAAGTTCACTTTCAGAGGTCTGAAACTAGACATAGATAGCACGATTTAGGAAGCTTCAAGGCACGATTCTTGTTTTGTTAGTTTCAGTAAGGTTCAAGGAAGAAGAATAAATGGTTAATTTCAAACTGGAATGGCTTTGAGAGTGAAAACTAAGTTGTAGAAAATCTGGTTCGAGAGAGAGTTTGGCAGGGTTTTTTTGGATATCAAAGCTTGAGGAAATGAGTGGAATGGCTTGCTTATATATTGGAGAAGTGAATGAGATCAAAAGGGAGGGTGAATGATGCAATTTGGATCAAAATCGTGCACACCCGTGATCATGAAGAAAGTGTGACTTCATGTGCATCAAAACTCAATAACTCCTTGTGTTTTGATGTGCTAATTAATCCTGGGAAGTTTCTAATCACAAACAGTCACGAAAACAAGGCTTAGCTTGGCTTAAAAACAAGTTACACGCGTAAATGCACAAACTGATGGTGAGTGTAGAATAGGTTTTGGCTCAAACTTTGAACTGAGGTCAAATCCAATTCCCTCGTGTGTTTCTTGATTTTCCTTGAGCCAAATGAAGTATTCAAAGAGTAGAACACAATGCAAAAAGAATCAAATCAAATGGATGCTTGAGTTGAGAGATTGAGCCTTTAGGATTCTTACAAAATCATTGATTTTTCTGGCGAGGCCTTGGTCAAGCATGCCACTTTCTAAAAAGGACCTATAATGTTTCTTCTTCAAACTTGACCTTCCACTCAAAAGTTTCTCTTGACTTTCAAAGATGACATGAAGTAGACCTCTCAAGGAATATTTGGCAAAAAGAATCACTCAAAAATTCCAAAAATTGAGAAAGTTATGATCTTGTGAATTTGATGAAAAATTGTGAAGTGACCTATAATCTTTTGACTTCTTCAAACAACTTTCAAACACTTTCAATCTTCAAAACTCAAATGGAGATAAAGTTCACATATTCAAGATTATTATGCAAAAATAATGACCTCGAGATGATAAATGATGATCAAGATATGATCTTTTGAATTTGATTGTCCAACAATTGAGAAGTTCATCAAGGACATGTAATATTTTGACTCCATAAGCAAGTTCCATGTGTTTTATCTTCTCACCAATTGAACTAAGTTGTATTAGACATATTTAGGTTCATTGTGAAAGAAAAATGAGCTCCATGAGACAAGGGATGACCAAATTATGATCCTTTGAAGTCATACAAGATGAATGAAGCATCAATCTAGAAAATGGGAAATCATAGACCTTTAAAACAATCTTTTCATCAATCAAACTCCTTGGATCCAATCATATTCATATTATAAGTCGTCTTGTGAATCAAATGACTTTGGAATCATCCACAAACTTCATACAAACATCAAGATATGATCCTCTGAAGTCCAAAACCCTAATTTCAGGGTAGATGGCCATAGGATGGAGAATTATTTGAATTTGATGATCTCTTTCGAATATGAAGCAAACACTCAACATAAGAGACCATGGTTGACAAAAATAAGAGTCTTCAATGAGAGACAATACTTTTGAAATCTTGAGAATTGAAGAGAGAAGGCATGGAAATAAACACATGAACCTATTGACTCCTTGAACAAGAAACTTATGCACCATTCACCTACAATAGTTAGCAAGCAAAGTGTATACATATCATTGTTAGCCAAGTATCAATCATCACACATAAGAAATAAACACATATACAAGGTGCTTGGTGATCTCCTAAGGGCCAATCCAAATATGGGAGAGAGAGAGAGAGGTAGATTCAAATTGTGATCTTTGTGCCATGCAATGGTATGGAGTATGACTGAATCTTAGGGGAAAAACTTTTGGTGCAACAACTGCCCTTATTTAAGTGTCTCCTATCCGGAGATAAGAAGGGAACATTCGTCTCGAAGGGATAGAAGATACTTAAATATAATATGATCCCTATTTTTGGCCCTAATATGTTATGCAATGCTTAATGGTTATGCAATGTAATATGAATATCTCCACATGGGAATATGAACAATAGCAAAAATCTTTAGATAGACAGCAAATTATCTCCTCACAGTGGAGTTAGCAAAAACAAGGGAGTGACACAAACTTTCTAAAGATAGTAAACGATCAACCTCGAATAAACACCAAGAATTGTTTCTAACCAAAAGGTGGTAAGAAGACAACATAAACAATGGATTGAATCTCCAAAGAGCTCAGGCGCTTCAACAAAAACAGGCTAGAATTCTTTCTTTAACCAAGATACTTCATCTAGAAAATGTACCAAAACAGATCATACAACCAGTGAGTCAAAATTCCGCCCATTGAAGTACTCAACAAATCAACGACAAATTATCTCCCATATTGATGAGATTTCCATCCATCGGAATAACAAATCTTCAATAAACTACCTTCCATAAAGACAAGGTTGCCATTCATCAGAACAAATCTTTGATAAACTACCTTCCACAAAGACAAGGTTGCCATTCATCAGAACAACAAATCTTTGATAAACTACCTTCCATAAAGACAAGGTTTCCATTCATCGGGCCAACAAATCTTTGATAAACTACCTTCCATAAAGGCAAGGTTGCCATTCATCGGAACAAAAAATCTTTGATAAACTACCTTCCATAAAGACAAGGTTGCTATTCATCAGAACAACAAATCTTCGATAAATTACCTTCCATAAAGACAAGGTTGCCATTCATCAGAATAAATCTTCGATAAACTACCTTCCATAAAGACAAGGTTGCCATTCATCGGAACAAATATTCGATAAACTACCTTCCATAAAGACAAGGTTGCCATTCATCGGAATAACAAATCTTCATGTTCCATAAAGACAAGGTTTCCATTCATCGAAATAACAAATCTTCGATAAACTACCTTCCATAAATATAAGGTTGTCATTCATTGGAACATCAAATCTTCGATAAACTACCTTCCATAAAGACAAGGTTGCCATTCATCGGAACAACATCTTCGCTACGCATAGCTATGGGAATCATCCAACAATGAGCTTATAGGTCACTTATCGGAGATTTCCACAACAATTCTTCAACTTGCTGGAGAAATATGGTCAATCCATAGCGAGATATTCCCCGTCGGGTTGTCGAAAGGAGGCCAAATTGGAATTAACAGGCTTGCTGGGGAAAACCAACCGCTTGCGAGAAGAGACTATCACTTGCTGTTAGGAAAAGATTGTAACAACACTGCTGGAGAAATAAAATCTTCCTGACATAACTGTGCTTTAGAGCTCATAGTCTATGAAGAACAAGGTAACAATACCACTTGGAGACCATAGTTCAAACCAAAATAAAGTCGGAACAGGGTAAATCTGAACAAACACACGAGCCTACAAAGAGGGTCGAAACTTTATTCTTCCACGAGGAATAATTTTGTGGTGACCATCAACGTCTCTTCTTCTTCATACTTTACAAATATTTCATCACATTTTTTATTCTTTCAATTTTCTGGACAATCAGTAGAATAATGATCATAACAATTGTAATACTGAATGTGGCTCTTGCCAGGTTTTCGACCACCACCTCTTTGGTTGCTTTGGTATTGGGTGTCATACCCCAAAATTTTCCCTCCATCTACTCAAGAGATTTCATACATCTATGCTCAAGGATTCCTCAAGAGTTGATCAGACAAACTCTCTCCTAGACAATCAACCCAAATTAGGGTTTGGTATCTCTCAAGTCAAGATGAACTTCCAACATCTCCAATGGCCTTCATGCCTCCTCATATGCTTCAAAGATTCTCCATGTCAAGTTTCAAGCCTCACAAGTCAAGTTTCCTCAGACAATTGCTCAGATGGTTGAAAATCAGTTGTATTGGATAAAAAGTCAACTGTGGTCAACATACAGTCAAACTTCATAATTTTTGGTCAACATCCTCATTTTGAAGTTACATTCATCATTTGATCAAGGGTTGATCATGATTCATCAAGAAAACTCAAGATTTGCTCAAAAGTCAAACTTTCTAAATTAGGGTTTCTAGGTGAAAAGTCAACTGAACTTTGACTGATCATAACTTTCTCATACTTTCTCAGAAATTTTTCCACCACCTCTTGTTTTGAAGGAAATTCAATTCTCTACAACTTCATGTCTCACAAGAATGTCCAAAAAATGCTTCATTTGAGAGGTATAGCTCAAAACATTACAGGTCATTTTCAAAGTCAACAAAAAGTCAACTTTTTTATTTGAAGATATATTGAGCATGGTAACTCCAATTGAGATGAGACCAAAAAGGTTGGTTAGAGGATTCTTAGAACTTTCCAAAAAGTCCAAGAACACTCAAAAATGTGGAAAATTGAGCAAGTTACACCATTCACAAGTTGGGCAATTTTGAAAGAATGCACAAAGAGAAATACTCCTAAAAATCAAAAACTTTGCAAATGGGCCTACTTTTTCTTCATCCTAACTTATTCCTCATGCAATTAGGAATGTCCAAGCCCAATGCCACGAATTTTTATTTTATTTTCATATTTAATTTGGAATTTATTCATTTAAATACAAATTAAATTGAAAAATAAGGTATAAAATCCAAATTAATTGCAAATTTGATTTTTATTTCTTCTTTGTGATCCAATCAATTCATTAAAAGCCAGCAATTTCGAAATTGGATCAATATGGCAAGATTAGATTGGAAATTGACCAAAGTTTGAAGATTTGTTTTTTGCAAAAAATCAAATTTGATTATCATTGATTATTGATCAATTCTTTCCCAAAACAATGCCAAATCCATCCAGTACTTATACCTGATGCATACCACATGAAAGCGAACGAAAAAATTGCTCCAGAAACCCTAACCTAAAAGTCAAAAACCGTGGCAAGCAAGCTATTGGCAATCCTACTTCCAGCCGTTTTCAATCGATTTTGAGGTGTCCAACACATTCCTTGACATCTCCATAATCAATTCAGACCTTTACTTTGCCAAAAAACATCCAGAATCGTGAAAATTGAAATTGTGATGTGTTTGCAAACTTTCTGGGTAAGCCAATTGAATTTCCATGGCCTAAATCGTGTTACACCATGATTAGGGTTTCTGTGAACGAATTAGGGTTTCCCTTAATAGGAAAAATTGGACAATAAGACCTATGCCATCGTGTTCGGAATGCTTCAAGGAATCGAACCATGGTCTTGGATATCATTTATATTATGTATGCTGTGTTTTCGATTTTGCCAGGGCCTGTAGCGTCGAGCAAAAGCCGACGCTATCTTTCAAAAATTCAAAAGGTTGAAGACGAAGCTTGGCGGCGAAGATGAAGGCGCGCGTAAATTCCATTCAATCCGTTTCCAAACAAGAGCGTTGGTTCAGATGGCAAGGGAGTGGGTTTTCAAGGTTTGAAGCTGGTGTCCTTAGTTCGATCCCTGGCTCAGACACTTATTTTTTACAAGTTTGCAAAACCTCATATTTTCTATTTTTCTATTTTATTTAATATTTTGCATCTATTTTAATTTCTTTTCATATTTTTATTTATGCATTAAAAATTGTCAAAAATAATTTTCCTTTTGCATTTATTTTCTAAAAATCTTTATTTAATTTAATAAATTAAAAAATATCTTTTTGCATGCATATTTATTTTTATTCATAATTTTGCATTTAAATCATTTTAAATTCATTTTTAATTATTAAATTGCATCTAAAAAATCCCAAAAAATTATCTTAGTATATTTACATTATTTCCAGCATGTCATATTTTTTCCAATTAAAAATTTGCATTTTTTCTAACATTTTCTCTTATCTTGATTTCATCATATTTTAGATTTCTCGTTCGTTTCACGTGTTCTTCCAATTCGGACGTTTCTTTACTATTTTCATTTTATTTTTTCAATAATGTAACTGTTCATGGGATGTAATAGTTTAAATTAGGATTTTATTTTCCGCATTTTAAATTATGTATATGCCCCAAAGCCTTGTAATAGCGTAGGACATTTACCTTTCCGCACTTTACATTCGCATTTTATTTTCCGCACCCTATAAATTGCTAGTAATTAGGCGTGTATGGCAAGACTAAAATTGAACATAGCCCACTAATTTTCAAGATAAAATATGAAATCAACACACTTCTTTCACACACGCACCTTAGGGTAATTCTCTCGTTGCCTTTGCGAATTCAAAATGGTCATGTCCCTCGAACGTAGAGGTATTCTAGCACCGTTGCCTTCCAAACAAATCATCATAGTCCCTTCGATACAAAGATCATAAGACCCACGATGTCGCCTCCGAATACATGATCTTGACCCTCGATTGTCGCCTACGAAAAATGATGATAGTCCCTTCGAATGTGCTAGGATACTTCCTACAAGTTGCTTTCTATGACCATCCGATGTCCCTTCGAATGTCCCGCTTACATCCAACGAATAGGGTTACCTACCAACTAATGGTATGGATAGCGCTATTCTAAAGGAACGTAAAATAACATGAAAATGACCAATTCTGAGTAGGTAATAAGACTTTTAGTTGCTTGCTCAAATCAAATGCTTTTCACACCTCACACTTTTGTCAAAGTTCAAACTCTTTTCAAAACAAAACATTTCCGAACACTTTGTATACATTCCTACATGAGTCATTACAAAGTCAAAGCGAAATGCCTTTTTCAAAACATTTTTTTGTCAAACACACAGAAAGCAATTTTTAAAGTGATCTAGAGCAACTAAGAGCCCGTAGATAACTACGGATGGAAAGGGGTGCTAATACCTTCCCTTTTCATAACCATTCTCCCGAACTCAGAATCTAACGAAGGTCTTTTTCTGTTACTTTTACCTTCCCTTAATTGGATAAAAATAAAAGTCGGTGGCGACTCTTGCTATCCGCACATTTGCGATACAAAAACCTACAAAGTCAGTTCACCGTATCACAGAACTGGCGACTCTGCTGGGGATAAATCCTAAAAGAGAGAATTGCCTTAGGGATTTCTAGATAACCTTTATTGCTTTTTGTTTGACTTGTATGCTTTATCTTTAAGGGTTGCTTGGGTATTATATTGTTGGGGGATCCTACACCCGGATCCGGGTTTCCTTTTAGGTAAGTAGCATTAGATCATCGCGACCGCTAGACGTATAACTAAACGGTCAACATGATGGCTACGTTAGTGTGACACTTTGGATGTCCTGATACTCTTCATTTCCAAGTTGAGGATAGTATTTGGCTTCTGCGTGGTGTCATCAAGCACTAACTAAACTTTTAGAACCTTAATTGAACCATCTTGGCCATTAGAAGGTAGTGAGATGACCGGCTTTGGTGCAGACTAAGGTTGGTTGGTACTCGATGCTACGCTCATTGAGATCAGACTTTTGGGATATTTTCGATCGACAACTTGGCCGTCGTATTGAAATAAACGCCTACGAGAAAGATCTATGATATGAGATTCCTAGAACCCGGTTACTATTATAGGACATGATGAACCAACTCAAACTTTTGGTGGGGTAATCACCTATACCTCATGCAAGCCTTAACCCTAGGCTCATTGTGTGAATTGCTTGTGTGTGCCAAACATGACATCATGACATCATTTGCATTGCATATCATTTCTAACTATTTCAAGGACCTAGGGATTTATCTTTGCTCTGTTTTGTAGGGATTATGGCTTCTAGAAATACTATCCGAATCAACTTCATGGGTATACCTTCTCAGCTCAAAGAATTGGTTTCATAAATTCCCGACCATGCTCAGTTCATCAAAAGACATGGTTATCTGCTTGATTTGGTTATCTCCGGTTTTGAAGAGGATATGATGCATGTCCTATTCCAGTTCTTTGATCCGAAACACCATTGCTTCACATTTCCCGATTATCAGTTGGTTCCTACCTTGGAAGAGTTCTCTAAGCTACTTGGGATACCTATTCTTGATCAAATGCCATTCACCGGTTTAGAAAAGGTTCCTAAGTACGAAGACATTGCATCAGCCTTACATCTTAAGCGTTCAGATATCGAAGCCAATTGGGAAACTAGAAGTGGAGTTAAGGGTTTACTTTCCAAGTTCTTAATCAAGAAAGCCCGAGAATTCCTCAAAGTTATGAGTTTCCATGCATTTGAGAACATTGTGGCCTTGCTAATTTATGGTTTGGTTCTATTTCCTAACTCGGATCAATTCATCGATATCAATGCCATCAAGTTGTTCCTTACCTGCAATCCAGTGCCTACCTTACTTGGAGATATTCTACATTCTCTCCACACTCGTACTACTAAGCGACAAGGAACTCTCATGTGTTGTATACCGTTGCTTTCAAGGTGGTTTATTTCGCACCTTCCTCCATCAGTTTTGAAGAATGAACAAAGGTTGAGATGGTCTCAAAGGTTGATGTCACTCTCTCATTCAGATATCCGTTGGAATCTTTTCTCTCAAAAGGACTTCACATTCATTGGCGTTGTGGAGAATTCCTAATGTACACTCCTTGGTATAAGGGAGGTATTACTTACAACCCTTCTAGCTCTACGTCGGTTTGGTTTTGCCCAAGAGATGGTCCACATGATATGCTTCTCCAAGATGTTGTGTTCGACTACAATCACGATCTCCAGAATTACCGACGAAGGTTTATACACGCTTGGGGCATGGTAAAGAAGACTGATACCAAGACTTTGGGGCACCAAAATTACATTCCTTGGGAACCTTACCTCAAATGGGTGCGAGCTCGAGCTCAAAACCTCATGATGCCATTCACGCCTATTTTACCAGTAATTATGGAACCTGTTGCTATAGGTGACGTACCCTATATTGTTCTCCATCCTGACATGCCTACTGATTTTGAAGACTTGAAAAGATCCTGGATTCAGCTTAAAGAAGAAAGGGATACCTTTGAAGCTCAATGCTATGCAAGCGAGAAGAAAGTGTTAGAGTTGACCAAGCTACTTCACGAGGAGCGAAACATCAACGCTTACATCGGCACCAAGAGGAAGCGACCATGGGAGACTTAGAGCTTTAGGATGTTCATGTTTTCTTTTATTGTTTTGAACTATCTCTTGTACTTAAAAAGAAAAAAGAATAATAAGAAGAGTACTAATAAATGTTTGTTCCTTGCTTGTTTAACAAATTTAAATCTCTAAGGTCCTTGAAAACATTGCATTGCATTCGCATAAACATTGCATAGCATAGCATAACATTGCATCACAGGTACATTGGAGATTGGTTTTCTCATTTGTTCGCTATTTATTTTAGCAGAAATGGCTCTTGAACAGTCTGTCAAAGATCTTCAAGCTCGAATGCTCGGCCCAACAGATGTTCACCACTTGGTCCAAGGCCAAGAAGATTTGAAGAAGCTCATCAACAAGAAGAAGAAGGTTGTTGGTCTCCTCAACATGGGCACGCTACAAGGGTGGTCCTAAGGTGGTCACCGTATTGAGCTCTCTCAAGGAAGTGTCCATACCGAGGAAAGTAACAAGGGTGATGGTGAAACTGAGCTTGAGAAGGACTATGATAATGGCCAATACTCTGATGAGGATGACAAGTACAAGCAACTTGAAGACCGTCTGAATCTGTGGAAAACCAAGATGTCCGGCTGAATTTTGATGATCTAAGTCTTGTCCACGTGTCGTGATTCCTCCCAAGTTCAAAGTTCCTACTTTTGCTAAGTATGATGGCATGTCTTGCCCTAAGTTGCATTTGAAGTCCTATGTCCAGAAGATCAATCCCCACACTGATGATAGAAAGTTGTGGATCCACTATTTTCAAGAGAGTTTGTCCGAACCCAATTGGAATGGTACTATCACTAGAGAATGTGATCCGTACGGAGTGACTTGGTGATGCTTTCTGACGATATGAGTACAATGTGAATTGACACCCACCGCATGCAACTACAAAGCATTTCTATGGGTCGTGATGAGAAGTTCAAGGAGTATGCTCGAAGTGAGAGATTTAGCGAGTTCACCACCCTTGTCCAATAGGGAGTTGGTTGATATGTTTATGGGAACACCGACAGCCCATTCTTCAATCATCCGATTGAAACTCTTCATCGGATTCACCGAAATGATATTTGAAGCGCATTGAAGCTGGTATCAAGAGTGGAAAGATTCAGATAGAGACATCTTCAAATGCTACGAAGAGATCTTTTGGTGGTAAGAAAGAAGTTAATGCTGTGTATGGTCAGAAAGGCCGAGCCAAGACCGACCGCGCTCAATCTGTAGGGGCAGTTGTGATCTCCAATCCTACATCAGCACAACCTCAGCGAGACAATGCGCGTAGTCAGAACGCGCAACGAAGAAAGTTTACGAAGATCAACATGCCTTTGTCGCAAGCCTTGCAACACATGTTGAACGCAGAGCTGATAACCTTGAGGGATCCTCCTCAGAATGTCAACACTTCCTCTCCGAAGTACAATCCTAATGCTAAGTGTGCTTACCATTCCAATAGCCCAGGACATAGTACTGATGAATGTTGGGCTCTAAAGAACAAAATTCAAGATATGATTGAATCTAAGCAGATAGAGTTTGACCCTCCTGTTGAGACTCCGAATGTGATCAACGCGCCTATGCCTAATCATGACAAGAGTTCCAATGCTGTTGGCGACGATACTTATGTTTTCAACATAGATGACTTGACCATTCCTCGATGGATTAAGAAGAATTTGTTGCAAGCGGTGTCAATCCGGGATGCCCGAGAATTGTCGTTGGTGCCCATCCACGATGGTTGTGCTTGGTTGAGAAGACGTGTTCGTGCATGATGGATAACCGTGAGATACTATTTCAAGCCACACGTGCGGTGAAGAAATGTCTAAGTTGAAGATTGACAATGCGAACCATCACCATTTGGGATACCTTGGGGCAGCCAAGTGGAAAGTATGATTACATGGTGAAGTACATTCTGAGAGTTACAAGATTCCTATTGAAGATGTTAAGGCGACCGGATGGGGTGACGAATTCGAAGACTATCCGATGTTAACACAATAAGGATTTCCTCTGCGATCATGTGCCTAGGGTGGCACCTCTCATTATCACTTCTCCAAGACCAGTTCCATATTCCTCTGACAAAGCTATCCCTTGGAACTATGGAGCTGATGTTTACTATCATGGTGTCAAGCAAGACCCTCTGACCATTGAAGACCTTACCGTTGAAGCTACCATTCCTGACATTGACAACATCACCGGATCAAGTAAAGTGACCAGAACCGGAAGGGTATTCTCTCCAGATATCTCTCCTCCAAAAGACACTGCGACTCCAGCTCGCATTCCAGCTATTCAATCCATTCCCCAAGAACCAGTGACTCATCCTGCTCATCCAGAAGTACAAAAGGAAGTTGCTGAAGACACCTCCAAACAAGAAATGGAGGAAATTCTGAAGATTATCAAGAAGAGTGACTACAATGTTGTGGAACAGTTGGGACAGACTCCGTCCAAAATCTCCATGCTTGCTCTTCTCTTATGCTCTGAGGCTCATGCTAATGCCTTGGTGAAGTTTCTGAAGAATGCTCATGTGCCGCAAGACACTACCACTAATCAACTCGAAGTTTGTATTGCTAGCCTGGCTGCCAACAACGGCCTAGGCTTCTCTGATGCTGATTTGACTCCTTCCGGAAAGAAACACAACGAAGCCTTGCACATCTCTGTTGAATGCAAGGGCGTTACCCTGTCTCATGTTTTGGTGGATACCGGTTCTGCTCTGAACATCCTACCGAAGACTGCTTTTGATCGACTTGATGTCGAAGGGTTGGTTCTGAGACCCAGTGACATTATTGTGAGAGCTTTTGATGGTTCTAAGAGAATAGTACTTGGAGAGCTCACTCTGCCTGTTAAAGTCAGTTCCCAGACTTTTGACTCTACTTTCTTTGTCATGGACATCCGTCCAGCTTACTCTTGCCTACTTGGACGCCCTTGGATACATGGGCGGTTACTTCTACTTTACATCGAAATCAAGTACCGGTGAAAGGGAAGATTGTCACGATGTGGTGAAGAAGAGTATATGGTCATCATCTCCAGTCATTCGATACCTCGAGATGGAGGGTGAATTCTTGAGACTTCAAGCTTTTGAAATAATCCCAGTCATGCTGACTCTCTCACTCTAAAGTTGCTAAAGTTCCGCCTAGGATGGCCTCATTGAAAGATGCTCAAGCTTTGTTGAAGAAGGAGGTAGCATTTGGGGTCGCATCAAGATGGTTTAGGCTTCACCATCAAGGGTCGAAATGATACGCCGCGAACGTGCGCCAACTTCCCTTCATCGGCCGAGTGGAATCCATGCTATAGAAGACGACGACAACGACTTCGATATCAGCAAGTGGATCTTCCCAACTCCAGATCATGGGCTCAGCAATTGGAAGACTGAAGACGTCATACCAATCTCCTTTAGTTAGGAGTAATTACTATTGTTTTGTTTTGCTTTTCATATTTCTTTATGTTTTGAACAATAAATTTTGCAAGCCTAGTGCCTTACCCGGGGCATCATGGCTCGTTTGCGAGGGTTATTATCTGTCGTTTGCGTATTTTCATTTAATAAATTGTTGGACTTTTGCATTCAGTTGTTTGTTTTCTTTCTTTTACTTTATCACCCCTTCAAAAGGCTATGTGTTTCTTACACACACCCATATGATACACTGCAGAATCACTCCGAATCTCGTTAATAACAGCTATGCTAGTGCTAAATATGACTTTGATAATCCGATCTACCAAGCCGAAGACGAAAGTAAGGAAGATTGTGAAGTGCCAGGAGAACTTGCCTGCTACAAGAAGAGCGAGTTATACAGCCACATGAAGAGCAAGTTGAGGTTGTGAATTTGGGTACTAGCGAAGACAGAAAAGAGATCAAGATAGGAGCGGGTCTTGAGAACAGTGTTAAAGAAAAGTTGGTTCAGATGCTACGAGACTATATTGAGGTTTTTGCTTAGTCATACGAAGACATGCCGGGTTGGACATTGATATCGTGGTACACCGATTGCCGACAAAAGAAGGTTTTCTCCCAGTGAAACAGAAGGTTCGTCGTATGCGTCCTGAGATGTCAGAGAAAATCAAAGCCGAAGTTATGAAACAATTCAACGCCGGTTTCTTAGCTGTCACCTCTTATCCCCAGTGGGTTGCAAATGTGGTACCCGTACCCAAGAAGGATGGCAAAGTACGAATGTGTGTGGATTACAGAGATCTGAACAAAGCGAGTCCGAAAGATGATTTCCCACTTCCTCATATTGATGTTCTGATTGACAACACCGCTCAGCATAAGGTTTTCTCCTTCATGGATGGTTTCTCCGGTTACAATCAGATCAAAATGGCTCCCGAAGACATGGAGAAGACTACTTTTGTTACACAGTGAGGCACTTTCTGCTACAAGGTTATGCCGTTCGGACTGAAGAACGCAGGCGCCACTTATCAGCGCGCTATGGTGACATTGTTTCATGACATGATTCATCACGAGATAGAGGTCTACGTCGACGACATGATAGCTCGGTCACTAAGAAGAACATCTTGATCACTTGCGACTGTTTGTGAGTTGAAGAAGTACAGACTAAGACTTAATCCTAACAAGTGCACTTTTGGAGTCAAATCCGGAAAACTCTTGGGGTTTGTTGTCAATAGTAAAGGTATTGAGGTTGACCCCGCCAAGGTTAGAGCCATTCAAGAGATGCCAGCGCCCCGCACAGAGAAAGAAGTCAGAGGTTTCTTGGGCCGATTGAATTACATTGCCAGATTCATTGCACACCTAACTGCTACTTGTGAGCCAATCTTCAAGTTACTGAAGAAAGATCAAGTGGTAGAATGGAACGACGATTGCCAGATCGCTTTTGACAAAATCAAGGAGTACCTTCAGAATCCTCCCATCCTGATGCCGCCCGCCGAAGGAAGACCTCTTATCATGTACTTAACAGTGTTAGAGAACTCAATGGGGTGTGTGCTGGGGCAACATGACGAGTCTGGTCGAAAAGAGCATGCAATATACTACCTTAGCAAAAAGTTTACCGATTGTGAAACAAGATACTCACTCGAGAAAACTTGCAACGCTTTGGCTTGGGCTGCTCGCCGACTAAGGCGATATGTTGACTCACACTACCTTGTTGATTTCAAGATGGATCCGATAAAATACATATTTGAGAAACCAGCTCTCTCGGAAGAATAGCAAGATGGCGATGATCTTGACCGAATCGACATCGGTACACTTCTCGAAAGCGATCAAAGGAAGTGTAGTAGCCGATCATTTGGCTCATCAAGCCGTAGATGACTATCGTCTATGCGATTCAATTTCGACGAAGATGTTTTACTAGTCACGATTGTGAAGAACCAGACGAAGGACACGAACAAGGATCCCGATGGACTATGGTCTTTGATGGAGCCTCAAACGCACTTGGCAATGGCATTGGCGCCATCATTATATCCCAGGACACACGCCTTTCACGCCAGATTATGTTTGATTGCACTAACAACATGGCCGAGTCAAGCGTGCATCATGGGTATCAAAGCGCCATTGACCTAAGAATCAAGTTCTTGCAAGTGTATGGAGACTCGACTTTAGTGATCGATCGATTAAGGCGAGTGGGATACGAAGCATCCGAACCTCATTCCGTATCGAGAGCATGTTCTGAGTTTAATCCCCTACTTCGAAGAGATTACTTTCAATCATATTCCACGAGAAGAGAATCAGTTGGCTGACGCGTTAGCTACTATGTCATCTATGTTCAAGGTTAGATGGGACAACGAGGCTCCCCAGATCATCATTGAGAAGTTCGACGAACCAACATATTGTTGTGAGCTTGATACAGAAGAGAAACCTTGGTACTACGATGTGAAGAGGTATCTTGAGGCTTAGAAATATCCCGCAGGGGCATCTGTCAACGATAAGAAGTTCTTGAGAAGATTTGCATCCAAATTCTTCCTCAGCAACGGCATCTTATACAAGCGCAACCACGACTTGTGCTTACTCCGCTGTGTAGACCAGAAAACAACAATACGTATCATGGAAGAGTTACACGAAGGCGCATTTGGTACCCACTCCAGTGGACACACCATGGCTAAGAAGATTTTGAGAACAGGTTACTATTGGTCCACCATGGAAGTCGATTGTCACCGCTATGCTCGATCTTGTCACAAGTGCGGTTATGCAGACAAAGTGCACGTACCTCCGTACCTCAATGTTCTAACACTCCTTGGCCTTTTGCAATGTGGGGCATTGACATGATCGGAGAAATCAAGCCCGACTTCCAATGGACATCGTTTCATCCTTGTGGCAATTGACTATTTCACCAAGTGGGTAGAAGCGCCTCGTTCATCATTACCAAGAATGTTGTGGCTCGATTCATCAAACATAACCTTATATGTCGGTATGGCACTCCCGAAAGGATTATCACAGATAACGGCTCTAATCTCAACAACAAGATGATCACTAAACTCTGCACGCAATTCAAGATCAAGCATCACAATTCTTCTCCATATCGGCCTAAGATGAATGGCGCAGTGGAAGCCGCCAACAAGAACATTAAGAAGATTATCTGAAGATGTGACTTACAAAGATTGGCATGAGATGTTACCATTCGCTCTTCATGGTTATCGCACTACCGCACGAACATCCACAGGGGCAACCCCCTTCTCTCTCGTATACGGTATGGAAGCCGTCTTACCCATCGAGGTTCAGATACCCTCAACTAGAGTCCTCCAGGAGGCAGAGTTAGGCGAAGACGATTGGGTCCAGACTCGCCTTGACCAGATTAATTTGATTGATGAGAAACGACTCGCGTCCATCTGCCATGGACAGATTTATCAAAAGCGAATGATTAGAGCATTTAACAAGAAGGTCAAGCACCGAGTCTACCAAGTTGGTGATTTAGTAGTCAAGCGCATCATTCTTCCACAAGGTGATCCCAGGGGCAAATGGACTCCCACCTACGAGGGACCGTTTGTAGTCAAGACAGTATTTTCGGGAGCTATGATACTTAGCACCATGGATGGTGAAGACTTCCCACACCCTGTGAACGCAGACATAGTCAAAAAATACTACACATAAAGAGACCCGCTAGGTCGACGAACCTAGGCAAAAATAAGGGCATCCTGGCGAACCAAAAAGGTTCGGGCAAAAATTAAGGATATATGCAAAACATGTACACCCAGCAAGTCGAAAACACGAAAAGGCGGCTTGGGCAAAAAGGTATCGGTGGTGAAAACCGAAAGGCGGTCTAGGCAAAAGTTAGGGATCTAAGCGTACGACTATGCCTCTTCCAGATCACCTGCTTCCAGACTACTATCAGCATTCAAGGTTCAAATGGCGAAGATCAGTCTAGTCACTTTCTACTGACAGCAAGGAGATGAGATAGTCGAAATATATAAGTACTAGCATAGTTGGAACTTAACGAGATTGTTCCCACATGGCTTTTTTACTTTTCTTGTGTATAAACAACTTGGCCATTCGCCACCTTTCAAATAAACGCAAGCTTCTTTCTCTTTACAATCTCTGTTGTTGTTATTTGCAATAAGTCCAACGTTTGTTTTGAATGACTATACGCATTTGACAATAAGAATCTAATCACAAACATACGAAAAGTGAACATATAAAAGTACTTACTACAGGCTCCAGGAATTGGGACGGCGACGAAAGTCGCCAAAGCGTTCCCCCACAGAGCATGATCCCTGCAAAGGTGTCACTCACAACACAACTTCCCAGAGCAAAAGGAATCCATGAGCTGCAATTCCACTCGACTAAGTAAAGTTACATCGGTCTCAAGCGAACACCTCACCCCTCAAGGTATTTATCCCCGGGTATCTCTCGATCCTTTCCTTTTCCCCAGCGGTATCGGACCCAAAACTTGGTCAGATAGTGCATCGGAGGAAACTACATCTTCATTCCCGGCACGGGATTACAACGATTCGACTCTTCTAACGGTTTCCGGAACTATCAAATGCTCTCCAATGAGATCTACACTCGTGTCCCCAGAGCGTCCTAAATTTCCTCGCAGGATCTACATACAAGGTCCCCAACGGATCGCCTCCCAGGTTCTCCTCAGCAGGGTCTATATGCGAGATCTCCAACAACGAGCTTCTCAAATCTCTACCTTCCTCAACAATATCTAGGCCCAAGACTTGGTCAGATAGTGCATCGGAGGAATCCCGGATATCTTTCTTCTCTTTCAAAAGCAGGGATCTCACCTACTCAATCCCCCAAACAGGACTCAGAAATCTTCAAACAGAGCATCCGCATCTTCTTCAAGATGGATATGTTTTGAAATACCACAACATCTATCATTCATATACACTGTCATGCATCATACTTTGCATAAAACTAACCAATATTCTATCAAAGTTCCTCTTGTTTTCTCCAAGCAGTGTGATCCTCGACGCAAGCAGTCGAGATTAAGCCCGAATCGACGGAAAACTATCCGAAAGACCGCCCTTGGTTGTCCTCCGACGGTGGTCGAGATTAAGCCCGAACCGACGGAAAACTATCAGAGACCGCCTCGGTTATCCTCCGATAATGTGCAATGGATCAACACCCGATGCACAACAGGGAAGCTATCCACATTTTTGCCAACTACAACATCCCTCAGAGTAATCAGCACAAAGATTTATTCTGATTCCCGATTGTCAACAGCCACTACAGAGTCTAGCGTACGACTCAGTTGCCTTGGATGGCATCTTAAGCTCATCTCCGATTACTTATCAACAGTGCTTCACTTTCAGAATGCTGCATATATGGTTAAAAATCAATGCAAACCAGTAACTTCATTCAAAAAATGAGCACAAAGTCTAACGTAGGACTACCTCCAGATGGCATCTTAATCCCATCTCCATGATCCTTCCAGAAACGACTATAGAGCCTAACGTACGGCTCACTCCCCAGCATCGATCTTTCCAGATGGCATCTTAAGCCCATCTTCGTCAATTCTCCTATCAACATTCTCGAGTCTAGCGTACGACTCATCCTCCAGCGAAGTATCCAAATGGCATCTGTAAGCCCATTCCCGCATCATCCTCCAACAGCGAGTGCAAATTTTCAGGTGTACTCGAGTGTTCAATCATCTTCTACCTCCAGGTCACAAAAGACAAGCGTGTCAATCTAACCCTCCAGTACAAGAAGATTGAACAGGGGCAGCTGTCATACCCCAAAATTTGCCCTCCATCTACTCAAGAGATTTCATACATCTATGCTCAAGGATTCCTCAAGAGTTGATCAGACAAACTCTCTCCTAGACAATCAACCCAAATTAGGGTTTGGTATCTCTCAAGTCAAGATGAACTTCCAACATCTCCAATGGCCTTCATGCCTCCTCATATGCTTCAAAGATTCTCCATGTCAAGTTTCAAGCCTCACAAGTCAAGTTTCCTCAGACAATTGCTCAGATGGTTGAAAATCAGTTGTATTGGATAAAAAGTCAACTGTGGTCAACATACAGTCAAACTTCATAATTTTTGGTCAACATCCTCATTTTGAAGTTACATTCATCATTTGATCAAGGGTTGATCATGATTCATCAAGAAAACTCAAGATTTGCTCAAAAGTCAAACTTTCTAAATTAGGGTTTCTAGGTGAAAAGTCAACTGAACTTTGACTGATCATAACTTTCTCATACTTTCTCAGACATTTTTCCACCACCTCTTATTTTAAAGAAAATTCAATTCTCTACAACTTCATGTCTCACAAGAATGTCCAAAAAATGCTTCATTTGAGAGGTATAGCTCAAAACATTACAGGTCATTTTCAAAGTCAACAAAAAGTCAACTTTTTTATTTGAAGATATATTGAGCATGGTAACTCCAATTGAGATGAGACCAAAAAGGTTGGTTAGAGGATTCTTAGAACTTTCCAAAAAGTCCAAGAACACTCAAAAATGTGGAAAATTGAGCAAGTTACACCATTCACAAGTTGGGCAATTTTGAAAGAATGCACAAAGAGAAATACTCCTAAAAATCAAAAACTTTGCAAATGGGCCTACTTTTTCTTCATCCTAACTTATTCCTCATGCAATTAGGAATGTCCAAGCCCAATGCCACGAATTTTTATTTTATTTTCATATTTAATTTGGAATTTATTCATTTAAATACAAATTAAATTGAAAAATAAGGTATAAAATCCAAATTAATTGCAAATTTGATTTTTATTTCTTCTTTGTGATCCAATCAATTCATTAAAAGCCAGCAATTTCGAAATTGGATCAATATGGCAAGATTAGATTGGAAATTGACCAAAGTTTGAAGATTTGATTTTTTGCAAAAAATCAAATTTGATTATCATTGATTATTGATCAATTCTTTCCCAAAACAATGCCAAATCCATCCAGTACTTATACCTGATGCATACCACATGAAAGAGAACGAAAAAATTGCTCCAGAAACCCTAACCTAAAAGTCAAAAACCGTGGCAAGCAAGCTATTGGCAATCCTACTTCCAGCCGTTTTCAATCGATTTTGAGGTGTCCAACACATTCCTTGACATCTCCAGAATCAATTCAGACCTTTACTTTGCCAAAAAACATCCAGAATCGTGAAAATTGAAATTGTGATGTGTTTGCAAACTTTCTGGGCAAGTCAATTGAATTTCCATGGCCTGAATCGTGTTACACCATGATTAGGGTTTCTGTGAACGAATTAGGGTTTCCCTTAATAGGAAAAATTGGACAATAAGACCTATGCCATCGTGTTCGGAATGCTTCAAGGAATCGAACCATGGTCTTGGATGTCATTTATATTATGTATCTTGTGTTTTCGATTTTGCGGGGCTGTGGCGTCGAGCAAAAGCCGACGCTATCTTTCAAAAATTCAAAGGTTGAAGCGAAGCTTGGCGCGGATGAAGGAGCGCGCGTGTAAATTCCATTCAATCCGTTTCCAAGCGATGGCGTTGGTTGGATGGGGAGTGGGTTGTCAAGGTTTGTTGGTGTCCTCAGTTCGATCCCTGGCTCAGACACTTATTTTTTACAAGTTTGCAAAACCTCATATTTTCTATTTTTCTATTTTATTTAATATTTTGCATCTATTTTAATTTCTTTTCATATTTTTATTTATGCATTAAAAATTGTCAAAAATAATTTTCCTTTTGCATTTATTTTCTAAAAATCTTTATTTAATTTAATAAATTAAAAAATATCTTTTTGCATGCATATTTATTTTTATTCATAATTTTGCATTTAAATCATTTTAAATTCATTTTTAATTATTAAATTGCATCTAAAAAATCCCAAAAAATTATCTTAGTATATTTACATTATTTCCAGCATGTCATATTTTTTCCAATTAAAAATTTGCATTTTTTCTAACATTTTCTCTTATCTTGATTTCATCATATTTTCCGATTTCTCGTTCGTTTCACAGGTTCTTCCAATTCGGACGTTTCTTTACTATTTTCATTTTATTTTTTCAATAATGTAACTGTTCATGGGATGTAATAGTTTAAATTAGGATTTTATTTTCCGCATTTTAAATTATGTATCTGCCCCAAAGCCTTGTAATAGCGTAGGACATTTACCTTTCCGCACTTTACATTCCGCATTTTACTTTCCGCACCCTATAAATTGCTAGTAATTAGGCGTGTATGGCAAGACTAAAATTGAACATAGCCCACTAATTTTCAAGATAAAATATCTGAAATCAACACACTTCTTTCACACACGCACCCCTTAGGGTAATTCTCTCTCGTTGCCTTTGCGAATTCAAAATGGTCATGTCCCTCGAACGTAGAGGTATTCTAGCACCGTTGCCTTCAAACAAATCATCATAGTCCCTTCGATACAAAGATCATAAGACCCACGATGTCGCCTCCGAATACATGATCTTGACCCTCGATTGTCGCCTACGAAAAATGATGATAGTCCCTTCGAATGTGCTAGGATACTTCCTACAAGTTGCTTTCTATGACCATCCGATGTCCCTTCGAATGTCCCGCTTACATCCAACGAATAGGGTTACCTACCAACTAATGGTATGGATAGCGCTATTCTAAAGGAACGTAAAATAACATGAAAATGACCAATTCTGAGTAGGTAATAAGACTTTTAGTTGCTTGCTCAAATCAAATGCTTTTCACACCTCACACTTTTGTCAAAGTTCAAACTCTTTTCAAAACAAAACATTTCCGAACACTTTGTATACATTCCTACATGAGTCATTACAAAGTCAAAGCGAAATGCCTTTTTCAAAACATTTTTTTGTCAAACACACAGAAAGCAATTTTTAAAGTGATCTAGAGCAACTAAGAGCCCGTAGATAACTACGGATGGAAAGGGGTGCTAATACCTTCCCTTTTCATAACCATTCTCCCGAACTCAGAATCTAACGAAGGTCTTTTTCTGTTACTTTTACCTTCCCTTAATTGGATAAAAATAAAAGTCAGTGGCGACTCTTGCTATCCGCACATTTGCGATACAAAAACCTACAAAGTCAGTTCACCGTATCACATTGGGATCTTCTTTTATTCGACATAATTTCTTCCTTATGGTTTCTTGTACTAGTCAAATTGTTGTAGCCACCTCTACCTTTGTCGAACCACTTTCTTTTACTTTCTTTTGTTTAATGTGTCTGCAAAGTCATATCATTCTTCGACTTTCCTGCAACTCTTTCAGCCACTCATTGTTCATAAGATTCAAAGGTCCCTTGAAGCTCTTTCTTCGACAAAGTTGACATGTCCTTCGACTCTGCTATGGCAACTACCACATAGTTGAACTTCGAAGCCAAAGATCTCAAGATCTTTGAAACAACAACTTTGGTTATTAACGTCTCTCCACAAGCTTTGATTTGATTCACTAGTTGTGTAACCCTTGTGAAGAAATCAGATATGCTCTCGCTATCTTCCATCAAAGTTAATTCTTATGTTCTTTTGTGAGTTTGTAACATCACCGCTTTCACTTTTCTGCAACTCCAAAATATTTCTTAGGAATCTCCCAAGCTTATTTTGCAAATTCTACATCAACTAACCTTTTCTAATTTTCTGGATCGGACATTAATGAATTATAAAGAGAGATTTACAGCTCTTCTTCTTCTTTTTCTTCTTCGAATCTATGCATTATGTTTGTTATTTTTCTAAAGCGTCTTCATCAAGCGGTTCTAATCCATGTTTCACAAGATCCCAAACATCTTGAAAATAGAATATAATCTTCATCTGTTTGCACTAATTCTCATAGTTATTACCTTTCAGAATTGGAATACTTGTTGAAATATTCTCATTCGGATAATTCATCGTCTTTGTGATTTTCTTCTTCTTCTTCTTCCCTTGATCGCTCAACCGGAGCTCTTGATACCAGATATTGGAAATCCATCAAAACCTATGATGAATTTTTATCAATCTTGATGACCAAGATGCTTTATCACCACACAATGACAATGAAAAGAAAAAAAAATTGAGAACAAAAGAGATTAGGGTTTCTGTAGAGTTTATCTCTGTCCATAAACTATTAAAATCTTTATTCACTTTGCAATTGCAAAATTCTGTGAATACAAGTTGTTATGAGTTATTACAAAAATAGAGGTTACTCCCACTATTTATAGTTTTAAGTTAGCTTTATGAGACCAGATTGTGGCCAGCCAGAAATACTAAGCACATTCATCCACCAATTATGAGAAGGGCACCGGGTAGGCCCAAGACGTTAAGGAACAAGGCCAATGATGAACCAAGGAATACTGGTGTGCTACCAAGACAATTGAAAACAACCAAGTGCACAAACTGTAGCAAGTCATACATGATGGGACATGTAACGGCAAGAGTCTTGTTGATAGGCGATTCCAATTGGAGGAAACAAGCAGCCCAAAAAGAAACAGAAGGCAAATGATGTTGAAGTTATTGCTCAAGGATCACAAGCTCCACAAACACAACCGTCTCAGAATTAGATTAGACATTAGTTGCTTTTGTTGTTTTGTGTGGATGCAATTTATATGTTACTTGTGTTGTCAATGTATGCTCCACAAATAAATGCTTTTAGTTTGGATATGATTATGTTACTATTTTGGTAATGTAATGACAATTATTTTGGTTATGTAATGTCATGGTATTTTGGACATGTAATGACAATTATGCTTTAATGTAAGCCTTAATGTAGTGACAATTGATCCATGTTTAGTTCAACATAATTAATTGCTTCAATTTTACATTGTAATGACAATTGACCTATGTTTGGTTCAACACAATTAATTGCTTCAATTTTACATTGTAATGACAATTGATCCATGTTTTGTTCAACATAATAAATTGCTTCAATTTTACATTGTAATGACAATTGATCCATGTTTGTTTCAACACAATTAATTGCTTCAATTTTATACTGTAATGACAATTGATCCATGTTTGGTTCAACACAATTAATTGCTTCAATTTTACATTGTCATTCAAACAAGAATAAGTACATCGAAATAAGTACACCATATAACACCTAGACATACCACCCTAATCATACCAATTTTACAATCCTAAACATACCACCATAATCAATCCTAAACGTAACACGTAAACAACAACATAACACCTAAACATTTTCAGTCTTCAATTCTTCAAGCTAATTATGCCTTCAAATCTTCAAGCTAACAATGCACTTACCTTGAGTAACCCACACCCATTAAACCTCCTCCCAGGATTTCCGGTGGTCCACGAAGTAGTGAGAGGTGATTCAAGGTCACATAAATAAAAACTTTCTCTTCTTCGTGATGCACAGCTTAAGGTTGACATATAACTGGCTTGTGACATTGATGAAGGGACCAAAATGGGAAGACAAGAAAGACGAAAATGGAGAAGGGCGCTGGAATGTTCGCTACATATTGGGGATTGAGAAAAATTAGGGTTCATGGGAAATTTATGCATTTATGAACGTGAAATAATGATTTCAACATACAAGTATTATTTTCAAAAAATAAAAAATTGAATTAAAAACGTGACTATCCAGGTAACCGATGCCCCATATACCTTTTTTTTACACATCAACATTTTTAGAGATGAGTGTGAAGGTTAAGATCAATTTCGTTGATTTAAAAAAGGTAGGATCATTTTTGTGAGTTGATTAAAACACGAGGACCAAAAGTGTATTTAAGCCTAGTAAATATGTTTGTTATCCATTTTAAAACATAATATGATTGATTGTGACACTATTTCACGTGGAATTCCAAATTTGAGCTTTACTCATCATATTTCTTCTTCCATATAAATAAATGTGTATACGAGTATGTGTTTGCACTAGAAATCCTCGTACACAACCTTAAGGTGCAGGTTTTGAAAAATAGCATTTGGCCTAACACTAATACAAATAATATATTTCAACACAAAGTTTTAATTTCATCTCAATCAAATAAATGACAAGTGTATGGGTCACGTTTTAATTTATTCTTTGAAAAATACTATCATATGTTCCTTCAATTGATATAAATAAATGTGAGTTAAACTAACTAAGAGATACGTTTTGAATTCGAACAATTGCAGTTCATATTTTTATCTGTAATTTATCTATAATATAAGAAAAATAAGATGATCTTAAAAATACTCATTTGTCCCAACATGATAATGTGACAAGTAGAACTGTCAAAATGGACTAGCCATATGGGATGGCCCGCCCGATAGCTCATTAGATCCACATAGTTATAAATTTAAAATATATTATATTAATTATTATATCGTGTTATTCCAAAATTACACATTGATTTTTATCACTTCACTAAATTTTGTTCTTATTATATTCAATCTTTCGTATTTAAAATATTATACATTGATATAATCAAGATTCTTCCATCATATTCAATTAGTTTCTTTTATGATTGATACAGATAAAAATAAAAAAGATAATATATGCTAGTAATGAGCATGTAGTGAGAGGAGGGATAATGGAGGTCGAGAGAGAGGAGAGAGGAGGTGGTGCATGACCATGAAGGGGAGTGGACTCCAATTAAGAAGAGGAAAAATAATGCTCAGAGCAAGGGCAGATGGGATAATATATCAACCAAGAGGTACAAGGTAAGCGGAAAGTCGTGTAAAGTTACTTCGCTTTTCTTTAAATCATTTATAAATCTTTATGAAGTTTTTTCGAGATTTGGCGACGTTGATGAGGTGATCATTCTAGCGAAGAAGGATATTAGGGGCTAAAGATACAGTTTTGTGCAGCTTTTTGAGGTGGAAACTGCTAAAGCTTTGCATCACTTGATCTATGAATTTTTCCTCATCTCTTGTGGTGACCATCAACGTCTCTTCTTCTTCATACTTTACAAATATTTCATCACTTATTTTATTCTTTCGATTTTCTGGACAATCAGTAGAATAGTGATCATAACAATTGTAATACTGAATGTGGCTCTTGCCAGGTTTTCGACCACCACCTCTTTGGTTGCTTTGGTATTGGGATCTTCTTTGATTCGACATAATTTCTTCCTTATGGTTTCCTGTACCAGTCAAATTGTTGTAGCCACCTCTACCTTTGTCGAACCACTTTCTTTTACTTTTACTTTCTTTTGTTTAATGTGTCTGCAAAGTCATATCATTCTTCGACATTCCTGCAGCTCTTTCAGCCACTCATTGTTCATAAGATTCAAAGGTCCCTTGAAGCTCTTTCTTCGACAAAGTTGACATGTCCTTCGACTATGCTATGGCAACTACCACATAGTTGAACTTTGGAGCCAAAGATCTCAAGATCTTTGAAACAACAACTTTGGTTATTAACGTCTCTCCACAAGCTTTGATTTGATTCACTAGTTGTGTAACCCTAGTGAAGAAATCAGATATGCTCTCGCTATCTTCCATCAAAGTTAATTCATATGTTCTTTTATGAGTTTGTAACATCACCGCTTTCACTTTTCTGCAACTCCAAAAGATTTCTTAGGAATCTCCCAAACTTATTTTGCAGATTCTACATCAACTAACCTTTTCTAATTTTCTGGATCGGACATTAATGAATTATAAAGAGAGATTTACAGTTCTTCTTTTTCTTCTTCGACTCTATGTATTATGTTTGTTATTTTTCTAAAGCGTCTTCATCAAGCAGTTCTAATCCATGTTTCACAAGATCCCAAAGATCTTGAAAATAGAATATAATCTTCATCTGTTTGCACCAATTCTCATAGTTATTACCTTTCAGAATTGGAATACTTGTTGAAATATTCTCATTCGGATAATTCATCGTCTTTGTGATTTTCTTCTTCTTCTTCCCTTGATCGCTCAACCGGAGCTCTTGATACCAGTTATTAGAAATCCATTAAAACCTATGATAAATTTTTATCAATCTTGATGACCAAGATGCTTTATCACCACACAATGACAATGAAAAGAAAAAAAAATTGAGAACAAAAGAGATTAGGGTTTCTGTAGAGTTTATCTCTGTCCATAAACTATTAAAATCTTTATTCACTTTGCAATTGCAAAATTCTGTGAATACAAGTTGTTATGAGTTATTACAAAAATAGAGGTTACTCCCACTATGTATAGTTTTAAGTTAGCTTTATCCCTAAGCCAAACAAAAACCCAAAACTAGAAATGCCCAAAATACTTATTTTAGATCTAGGACGAAATTCTGTGTGTAGCAACATGCTTACAACACTTCGAGAGCTAACACAACTCAACACACTAAACTATTTCTACATACATTGTGTTCGAGCAACTGCTTTGACACAAAGAGTTACACTTTCAACATACGTCAACACGCTCTAATTTTCTCGATTGGTTTCGGGTCGTCTAGTCCAAACAAAGATCCATATTCTATTCGTTTTATCACATGGCCTACGAAGTGTTCAAGAGAAAACGAATTGGGAGACATTAGTCAAAGGAAAAAATTGTCCTTCCAAGATTTAAGGATGAACCGCTTTTTCCATACTCCCACATATTTGTAAGGAAGCTAAGGAAAATTGTTTCTTTCCTTCTTTCCCGATCCAAAGAGCTCTCAATAAATACTCCAACTAATAGTTTGGAGATTCATTCACTAATTTCAAAACTAAGGATACATAGACTTTTGTTATCAAACATGTGAGCAAACTATCCTTTCATTGTATTTCGCATGTATAATAGTAAATATGTTGTTAGTAAAGATCAGGTAAAATGTTGACTATGAATGTTACTAATATGTCTAAATCTATTGATTATATAAATCTTAATTGTGAATGATACAGAAGCATAGAAGTATATAGATATATACCATTAATCACAAGCCAAACAGTCACAAAAATCAAACTTAATATTTAACATTCCAGGATATTTCATGCTTCAGTATGAACCTAGAATTCTTATTCTCAATCAACACTCAACATATTTAGTTAATTTATAGAAAATATTAAAAAAATTGGCACACTTATATATTAAATAATAAATCACTCTTTATCCTTCTTGTCCATCCATCATTGTAATATTCAGTAGTTGTTGACTTTTCTGCAATTGCACCTTATCTCACCCTTTTTCCCAGTAAGAGGCTTCAAGTTACCCATCTTGATCATAGAAACTCCAAAATCTTTAGCAAAAGCATAAGAATTTTTGCTATATAGTTGCACCAACCTATCACTTTGAGAACCATCACCTTTGAAAAGCTCTTGATCAGAATGAAGGAGACCCCTTTTGTACAACAAAGCCTTGTAGTATGCCGTGTCAACTCTTTTTGGAGTAGAATCAAATGGTGCTAAGTTTTCGTCGCCGCCTATTCGAGGACATGTTATCTGTAAATTGGCTGCAAAAGTGGTGTCTATGTTGGTGTCATTGAAGATCCTGTCTCTAAAAGTAGTGCATCTGGCAAGTCCAATTGTGTGGCCACCAGATAGAACAACTAAGTCTTTTAGGTTTAGTCCATGAGAATCGAAATTTGTGATGAGTTGTGAGAAATTGAAAAATGGAGGTGGGAGATTTGCATTTGCTGCATCCCAGCTTGCATTTCTTGCATCCCTTCTTCCTAGTAACACTTGGTACCAATATTGATCACCACCCAACTGGTAATTGATGCAAAATTTGTTAGCTGCATGTAAAGTTACATACTACTAAATAAAAGTTGAATTACAAACCAAAACCCTAATTTCGTCACTAATTTCAATAGACAATTAAATTTTTTTCAACATGATTATAAAATGTTAAAATAAACTTACTATGGCTACAGAATCTCGAGCAGCTATAGCTAAAATATCTGCGCATGAAACGACATCGCGTCTGCAAGCTTTGGTAACTGCAGCTTTGATTTGATCAACAACTTCAAAACCTCTGATTGAATTGATATTTGGAAATGCAGTCTTCTCACCACGGAAGGTAGGTGTGTCATCTAGAAGAACTGATCCATCACAACCCTGTAGAGTGACATAGTTCATATGCTAACTAAACTATAAGAATGCTTATTCACATGCAATTGTAACTTGAAATTAACTTACGTTGACAAAACAATCATGGAAATGCAAACGCAGCAATGATGCTCCAATGCGTGGCTCGCGATGAATTGCTTGCTTAACAGCTGACCTTATGATTGGCAATGCCTTGGGACAAATTCTGTCATAATAATTAGGAGTCAGCTTTGCGTTGGTAGGACTCAAAACTGTTGCCAAAGTGACCATAAAAATCACAAGATAAAATTGGATACGAGAATCCATTTTACTATATGCTTGTATGAGACTTAAATTTGAACCAAGATATGTTTTGTTTTTTTTGTGAGTATCTAGGTATAGAGGAAGGATTTATATAGAATGAGAATTTTGCAACTGATGGATAGAAATATAGCAACTAGGATATGTTTATTAACTTGTTAGAGTTGTCAACATATATAATATATTAATTCATAATGTGCAAGCAACTTATATGTGATCGCCTGCTAGGTACAGTTGACCCAAAAGATTATATAAGAATTGCTCAAACATTGCAACGTTTCTCGCCACCTCTTTCATTGCATATAGAAATGATATACATATGTTGATTTTATTTTTTGTACTTGAGTAATTAATCCTACTAGAGGTGTAGATTTTGTTACTCTTGCATTTGTTTATGAGGTGGTTATTTCCATTTTTTAATAAATAGATATTCAAGGGCTTTTCAATAAAAAAAATTGATATTATGCCAAGGGTTTATGCAAGTGGCAAAACCTTCTTGGATTTTCCACTTTGTTCGAACAATTTTATTTCCCTCATAAGCGATATGTATTAGTTCTCTTGTGATATGTTTGTATTATGAGTGTGTTCTTTTGCATCCCGAACCTTCTTTTCAATATTTCTCTCTTTGGCTTTGATGTAACATTATGCCCGTGTTACTTCTTTATCCAAGGATGTTAGTGCCCTCTAGGTGAGGGGTTTGTTGAAGTGTCCCTCCTGAGCCTGTTCTAAAATTTTCGTACGAACATTTTCTAAATTGGATGTACTACCTGTATTGTTGTTTTACTGAAGAGAACGAGATTGTCCCTCGGTGACTCTGAGGGACCTTGGAGAATTTTGAATAGACTGGTGAAGATCAACTTCCAATGTCAGGTTGAGGTGAATTGGGGGAGTGGCTTCTTCACCTGATCATGATAGCTAGTGACAAATATCCTGGGGAGGCCCATATTCCTCTTAGGGTTGTGTCTCTGAAGATTCCAAATAAGAGTTAGCATTCCAATGAGTCATGTTCCAATGATGGTCATTTGAGTGTCGATGGAGGCTACACGTTCATATGGGTCTTTATGTCCTTCAAAATTAGCCAACGATCGCGGCTTAAAGATCTCTAGGATGGGAGCCTCTCATATCTCATCCAATATATATTGGGGATCTAACACCTCCAATTTGTGTACCATGTTTATCTTCTATTGGCACTGTGTTTACTGTGGAAAATGGTAAACAATCGCTGGTCCTCCCAAAGTCCTAAAACTAAGGGTTACTCGCAAGATCGACCAGTTGATCTTAAGACATGTGCTAAGATTTTTAAATTATACTAGTTCTGTCGAAATCCTTATCAAAGAAACGGTTTTCTAAGACTAAGGAAACAAGTATAACATCTTTCCACGCGAAGGTTCGACCGAGTGACTGGTAACTCGTGACTGAAAGCAGGCTTTTTATACGAAGTAAGACTCAATAAACTAACTGACCGGTGACTCGTGACCGACAGAGAGTATTAAATTGTTTACGCGAAGCATTACATAACGTAAAGATTGTGCTCAAAGGTAAATAAAAAGCAAGTAAATCATTCAAAAGGAACAATTGAAAGATAAAAGATTTGCATTGAAATAAAGGTGGTGATTCATGTACATCAAGCATTTCTCAACTTTTTGCTTCCTAACGCTCGGAATGGACAGAGTTTTGGCAAGTGATTTGAATATACAAGTGAACACACGAAAATTACACTGAGTCTGCCTATTTATAATATTTACAATGTAACTGCCAAGACATAAGCTACGGATGATGTAACGCCCGTTTTATTTAATATTATATTATATTAATATTTTTGATTTACCGTTTGACGTTTGTTTTGGCGACGAGAATAATTATATTAATTGAGATATCTATTAATATATTTGGCGATGTTCCGGTCAGTTCGGTAAAATATTATTCGGACCGATATTTAATTCCCCGGAATTATATTAATAAATTGAGTTAATGATATAATTAGTGTGTTAGGAATAGAAGAGGGGTGTGGGAGCAATTTGGGAGAATTGGACTTCTCACCCTTAGTTAGTTAGTAAGACAACATTTCTATAAAAGCATTTTTTCTTCATTTTCCTATCATAACACCAAAACACTAAGTATAGAAGCTAAGGAGAAAAGTTAGGGCTTTTGTAGAGGGAAGAGGAGAGCAAGAAAAGAGCAAGGCTTGGTTTGAAGAATCATCAAGAACACTAAAAGCTTGCTAGGTAAGGGGTTTGATTTCTATCTCATATAGTTAGGGTTTGGTGGTTGTAGTTTGGGGAAAAAATTGATAGATGGTTTATAGGGTTTGGTTGTTTGATTATTGAAAATGTTTAGAAAAGTTGAATTAGGTGTAGGGATTATGAGGTTGATGAGGATTAGAATTAATGGGAATGGTAAAAGTGAAGTTTTCACACGCGTCCATCAACACGAGCCGTGTTGATTAACACGGGTGCCCGTGTTGACCTCTTGAATAAGGAATATTTGCTGCCAGGTCAATCAATACGGGTAGTGTTGATTAACACGGGTGCCCGTGTTGATTCACTGACTTTGGTGTTTTTGCATTTTCTAGTGGCTTTTCGACACGGGCCGTGTTGATTAACACGGGGGCCCGTGTTGATGTATCTGTAGCCTTCCATATTCTAATTTTTGCACTTCTTTTGCCCCGATTTGTCTCATTTTATTCTTCGAACCCTGAAATCACTCAAACACATAACCAAAGCGTAAAATGCGGTAAAATGACATATAACATTAGACAAATAAAAGAAACGATAATGAAATTCAATGCTAAATAACCGTGTAAAAACCACTGATCAGTTGGTATCGTTGGAAAGCTTAGAACGAGTACTATGTGTTGATAATATTTTTAAAAACCAGTAGTTGAGATCCTGAAGGATTGATTTGATTTTCGTATGTAGGGATTCGTAGAAATTCGTATTTATCCGTTGTGTATACTTGCTGTAAGTTAATTTCACGTGTTGTAATTAACGTTATATGTCATGACTTGCTGTTATCATGTGCTGATTGACGGTGTATTTAGGTATGAATACTTGTTGTTTATGTGATGCAATGACATGTTTATTTGATGTGAATAAATATGGCGATGTGGAGTTTATGTCAATTTTGATGAGCGATGATGATGTGTTGTTGTGTGGTCTTTATTATCGAGTCACATACATTGCATAAGCGACGAGGGCTTTTATGCCAAGCGACGATGGGCTTTATGCCAAGTGTTCCTAATTATGGACAAGCGACGGGTACCACATGCACAATATAGTCGTGTCTCATGGAGTCGGTTATGTTTATGTTTGAGTTGTTTAACATTGGGTTTTAATTGATGAATGATGTTGAATTGCGATGGTATATGATGTTTTGTGTTGACGCGAGTATAATGGTTATGTGATGAATTTAAAGTGTGAATTTATACACTAAATGCTAATTTAAAGTATGTAAGCTTTTGATACATGTTGATATACTCTATTTAACTTATATCATTTATAATTCCAAACTATTTATATAACCTATCATGCTTCTAATTATATGTTTTGGAGTATATATAACTTTACAAATATTTCATCACATTTTTTATTCTTTCGATTTTCTGGACAATCAGTAGAATAGTGATCATAACAATTGTAATACTGAATGTGGCTCTTGCCAGGTTTTCGACCACCACCTCTTTGGTTGCTTTGGTATTGGGATCTTCTTTGATTCGACATAATTTCTTCCTTATGGTTTCATGTACTAGTCAAATTGTTGTAGCCACCTCTACCTTTGTCGAACCACTTTCTTTTACTTTCTTTTGTTTAATGTGTCTGCAAAGTTATATCATTCTTCGACTTTCCTGCAGCTCTTTCAGCCACTCATTGTTCATAAGATTCAAAGGTCCCTTGAAACTCTTTCTTCGACAAAGTTGACATGTCCTTCGACTCTGCTATGGCAACTACCACATAGTTGAACTTCGGAGCCAAAGATCTCAAGATCTTTGAAACAACAACTTTGGTTATTAACGTCTCTCCACAAGCTTTGATTTGATTCACTAGTTGTGTAACCCTAGTGAAGAAATCATATATGTTCTCGCTATCTTCCATCAAAGTTAATTCATATGTTCTTTTGTGAGTTTGTAACATCACCGCTTTCACTTTTCTGCAACTCCAAAAGATTTCTTAGGAATCTCCCAAGCTTATTTTGCAAATTCTACATCACTAACCTTTTCTAGTTTTCTGGACTCGGACATTGATGAATTATAAAGAGAGATTTACAGCTCTTCTTCTTCTTTTTCTTCTTCGAATCTATGCATTATGTTTGTTATTTTTCTAAAGCGTCTTCATCAAGCGGTTCTAATCCATGTTTCACAAGATCCCAAAGATCTTGAAAATAGAATATAATCTTCATCTGTTTGCACTAATTCTCATAGTTATTACCTTTCAGAATTGGAATACTTGTTGAAATATTCTCATTCGGATAATTCATCGTCTTTGTGATTTTCTTCTTCTTCTTCCCTTGATCGCTCAACCGGAGCTCTTGATACCAAATATTGGAAATCCATCAAAACCTATGATGAATTTTATCAATCTTGATGACCAATATGCTTTATCACCACACAATGACAATGAAAAGAAAAAAAAATTGAGAACAAAAGAGATTAGGGTTTCTGTAGAGTTTATCTCTGTCCATAAACTATTGAAATCTTTATTCACTTTGCAATTGCAAAATTCTGTGAATACAAGTTGTTATGAGTTATTACAAAAATAGAGGTTACTCCCACTATTTATAGTTTTAAGTTAGCTTTATCCCTAAGCCAAACAAAAACCCAAAACTAGAAATGCCCAAAATACTTATTTTAGATCTAGGACGAAATTCTGTGTGTAGCAACATGCTTACAACACTTCGAGAGCTAACACAACTCAACACACTAAACTATTTCTACATACATTGTGTTCGAGCAACTGCTTTGACACAAAGAATTACACTTTCAACATACGTCAACACGCTCTAATTTTCTCGATTGGTTTCGGGTCGTCTAGTCCAAACAAACATCCATATTCTACTCGTTTTATCACATGGCCTACGAAGTGTTCAAGAGAAAACGAATTGGGAGACATTAGTCAAAGGAAAAAATTGTCCTTCCAAGATTTAAGGATGAACCGCTTTTTCCATACTCCCACATATTTGTAAGGAAGCTAAGGAAAATTGTTTCTTTCCTTCTTTCCCGATCCAAAGAGCTCTCAATAAATACTCCAACTAATAGTTTGGAGATTCATTCACTAATTTCAAAACTAAGGATACATAGACTTTTGTTATCAAACATGTGAGCAAACTATCCTTTCATTGTATTTCGCATGTATAATAGTAAATATGTTGTTAGTAAAGATCAGGTAAAATGTTGACTATGAATGTTACTAATATGTCTAAATCTATTGATTATATAAATCTTAATTGTGAATGATACAGAAGCATAGAAGTATATAGATATATACCATTAATCACAAGCCAAACAGTCACAAAAATCAAACTTAATATTTAACATTCCAGGATATTTCATGCTTCAGTATGAACCTAGAATTCTTATTCTCAATCAACACTCAACATATTTAGTTAATTTATAGAAAATATTAAAAAAATTGGCACACTTATATATTAAATAATAAATCACTCTTTATCCTTCTTGTCCATCCATCATTGTAATATTCAGTAGTTGTTGACTTTTCTGCAATTGCACCTTATCTCACCCTTTTTCCCAGTAAGAGGCTTCAAGTTACCCATCTTGATCATAGAAACTCCAAAATCTTTAGCAAAAGCATAAGAATTTTTGCTATATAGTTGCACCAACCTATCACTTTGAGAACCATCACCTTTGAAAAGCTCTTGATCAGAATGAAGGAGACCCCTTTTGTACAACAAAGCCTTGTAGTATGCCGTGTCAACTCTTTTTGGAGTAGAATCAAATGGTGCTAAGTTTTCGTCGCCGCCTATTCGAGGACATGTTATCTGTAAATTGGCTGCAAAAGTGGTGTCTATGTTGGTGTCATTGAAGATCCTGTCTCTAAAAGTAGTGCATCTGGCAAGTCCAATTGTGTGGCCACCAGATAGAACAACTAAGTCTTTTAGGTTTAGTCCATGAGAATCGAAATTTGTGATGAGTTGTGAGAAATTGAAAAATGGAGGTGGGAGATTTGCATTTGCTGCATCCCAGCTTGCATTTCTTGCATCCCTTCTTCCTAGTAACACTTGGTACCAATATTGATCACCACCCAACTGGTAATTGATGCAAAATTTGTTAGCTGCATGTAAAGTTACATACTACTAAATAAAAGTTGAATTACAAACCAAAACCCTAATTTCGTCACTAATTTCAATAGACAATTAAATTTTTTTCAACATGATTATAAAATGTTAAAATAAACTTACTATGGCTACAGAATCTCGAGCAGCTATAGCTAAAATATCTGCGCATGAAACAACATCGCGTCTGCAAGCTTTGGTAACTGCAGCTTTGATTTGATCAACAACTTCAAAACCTCTGATTGAATTGATATTTGGAAATGCAGTCTTCTCACCACGGAAGGTAGGTGTGTCATCTAGAAGAACTGATCCATCACAACCCTGTAGAGTGACATAGTTCATAAAGACAAGGTTGCCATTCCTCGAAATAACAAATCTTCGATAAACTACCTTCTATAAAGATAAGGTTGTCATTCATTGGAACATCAAATCTTCGAAAAACTACCTTCCATAAAGACAAGGTTGCCATTCATCGGAACAACATCTTCGCTACGCATAGCTATGGGAATCATCCAACAATGAGCTTATAGATCACTTATCGGAGATTTCCACAATAATTCTTCAACTTGCTGGAGAAATACGGTCAATCCATAGCGAGATATTCCCCATCGGGTTGCCGAAAGGAGGCCAAATTGGAATTAACAGGCTTGCTGGGGAAAACCAACCGCTTGCGAGAAGAGACTATCACTTGCTGTTAGGAAAAGATTGGAACAACACTGCTGGAGAAATGAAATCTTCCTGACATAACTGTGCTTTAGAGCTCATAGTCCATGAAGAACAAGGTAACAATACCACTTGGAGACCATAGTTCAAACCAAAATAAAGTCGGAACAGGGTAAATTTGAACAAACACAGGAGCCTACAAAGAGGGTCGAAACTCTATTCTTCCACGAGGAATAATTTAGTGGAGAAAAGGGAAAGATGAACTTTTTCTGCTTAAAACTGGCATTCTATTGGAAAGATGAAACACATTCTAATCATCATCATATACGAATGAAGTTTAGCTATGCATAGTGTATGAATGAATGTACGTGAGATTCATATGGACATTTTATTAAGAATCAACGTGGAAGGTTGTTTAATGCATGGAAGACACTCAGTCAACACGAAGTCTTCACGAAATATCAATCGAAGGATAGCTCTTTATCGGATCAAATTTCAAAAGAAGCTACAAGCATATCGTAAACAGTCTCAGGTTCCTTCTGATGGAAGCATTTCAGGGAAGGGAACCATATCTCATTAGAGCGTTACTATTACCAAATCTTCTAGAAAAAATGGGACATATTGTGGGAAGAATCTGCTTTGCACTTATATCTCATATTTGAGCGAAAAATGTTATGGAGGTCCTTATGGCACCAACTTCAACATTATCAATCTTGTTTATTAATGGGACAATGTCATCTTATCCCTTTGCTTCACGTCCGAAGTAAACACACTTAAATTGTAAAATTTTCCACAAGTATGTTCTAACAAATTTGTTTGTTTTGAAATGTGTTAAGGACCAAAATGTGGATATTTTGTAGATCATTTTGTGGTCCTTTACAATGTCTTTTGATTAATTAGTAGTATTTAATATAGTATTTTGGTCTAATTATCTTTTTATTTAGTTTTTGTTTATAATATATTATTTAACTTAGGTTACATTTAAATTGTAGGTTTTTGATATCAGAGCGCGCTTAGCGCGGAACAGCGGGCTTAGCGCGGTCTGCGATATCAGAAAAAAGACAGTGACCCATGCCTATATATTTTTCTCACCAACTCTCTGATTTGAACCACTATTCTGTGCTAGAAAACTAGAACCACACTTCTTCTTCATTATTCATCATCATTGTAAACTAGGGATTTAGAATTAGGAACTTGAATCTTGTTCTTCTTGATTTTTCTTCCATGTTCATCATCTTCTCCAAAAATCTTGCAAGTGAAGCTACCATGAGAATGAGTAGCTAAGCTCCTTTTGGTCAAGATTAGAGGTAGTTAACCTAACTTTTATGTATTTCTTTTAATCTCTTGGTGTATGAACTTGGTTGATGATTTATATATGTTGAATATCTTTGTTCTACTATCTCTTGATACTTTAAATCATGATTGAAAAATTATGTTTTAAAGTTGACCTAAGATATTCTTCCACTAATGAACAAATGCTATAAATAGATTTGTGAGCTAGTGTTTACTTGAATTGAACTTCATTTTTATCATGTCAATAGTTATAGTGAGAAATCATTTAAAGGTTTACATGATAAAACTCACAATATTGGTTTGAAATCAACAAGATTGAGAGGATACGTAATTATATCGATCATCAACTAGTTCATCCAGTTGATTAAATGAGTTTATATGAAACTAGGTTAATGAAACTAATCTTGACATGCTTTTATCAATTGAAAACCACTCAAAACTCTCTTGAATCCAAACATCTCTCTTTTGAAAAGGAAACTAAAGTTGTTTGATTGAAATGTATGATACTTGTAGTTAGCAAACAAAACCCTTGTGTTACTTCTTCTTAAAATACGCTTTAACTATTGAACAACGGCAATATCACATCAATCCCTGTGGATACGATAATTAAAAATACTTGTTCATCAAATATAAGAACAACAAAATGGCGTCGTTGCCGGGGATTGGCGTTTGATATTGCAAGTATTGCAATAGTTTGTGTGTTTTAAGATAATTTTTCTACTAATCTCTCTTTGTTTCTTTTTTGTGTGGCTAGAATTTTTCAGGTTATAGTTTATGCGAGGAAGTGTTCCGGTCGATCAACTCCTATTCGATCCAGAAATTGAAAGGACGGCAAGAAGACTTAATAGTAGTGCTAAACGAAGGAAAAGACTAGCTAGACAAAGACAAGAAAGAGGAGAATCATCTAATTCTTCTACACCACCCATGTTAGGAGAAGTCATTATGGCGGATCAACCACCACCACCACCACCGAGAGGGTCTTGTGTAAATAGCCCTCATCACACCGCTCAATTTGCTCGCCTAGCCAATGCGAGGTTTACGGAGATGAAGACGGGATTGCTCCAACTTCTTTATGCAAATCCTTTTCATGGTCATGACCATGAGGATCCATACACCTACCTCACAAAGTTCTATGAAATTACGGGTGCGGCCGGAGCTCCGGAAGCCGAAGAGGAGCAGTATTTTCAAAGGTTTTTCCTCATTCTTTGGTAGGGAAAGCAAATGATTGGTATCTAGACCAACCAAAAGAAACAATGACAAATTGGAATATGCTAGAGGAGAAATTCCTTGAAAGATTTTTTCCTCAATCAAGATTCATGGAAGCAAAAACCGCAATTTCGGTGTTCTCGTAAGGTGTTAATGAGCTTTGAATAGGGCTTGGGAGAGATACAACTCTATGCTTAGAAAATGCCCTAGTCATGGTTTTGATGAACTCACTCAAATTCACATTTTCCGCAATGGTCTCCAACCTCAACATAAATTGTAGTTGGATGCTACGGCGGGAGGTTCCTTAATGGTGAAGACACCTTATGAAGCCATTCAAATTATTGAGAAGATGGGAAGAAATGACCACCAAGTTCAAAATGATCAAGGGAATGTGCAAGTGAAAACGGGAGCTCTTGAAATTGGTTCTAGTCATGAAGCACTTGTGGCCCAAAACAAATTATTTGCAAAGCAAGTTGAAGAGTTGACCAAGCAAATGGCAAGGCTTCCATAATAAATCATGGAGATGCAAGGATCATCTAGAAATCAAACTCAACAAATTGCTAGTTGTGAATTATGCAAGGGTGATCACAAGACCGGATTTTGTCCTCTGGAAAATGAAGAAGCAAATTACATGGCAAATCAAGGGCAAGGATACCAACAAAGACCTCCTTATCAAAATCAAAATCAAGGCCAAAGTTACCAACAAAGAGGTAACCAAGGTTATCAAGGAGGATGGAGACAAGACAACAACAATCAAGCTAGACAAAATCCTTACCAAAGTGGAACTCAAAATCAAGCTCAACCTCAAAATCAACCTCAAAATTAAGCTAGAACTTCAAACATTCAAGATACACTTTCTCAATTCATGCAAGCTTCAATGGACAACCAAAAGAGCACGGAAGCATCGATAAAGAATTTAGAAACTCAAATGGGGCAATTAGCAAAGCAAATTTCCGATCAAAGTGCCTCGACCTCATTTTCTCCAACTACTCAAGCAAATCCAAGGGAGCATTGTAAAGAAATTACAACTAGGAGTGATAGAGTTGTTAATGAGAAAATTAAAGAAGTGGAGGGAAAAGACCAAGTAGTGAATGATGAAGAAATAGTTGTGGAGGAAGTTTTAGTTGAAAAAAATGATGAGAATGTTGTTGTGGGATATGTTGAAGTTGAAAATGATGTTGTAGTATGAAAATGTTGATAATGGTGTAGTTGAAAAGGAAAATGTTGAGGAAAAGAAGAAGAAATTGAGAAGGGTAAAGGAGAAGGTAGTCACTCTACCGTTACGAAAATTGCCATATCCTCATGCTCCGTCTAAGAAGGATGATGCTCGACATTATGCTCGGTTTATGGATATTTTCAAGCAATTACAAATCAATATTCCATTCACCGAGGCATTGGAGAAAATGCCAAAATATGCCAAATTCATGAAGGACATTTTGACAAAAAAAAAGAGGTATACGGATCAAGAGACCATTATGGTTGATGCAAGTTGTAATGCGATAATTCAACATACTATACCAAAAAAAAAGTGATTTGGGGCGTGTAACTTTGCCCGTTACCATTGGAGATGTCTATGTTGGCAAAGGATTGATTGATTTGGGATATATCATCAACTTGATTCCATTATCTATTGTAAAGAGGTTGGGGGATATTGAATTAAAATCTACAAAGATGATTTTACAATTGGCGGACAAGTCTATTACTCGCTCACATTGTGTAGCTTTAGATTTGTTGGTCAAAGTGGATAAATTCTTTTTTCCCGTTGATTTTGTTGTGATAGAAATGGAAGAAGACTTGGATGCACCTTTAATTCTAGGCCGGCCATTCATTAAGACCGCAAGAATGATGATTGACATTGATGATGGTTTGATGAAGGTGCGGGTGCAAGACGAAGAGATTTGTTTCAATCTTTTTGAAGCAATAAAGCATTCGAATGATAAAAAAGATTGTTTCAAGATAGATGCTATTGAAGAAGCAATAGAAGAAGTCACTAACCAAGTCTATCTTACAAATCCGCCTGAAAGAACCTTGACCGAAGCCTTTAATGTGCTTGATGATGGTGATAGGCGAGAACTTGAAGAGTGTTTAGAGGGGTTATAGATTTCTAAAGAAATGCACCCATGGGAGGAGGAAAAAGAGATTTTAAAGAATGATCCCAAAGAAGAAGAGCCAAAATGTGAGTTGAAAGCTCTACCTTCTCATTTGAAGTATGTGTTTCTTGAGGATGGAGGTAACAAACTCGTGATTATTAGTAACACTTTATCCGAGAAGGAGGGGGTAGCTTGATTCACGTTTTGAAGTCTAACAAAAATGCAATTGGTTGGATTTTAGCCGCTTTGAAAGGCATAAGCCCAGCTTATTGTATGCATAATATCATGATGGAAGAAGAGTTCAAACCGGTGGCCCAACCTCAAAGGCGCTTGAATCCGGTTATGAAGGAAGTGGTGAGAAAAGAAGTGGTCAAGATGTTGGAAGCCGGGATGATTTATCCGATCTCGGATAGCACTTGGGTTAGTCCGGTACTTTTCTCATTAAAAAGTGACGCGCGAGGGAATCAAATCTGAATTCGGATTCTCTAGCTCGAAACTATTTACTCTTTTGATTTGTTTATAAAGATGCCGCGAGCATCAAGCTTTATTTTTTCCAACACAAGAAAAATGATTACGAAAAAGGGGAAAGTTGCAATACCCTCAATTGATATGATATGCATTACGACTAGCGCGAACTAGACGCAACGCATTGGGGAGATTCCGGGCAAGGGGGTTTGTTATATAAAGGGAATAGATGTGGCACCCTAAATATATATAGTTATCTATAGCTTTATATATGAATAGTTTGATATGTTTGTGTGTTTTAAATTGCTATTTCTATTGTTGGGAAAGTTTCTCCTTTGGATTTTAAGAAGGGAAGATTATGTGGGATCCTAGGTTTTGTTATTATTGTGCTCGCAAAGATCATTGGGATCTTCTGCATACATATCCCTTAATGGGAATCAAAGCATTTGTAGCTCGGATCTAAAGGGAGCTATGGTTTGTTTGGTTTGAGGGAGAAGTTTTGCTCGCCAAGGATGAGACCTTGTGCCTACGTATTCTCAAAAGGATGTTGAGAAAGTCAGAGCAATCATAGTTCCCACTTATGCTAGTGGAAGCAACGGGATATTATTAAGAGACAAAGACAAATGTTATCTTAATGAAAAATGTATCTAATCTATTTCATCACATACATTTTGAAAGGTTTGATTAATTGAATCTTTCGTCGTAAGTTATAGGTGTTTTGCTTGAGTGTACAAGCGTTACCACTTACGAGTTAAGAAAGATGTTTAAAAAAAAAATGATTGAATCTTTTAATTGTAAGCATTAGGTGTTTTGCTTGAGTGTACAAGCGTTACCACTTACGATTAAGAGATGTTTTTGTTTGAAAAGAGTTTGAAAAGTTTTTGATTGTATGTGATATGATAGATGAGATACTTCTTCCATAGAGATGATAAACGTCTAAATCTCGAGGAGAAATTGATTGGATTAGGGGATTCTTTTAAGAAGCCCGTGGGTCCTTGTATTGTAAGCCCAAGAGGAGGCATTTCGAGGGTCATCGAGGGTCCTTGTATTGTAAGCCCAAGAGAAGGCATTCCGAGGGTCATCGAGGGTCCTTGTATTGTAAGCCCAAGAGAAGCTATAGGGTATGGCTGACTTTGGCTTTAAGAGTGGTTTCACCGGGAAACCATCCTCTTAGGATTTGAAGAGTGATTTCACCGGGAAATCATCCTCTCAGGGTTCTATCCTAGCGCGGGTGGTTCTTTGTATTGGAAGCCCAATAGGAGGCTGTTAAGAGATTTCCTGGTCTCTTTCTTGTTTGATTCCCAAGAGAAGGCTAAACTCAATGAGGAGTTCTTTTGAACGAAGCCCAAGAGGAGGCTGACTCAGCAAGGGAGTGTTGTCTTATATGAAGCCTAAGTAGAGGCTAAACTCAGTAAATGAGTTTTCTTATATGAAGCCTAAGAGGAGGCTAACTCAGATGAATGAGTTATCTTGCACAAAGCCCAAGAGGAGGCTAAAGGGGAACCTAGTTGTTAGGCTAATTGTTATGTTATAACTGAACAGTTATATAAACAAGTGTGTGATGTGTATTCACCGGAGTTTATGAAGGAAATATAAACAAGTGTATAAAACAAGCATTTAAAGCAAGTGTAACTTGAATATATACAAGGTTTTGGATGTGTACAAGGGAATGAATATGTACACGGAGGGGTGTTTATGTACAAGGAAATGAATATGTACATAGGAGGGTTGGGACTTACACCGTGAGGGAGGCCCATTGATTTAAGAGAAGTTTCACCGGGAATAATTCTTCTCTTAATACCAATGGAATTGGTGTATAAACGAGCGAATGAAAACAAACGAAAGAAGTTTATTTATGCTTGAATATTTACAAAGATGATTGTATATGTACAAGGAAAATTGAATATGTACATAAAAGGATTGGGACTTACACCGTGAGGGAGGCCCATGATATTAAGAAATTAAAAACCATCTTCAAATCGGATCGATCATGGAAAAAGGTGTGTAAGTTTGTTGAAATATTTTGAAAAGGTTTTGAAAATGATTTTGAAAAGTGAAATATATTCACAAGAAGCTTTGAAAAGATTTGAGTTTTGAAAGTTTGAAAGAAAACATCTTTGAAAAGTATTAAGAATACTTAAAATGTTTCATTTTTGACTTAATAAAAATATAATCAAAAGAAAGTATTTTTTGATTTTTTTGACATAATCATAAAATAGGTATGTTAAATGACAAGTATGCAAAAAATCATCTCAAAATGAGAAGTTTTGATTGGTTTTTGAAAATGTTGAAGTTTGATAGAAAAGGTGAAGAAAACAAGTGGTAAAAATTTGATTTTGGTCCTAAGGAGGTTTGAACTCATGACCTTTGGCTTGGAATTGAAACGTTTTACCACTGAGCCAAGTGCTTGTCTTGTTATTTACACGCTTTCAATTAATTATATTTAAAAACAAGTCTTTGAAATGTTTAAAAATGAAAGAATGTGAAAAAATGACAAAATGGTCTCAGGGGGATTCGAACCTTGGACCATAGGCAAGGCAAGGAACATGAAAAGCGTGTTGTCTACCACTGGGCTGGCTATACATCCGTTCATTTATTTACTTTCATGTTATTATATTATAAAGAAATTATTTGAATTTCTGGAAAACAAGAAAATGTGCGCATTGTTCATCCTCTTCCTCCAATCTTCATTCAATCCTAGATTCTTCGTTTCTTGATGAAATTAAATGATGTAAACATCCAACTTGCTTGTTTTGAACCCAGGAACACGATGGTGGTGGTTAATTTCATTTATTATTAGTTTAAAATGATTAATTCTGATCGTGTCCAGATGAACCCTAATTCTAAGAATCAACATGAAATCGTGTATGGATCATGATTTGTTAAATTGATTGAGGGTTAATGATCAATGAAGGTGCAGAAACAAAATGTCCAAGCAATTTTTGAACTGGAATGCATGAATCATAGAGTTCGAAGTATGAGTGGCTTACCTCTTCAAACTGAAATCGAAATCTCTCTTAAAGTGTTTCCAGTTGTTGTTTGATGATGGCTATAGCACCACTGGACCTTATGGAAGGTGTTTGAACACTATGCTTGCTTTGAAATGATCTGGATTATTCCACCCAAGTCCAACTGCATCTCCTTGGTATGAGTTTCTAATTCGAGGTTGGAGGTGTTACAGGTCAGGGATAATGATCTGGATCACTTATATGAAGTATGTGGATGATGTTTGAAGTGTTAAACCTTAGCTAGCTCGAGCAAATTAGCAGTTTGGATGTTAAGGCACAAATTGCAAGCTTTTGGTTTTTTGATTATGTTTCTGAGTTTGATCACTTCTTGTGATGTTTTTTAAGTTTTAGACAAGTTCTAATTAGTGTTTAGAACATGTTAGACACCTAATTTCTCTCAGATTTTACAATGCTTGAAGATTGAAAAAATTCCTCACTTTGAACTATGAAACTTGAAACTTAAGCAAGAAAGAAGGAAAGCTTGATTTGGATAGCTTTGGTGTAGTTTGGAAATGAGGAAATGACCTCTATTTATAGGCCAAGAATTCTGAATGATTTGGCAAAGATATCATTGAAGGAAACTTGCAACTTGGTTAAGAGGTAATAATGGAATCTTTTGCATTTAATGCAAAAGTAACTTTCTTAACCATGGTTAAGTTTTTCTCTTTGATTCAATCCACTTCTCAATCATTCAAACTGATATTTATCATTTATAATACACCTCTAAGTGATGACAAGGCTTCTAGAAGGAGAAATTGCAAAAATGACCTATAATTTTGAAGCATGTACTTGAAATTCCATGGTTTTGGAGCTCTATGTTTCAAAATCAAAAGTATATCTAGACAAAATGTTTTTGCATGTTCTTGGACATTTTGGAAAGATTGTAACAAGGGCTACAACTTTCATGTTTTGAGTTTTTTCTGAATCCAAATGGATCTAGGTGAAAAATGTCCATGAAAGTAGGAAAAAATCATGTTTCTTAACACTTGAAAAATTTTCTGTGTTAAAAATTTTCAAATCTTGACTTTTTGTTGACTTTTTTCACATTTCTTGATTTTTTTTATCATGATGGATCATTTGAAAATGTTTTTATGATGAAAAAAGTTTGGTCTTGAAAAAGATGACCAAAAGTCAAAGTTTGACTTTTCAGAGCAGATGAATTTTTATCAGACGATTCAGATAGATCACTTGAGGTGAGTGGAAACACAAACCCTAATTGATCACATCCTGAACAGATGAAATTTTGAAGAAACCCAGAATTTGACTTTTAGAAACCACACACGATCTATTCTATTCTGAAACTGTTAGTGATACAGTGATGCATATGTGAGGTGGTATCTTAGGTCAAAAATTGGGGTATGACAGGTACATGTGGTCCCAAAAAAGGGAGGTTTGACAGTTGTATCAAAGGATAAGAATGAATTAGTACCGACACGAAAAGTAACGGGTTGTAGAATGTGCATCAACTATAGAAGGCTAAACAAAGCCACTAGAAAAGATCACTTTCCTCTTCCGTTTATGGATCAAATGTTGGAAAGACTCTCGGGGCAACAATTTTATTGTTTTTTGGATGGTTACTCAGGGTACAATCAAATTTCAGTGAATCCGGAAGATCATGAGAAGACGGCTTTCACTTGTCCGTTTGAAATATTTGCGTATAGACGTATGCCTTTTGGCTTATGTAATGCGCCGGCAATCTTTCAACAATGCATGCAAGCCATCTTTTCCGACTTGATTGAGAAGACGATTGAAGTATTCATGGATAATTTCTCCGTTTTTGGAGCATCATTCGATTTGTGCTTGGAGATTTTGGACACCGTCTTGAAGAGGTGTGTTGATACGAATTTGGTGTTGAATTGGGAGAAGTGCAATTTTATGGTGACCGCGGGCATTGTTCTCGGGCACAAAATCTCTTCAAAAGGGATCGAGGTTGAAAAATCCAAGATCGATGTGATCGAGACGCTTCCCCCACCAACAAATGTTAAAGGCATTCGGAGCTTTCTAGGCCATGCGGGTTTCTACCGAAGATTCATCAAAGATTTCTCAAAGATAGCAAAGCCATTGAGCAATCTTCTCAACAAAGATAAGTCTTTCATTTTTTATAGAGTTTGTGTAGTTGCCTTTGAAAAATTAAAAGAAAATTTGATTAATGCACCGATAATCACCGCACCAAATTAGAAACTAGATTTTGAATTGATGTGTGATGCGAGTGATTATGCGGTGGGAGTCGTACTTGGTCAAAGAAAGAACAAAATTTTCCATGCTATACACTATGCAAGCAAAGTTTTGAATGATGCTCAAATAAAATACGCAACAACTGAAAAAGAGATGCTTCCTATAGAGTATGCATTGGAAAAATTTCGTTCTTATCTTATCGGCTCAAAAGTGGTGATTTTCACGGTCCATTCAGCGATTAAATATTTGTAATTCCTGGCAGCAGATACTTAATGTCACAGAGAATGTTGTGACACAGTATCTGACACTGCTTTGACAATTCACACAGTAAATATATAAAGCAGTAAATAACACAATAAGTTGTTCACCCAGTTCGGTTCTAACAAACCTACGTCTGGAGGCTACCAAGCCAGGGATAAAGTTCACTATTAGTAGTATCAATTCAAAGACCCTACAGCCAACTCACAGTTGACAGCCTTCTCACTTAATCACTACCCAATGACACTTTTACCTAAGTACTACTTAGATATGAGTTCCTACTCACTCCCCCTCAATCACCGCAGTGATCTCAACCTATTGTTTAATTGAATTGTGAAGACACACTTCAATACACTATCTTGATCTCGCTTCAAAGCTTACAATCAAGAGACAAACACTCGTGCTTCAAAGCTTTGAGTGATAAACTACCCTTACAGCAAATCCTAGTCCAATGCACTATTCAATTGATAGTTGCTTGGCTCACAAGAGAAACTAGAATTACACAATAACAACTGTTACTAACCTTAACAGTACACAAAATACAACCTGCAATATCTTCAATAAACTCTGGAGGCGTGGCTGTATTGTAAGGGTTGATTTCTTTATATAGAAGCAGTCCTGAATCTTCAGTTTTGGGCTTCCATAAAGATAGCTAGGGTTTACTTAATTCTCTCCTAAAAACATGGTTTGTTCAACAACCAATTTAGGTTTAATTAAGATTAACCTAGCAGCCACGTGAGCATGCTTTCTAATAACAGAAAAACATAAATAAAATGCTCAACAAACTTCCTGAAAAATCTCAGGAAAAACTGATTCTGCAGAACAGAATGTCACACTGAATGTCATAACATCTGTCATGACATCAGTCTGTTTTCTGCAGAATTTCCAGCACAGCTTTAGCTTCCCAGTTCTGAGCTGTACTTTTACCATCCTTGTCCAGTAGGATTTATCTTCAATCTCTGAATGTCATGACATCCATCATGACATTGTTAAAGCCTAGTTTTACCAAAATTGATGCCAACTTAAAACACTAACAATATTTTCTCACCAAGCCGGACTTCAAACAATGATTAATCCGATGGATTCTTTTGTTGCAATAATTTGATTTGGAGGTCCGAGACAAAAAAGGTTCAGAAAATTTGGTGGCGGATCATTTATCCCGCTTGGTGAACGTGGAAATCACTAACAAAGAGAAGGAGGTTAGGGAGGAGTTCCCGGATGAAAAATTATATGTTATCCAAGAGCGGCCGTGGTTTGCCGATATGGCCAATTACAAGGCCGTGGGATTGATTCCGGAGGATCTAACGATGAATGAAAAAAGAAAATTCTTGGCTGATGCCAAGTACTATGTTTGGGATGAACCATATCTATTTAGGTTGAGTAGTGATAGTTTTTTAAGGAGATGTGTGTCCAATGAAGAATCTAAGGATATACTTTGGCATTGTCATAACTCCCCTTGTGGAGGACATTACAACGGATTGCGAACGGCCACTAAAGTCCTTCAATCGAGATTTTATTGGCCTTCATTGTTTAAAGATGCTTATGCACATGTAAAGAGTTTTGACAAATGCCAAAGGAGTGGCGGATTAGGGAATTTTCAAACGAGTACATTTTAGTGGCCGTTGATTATGTGTCTAAGTGAGTGGAGGCCATTGCCACACCTAAGGCCGATGCTAAGACCGTGATAAATTTTTTGAAGAAAAACATATTTTCACGGTTTGGTGTGCCGAGGGTGTTGATAAGTGATGGAGGTTCTCACTTCTGCAATACACTATTATAGAAAATTTTGAAGCAATATGGTGTAAGGCATAAGGTGACAACCCCCTATTATCCACAAGCAAACGGTCAAGCAGAGGTGTCAAATAGGGAGATTAAAAAAATTCTTGAAAAAATTATCTCTAGTTCAAGGAAGGATTGGTCATTAAAAGTTGATGAAGCTTTTTGGGCGTATCGAACCGACTATAAAGCTCCTATTGGACTAACCCCCTTTCAGGTTGTGTACGGGAAGACTTGTCACCTTCCAGTTGAGATGGAACATAGAGCTCTATGGGCTCTTAGATTCTTGAATTTTGATTCTTCTCTGGCTGGTGACAAGAGGAAAGAACAACTCGTGGAGTTGGACGAATTGAGAGATGGAGCATATCACTCAAATAAAAATACAAGGCAAGGGTTAAAGTATTTCATGACAAAAGCTCAAACATAAAGACTTTCAACCGGACAAAGCGCCCTTTGTTCAATTCTCGGATGAGACTTTTTCCGGAAAACTAAAGACGAGGTGGTCCGCCCTTTGTAGTCAAGGATGTGAAAGATTATGGAGCGCTTGTTTTGCAAGACCACGAAGGTAAGAATGAGTGGACGTTAAATGGACAAAGGTTGAAGAGGTATGTTAGCGGCGAGGTGAGCGAGATTGCCGATTATATGTTGATGATCCATGATCATCATGAACCGTCGAGCTCAAACGACGTTAAACAAAGCGTTGGGAGGCACCCCAACATTGTAAGTATTTAATGTTCTAGTCATTTTGTTAGTGTTCTTACCAATTTTGTTTTTTTTGTTTTAAAAATTGCGGATCGCGCTTAGCGATCCTAGAAAACATTTCACGCTTATTTGTCGCCGGGCTTAGTGCGGTTTCTACCCCATCCGCGTAACTTTCATGCTTAGCGCGATGGGGTTTTAGTGCGATCTGTACTAAAAAATTTAAAATCATTTACCTGTGCCCAACTTGTTGGCCTGGTTCATTACATAGTGTAGGGTTTGTTTGTCACTTTTCCCCTCTCACCATTGTCATTCTCCTCTCAAGAAAATAAAATCAAACCCCACAACCCCAAAGTCAAAGTTTGTGCAAATTTCTTGTGTTTTCTACCTAATCAAGCATCAAGGTTTGTTTATCTTTCCTTTTCCTCTTTAATTTCTGTTTTCGCCTTTGCATGTTTAAATTTAAGATTCTAGGTTAGGATTTTAGGTTTTAATCATAGAATTAGAATGTTGTGAATGTATATGTTGTTTAGAAGGATTTTCGCTATGCCTAGGTAGAATCCACAAGCAAATTCGCTCTATGCGTAAAAAATTTCTAATATCGCAAACCGCTAAGCGCAATGTGAGCATGTTGAAAAAATTTCGCTATGCTTTTTGTTACTTTGTTAATTCTTGATGCTTGGTTTGGTTATTTTGCATCTTGTTTGCATGACTCAAGTCTAACGGACATTTCGGTGTCAAATTTTGTTGATTTTTGGTGTTGTTTCAGATGCCTCCCAAGAGATAGAGAGTCACGTCTGCCGGAGTAGGGTCCTAAAGACCTAATCCTTTTGATGGGACACGATTTATGGGGCCTGAACAGGAGGCCAGGTACAAGGAGCTTGAGGAGAGAAACATTTGGTGAAAGAATTCGCTGAATGATCTTGGGCACTACGCTTTCTACTGTTGTGCTATTCTGGAGGATTATGTGTTGGGTGTTCTTTGTGAGCCCCAACCTAAGGTCAATGTGGAGCTTGTTCGTGAATTTTATGTGAATGCTCTACCAAAGGAAGGGAGTCCTTTTCAGTTTTCCACCATGGTTCGGGGCAAGGCTATCTCTTTCTCTTGCTCCTCTATCAATAGTTTTTTGGGCATTAACTGGACAGCCCCTGAGGAGGAATTGGATGTGTACCATGAGCACTTGGCTCGTGGTAATTGGGACTTTGAGAATTTGAGGAGTAGAATTTGTTTGACTGGGCATTCGTATGAATTGAATAGAGCAGGCCAACCCTTGAAGTTCAACTGGTCAAGCCTAAAGACAAGTGCCCGGGTACTCATGTGTGTGGCTTTGTATAACTTGCGGCCCAGAAGCCACAGCTCCTCGATTCATATGGAAACAGCTGGCCTAATTGCATACATGCTTGATGAAGCCAGTTGATTTTGGCGGTTGATTGAACGAGTTGAAAAGGGTGGCATTGAGTTATACCTCCAAGGGTGAGCGACTCAAATGTGCCCTTACTTATCGAGGACTAATTATGGGACTTTGTAGGCGCGCTAGGGTTGTTTTTCCTGCTGTATGACACCTGACAATAGACGGTGTCATTGATGACAGCAACTGTGACCGTTATTGTAGGGCTCTTGACATTAACCACGCAGCCAGCTGTCCTCATATCGCTGCCCTCCCTCATGTCGGTCCAAGGGAAGAATGGAACCGATAGATGCATTTTTCCCATCAGAGAGCATTCATGTTTATGCATGAGAGCATGGAGCAAATGGCGCTGCAGATTCGAGAGCCGATAGTGGATCATTTCACTCGCACGAGCCAGCAGTTGAGAGCTTATGCTAATTGGTCCGGGCCTGGGCCAAGTGCTGAGGAGGAGGTAGGAGATGCTGATTGAGGATGAGGAGTATGATGAGGATGGTGATGATGGTTCTAGTTCCGATACTCCGAGAAATTCCATTCTGGAGGCTTTTGACTGATTTGTGGTTTCTTTTGTTTTTTTATTTTAGTACTTTTAGTTTTAGTTTATGTTTTTGTTTTAGTTTCTTAAGACATGGTTGTATTTTGTTGGTTGCAATCCTTTTTAGGATGTGTTTTGTAATTCCAAATTTTACATTTTAAGGCAATATGCCTAAGTACTTTTTTATTTTGAAACACCATTTTGGGGTGTCTTTTTCTTTATTTATTTTGCCTTATCTTTTTAAGTTATACCATGTTTATTTTAATTGTATTTCTTTAAGTTTGTCCTGGTTTTTCAATGGTGCTCAAAAGCAAAAGTAAGTGTGTTTTCACCACAAAGTGATGGTGATGATATTATTCTCAACTTGATCCACAACTAAGGTACATTTTTAATCGTTTTGTAGGATGTTAACATGTTTATGAAATTTGTGCTTTATGCAAAATATCTTGGCATGTACATAAAAAAATTTGTGTTCATGTTTGAATCATTAGGACTTAAACCATAAAGGTGAGAAGCTTTCCACCTTATACCAAATATTGAGAGTTCTAGTAGTTATGTTAACTTGTTTGATTCATGTTTAATCTTAATTTATTTTTGACATTATGGAAACTTAGAAAGGATCAAGGCAATTTTTTGTGCACTATGAGAAAAACCATCAATTCCAAAAGGGCTTCAATTAACCGTGAGTGAGTGAATCTTAGTGAGCCCTTTTGAGCTTAACAATCGAATTTGTGGAATTAATCTATCAAAATAAACTAATTGTTAAGTAAGCCACTTAATAGTTGTTGATAATCTATGAAAATTCAATGATGATTCATTCTATAAAATTTTTCTTGTTTGTAAACACCAACCCTATTGTTGATTAACCCTTTGAAGAGCATGTTCTTAAATAAAAGGATTGATGAATTGAAAGTTGGGGAGGTTGATCAAAAAGAACCTTGAATTGATGACACGATGATCCTAAAGAAAAGAAAGAAAGAAAAATGAGATTGAATAGAAAAGAAAAAAATATGTAAATGAAAAGAACTTGAAAAAGAAAAGAAAAGGAGGATCATTGTGTGAGAAATAGAAAGAAGTGGTTGTGATAAATAGAAGGAAGTGGGAATGATGTTGTGAAATGCTCTTCATTATCTTTACCCATTTTGTTTCAATGGCTTTGTACATAAATATCCTTTGGTTTTAACCCAAGCCAAGATACAACCCTTGAAAGTCCTTAGCGATCTTTGTTTCCATTTTGCTCATATAACTTATTTTGATGAATGCACGAACTATTCCGGATGTGCATGATTACTAGTGAGAGTGTTTAGTCCTATGTAAATATTGCATTTTGTTCTTCAAGGTATATTGAAGAAATCTTTAGGTGATTCAAGTGTGAACATGTCTTTTGTTTTGTTTACATGTGTCGATATATTGTGTTTAGAACTTAATTCATATCCATGTTGTGTTTCGAAGAAGCAATTATTGTGTATCTATGCCGGGTATGTTGAGTTCGAACCATCCTTCTTGTGTTGATTTGCATGCTTAAATTTTGTGATCTTGTTTGCTTTTTGAGTTTTTGACTTTTGTTTGAGGACAAACAAAGAAGTAAGTTGTGGAGAGTTGTTAAGGACCAAAATATGGATACTTTGTAGATCATTTTATGGTCCTTTACAATGTCTTTTGATTAATTAGTAGTATTTAATATAGTATTTTGGTCTAATTATGTTTTTATTTAGTTTTTGTTTATAATATATTATTTAACTTAGTTTACATTTAAATTGTAGGTTTTTGATATTGATTCCCTCAAGCTCGGATTCAAGGAAGCCTGAAGAGCTATTGGGACTTTTTGAAGCAATTTTTGGATGAAGAAGCTGGCTATAGGTCGCTAACGCGGTTGGAGCGCTTAGCTACCAAGAGCGGGCTTAGTGCGGTCTACGATATCAGAAAAAGGACAGTGACCCATGCCTATATCTTTTTCTCACCAACTCTCTGATTTGAACCACTATTATGTGCTAGAAAACCAGAACCACACTTCTTCTTCATTATTCATCATCATTGTAAACTAGGGATTTGGAATTAGGAACTTGAATCTTGTTCTTCTTGATTTTTCTTCCATGTTCATCATCTTCTCTAAAAATCTTGCAAGTGAAGCTACCATGAGAATGAGTAGCTAAGCTCCTTTGTGTCAAGATTAGAGGTAGTTAACCTAACTTTTATGTATTTCTTTTAATCTCTTGGTGTATGAACTTGGTTGATGATTTATATATGTTGAATATCTTTGTTCTACTATCTCTTGATGCTTTAAATCATGATTGAAAAAGTATGTTTTAAAGTTGACCTAAGATATTCTTCCACTAATGAACAAATGCTATAAATAGATTTGTGAGCTAGTGTTTACTTGTATTGAACTTCATTTTATCATGTCAATAGTTATAGTGAGAAATCATTTAAAGGTTTACATGATAAAATTCACAATCTTGGTTTGAAATCAACAAGATTGAGAGGATACGTAATTATATCGATCATCAACTAGTTCATCCACTTGATTAATTGAATTTATATGAAACTAGGTTAATGAAACTAATCTTGACATGCTTTTATCAATTGAAAACTACTCAAAACTCTCTTGAATCTAAACATCTCTCTTTTGAAAAGGAAACTAAAGTTGTTTGATTGAAATTTATGATACTTGTAGTTAGGAAACAAAACCCTTGTGTTACTTCATCTTAAAATACGCTTTAACTATTGAACGACGGCAATATCACATCAATCCTTGTGGATACGATAATTAAAAATACTTGTTCATCAAATATACGAACAGCAAAATGCATTTTCAATAATAAAAGAATATTTCTATATACTGAATAAAAATGAGATTTGCAAAGCAATTGGATAAATGCTCAAATTTTATTGATAGAATGGTAGTTTGCCAATAGCATGACTCCATAGATAATTACAAAGTTTTGAAAAATGGAAAATACATGGAAAAGGTACATCGAAGAACAATGAACATTATTCTCCCTAACAAATTCGAACTCTTGTATTGTAGTCTTCAGTTGAGGTATGAAGATAATCCATGCATATTTTTGCTTCTGTGATCAAGTCTTATTTGATGTAGTTACTTGCCATATAAGTCCCTAACTTTTTCCTAGACTGCCCTTGCGGGTTTTCAGCCTACCATGAGATTTATTCTGTTTATGTCTCTAATTTTGCCTAGACCGCCTTTCGGTTTTCTCTACCGAGATGCTCTTTTGCCTAAGTCGCCCTTTCGGTTTTCAACTTGGCGAGATGTTCTTTTGTTTATTTAGGTGAAGTATTTCTTGACTAAATCAGATTTAGAGGACGGGAACTCCTCGCCATCCATAGTTTCAAGAATTAATGCACCTCGTAGAAGGTTTTCTTGACAACATATGGGCCTTCATAATTGGGAGTCCACTTGCTCTCAAATCATACTTTAAATAAATGATCTTTATGAGCATAAGGTCTTCTCTCGAATACAAGAGGCTTGACCTTCTTATCGAAAGCTTTCTTCATTCTTTTCTGGTATAACTGACCATGACATAAAGTACTCATTCTCTTCTCTTCAATCAAATTCAACTGGTCAAACCGATTTTGAACCCATTCAAAATCAGATAATTCATCTTCCATTATCACACGCAAAGATGGAATCTCAACTTCAATGGGAATCGCTTCCATCCTATAAACCAAAGAGAAAAGGGTAGCCCCTGTTAAAGTACGAACCGAAGTCCGATACCCATGCAAAGCAAAAGGTAGCATCCCATGCCAATCCTTGTAGGAGACGACCATCTTCTGGATGATCTTCTTGATATTCTTGTTTGCAGCTTTAACTGCCTCATTCATCTTGGGTCTGTAAGGAGAAAAGTTATGATGAATAATCTTGAATTCTTCACAAAGTTCCACCATCATTTTATTATTCAAATTCAAGCCATTGTTAGTGATGATCCTACTAGGCTCACCATACCGACAAATGAGATTGTTCTTGATAAATCAGACCACCTGTAACACGGTGAACTGACTTTGTGGTTTTTTGTATCGCAAATGTGCGGATAGCAAGAGTCGCCACCGACTTTTCTTTAATCCAATTAAGGGAAGGTAAAAAGTACAGAAAAAGACCTTCGTTAGATTCTCGAGTAAGGGAGAAGGTTAAAAGGGAAGGTATTAGCACCCTTTCCATCCGTAGTTATCTACGGCTCTTAGTTGCTCTTAGATCACTTTAAAATGTGCTTTCTGTGTTTGACAAAATGTTTTGAAAAGGCATTTCGCTTTGACTTTGTAATGATTCATGTAGGAATGTATACAAAGTGTTTGGAAATGTTTCGTTTTGAAAGAGTTTGAATTTGGACAAAAGTGTGAGGTGTGAAAAGTATTTTGATAGAGCAAGCAACTAAAAGTCTTATTACCTACTCGTAATTGGTCGTTGTATTGTTTTACTTTCCTTTAGAATAGCGCTATCCATACCATTAGTTGGTAGGTAACCCTATTCGTTGGATGTAAGCGGGACATTCAAGGGACATCGGATGGTCATAGAAGGCAACTTCAGGAGGCATCCTAGCACATTCAAGGACTATCATCAATTTTCGAGGCGACAATCGAGGTCAAGATCATGTATTCGTAGGCGACATCGTGGGTCTATGATCTTTGTATCGAAGGGACTATGATGATTTGTTTGAAGGCAACGGTGCTAGAATACCTCTACGCTCGAGGGACATGACCATTTGTATTCGAAGGCAACGAGAGAATTACCCTAAGGGTGCATGTGAAGGAGTGTGTTGATTTTAGGTATATGTTATCTTGAAAATTAATGGCTATGTTCAATTTTATCTTGCCATACACGCCTAATTACTAGCATTTATAGGTGGAAATTAAAATGCGGAATGTAAAGATGCGGAAAGATAAATGTCCTACGCTATTACATGGCTTTGGGCGATACATAATTTAAACTTATGGAAAATAAAACCTAATTTAAACTATTACATCCCATGAGCAATTACATTATTGGAAAAAGAAAAAGAAAAGAAACCGTCGAAACGGAACAACCTGTGAAAAGATAAGAAAATCTAAAATACAATGAAATCGAATAAGAGGAAAACATTAGTAAAATGCAAATTTTATCATGAGAAAAATATGACATGCTGGAAATAACATAAATATGCTAAAATAATTTTTGGGATTTTTGATGCATTTTAATAATTTAAAACTAATTAAAATTGATTTAAATGCTAAATTATGAATAAAAATAAATATGCATGCAAAATTGTATTTTTAATTTTATAAATTAAATAAGTATTTTCTGAAATAAATGCAAAAGGAAAAACATTTTGATGATTTTTAATGCATGAAATAAAAATATGAAAAGAATTAAAATTGATGCAAATATTAAATAAATAAGAAAATAGAAAATAATTGAAAAATGCAAGTTTGGAAAAAGAAACTCAAACCGTCCTGGGAGATTCGAATCGAGGACTGGAGAGCATCTATACACACCACGCCTTAACCAATGAGCCAAGTGTGCAAGCGTGTTTGAAACCGAACGAGTGGGATGTAAACACGCGTCGCTCCCTGAATGCCTCAAACCCGCGCCAAACTTCATCGTCCCCGATTTGAATTTTTGAAAACTTCAGCGTCGGCCATTGCTCGACGCTATGTCCCTGGCAAAACTGAAAATCAAGCATACATAATATAAATAAGTTCTAAGGCCATGGTTCGATTCGGGACATCATTCCGAATTCATTGGTGATAGCCTCATGGTCCAATTTTTCCATTTAAGCAAAGCCCTAAATCGAGCTCAGAAACCCTAGTTATGGCATATTATGTTTCAGGCCATGGAAACAAGATTAACTTGCCCAGATTGTTTGCAAACTCATCACTAATCACAAAAACAACAAGAAAACAAGTTAAAAATGCATGATAATTGAAATACGATTTTGAGATTTTCTTGAACAAACCGATTTCGGATTCTGTGATTTTGGATGCTTTTTGGCAATGTAAAGGTCTAGAATGCTTCCAGGGATGTCAAGGAACGTGTTTGGATCCTCAAAACCAATTGAAACAAGCTGGATCAATAGCTGCTAGTTGCTTGAAGGTCACGGATTTTTGAGTTCTAGGTTAGGTTCATGAGCCAATTTTTTCGTTCTCAATCATGTGCTATGCATTATACATTTATAGTGGATGGATTTGAGCCGATTTGAGGAAGAAATCATCACTAATCATCGCAAATCAAATTTGATTTTTGTACAAAATCAAATTTTCAATTTTGATCAATTTTCAATCCAATCTTGCCATATCAATCCAAATTTCAAATTTGCTGGCTTTAATGAGTTGCTTGGATCTCAAGGAAGAAGTAAAATCAAGTTTGTAATTAATTTTGATTTTATACTTTATTTTGGATTTAATTTGTATTTAAATAAATAAATTCCAAATTAAATAGAAAAATAAAATAAAAATTCGTGGCATTGGGCTTGGATATTCCTAACTGTATAAGGAACAAGTTTGGATGAAGAAAAAGTAGGCCCATTTGCAAAATTTTTGATTTTTAGAAGTATTTCTCCTTGTGCACTTCTTCAAAATTGCCCAACTTGTGAATGGTGTATCTTGCTCATTTTTCCATGTTTTGAGTGTTCTTGGACTTTTTGAAAGCTCTAAGAGTCCTCTAACCAACCTGTTTGGTCTCATCTCAATTGGAGTTTCCATGCTCAATATATCCTCAAAACAAAATGTTGATTTTTGTTGACTTTGAAAATGACCTGAATGTTTTGAGCCATACCTCTCAAATGAAGCATTTTTGGACATTCTTGTGAGACATGAAGTTGTAGAGAATTGAATTTCCTTCAAAACAAGAAGTGGTGGAAAAATTTCGAGAAAGTATGAGAAAGTTATGATCACCAAAGTTCAATTGACTTTTCACCTAGAAACCCTAATTTAGAAAGTTTGACTTTTGTGCAAATCTTGAGTTTTCTTGATGAATCATGATCAACCCTTGATCAAATGATGAATGTAACTTCAAAATGAGGATGTTGACCAAAAATTATGAAGTTTGATCGTATGTTGACCATGTTGACTTTTGTCCAATACAACCGATTTTCAACCATCCGAGCAATTTCGAGCAATCTTGACTTGTAAGGCTTGAAACTTGACATGGAGAATCTTTGAAGCATATGAGGAGGCATGAAGAACATTGAGATGTTGGAAGTCCATCTGAAGTTGAGAATTGCCAAACCCTAGTTTGGGTTGATTGTCTAACTCTTGAGGAATCTTTGAGTATGGATGTATGAGATATCTTGAGAAGATGGAGGGCAAATTTTGGGGTATGACACCACCACTTGCTTGGTAATATTTGTATAAGAAGCCTCTTCAACCCATTTGGTGAAGTAATCAATTGCTACCAAGATGAAATGATGTCCATTAGAAGCCTTGGGTTCAATCATCCCAATCATATCAATACCCCACATAGAGAAAGGCCACGGAAGAAATAACATTGAGCAAATTAGAGGCACATGAATCTTATCAGCATAAACCGACACTTATGACACTTCCTTGAAAATTTGTAACAATCGGATTCCATTGTCAACCAATAGTATCATGCCCTTAGCATCTTTTTAGCCATAGAGTGTCCATCGGACGGTACCAAAAGAACCCTCATGAATCTCATGCATCAACATGTCCGCTTCGTGGCTATCCACATCCGAGCAAGACCATGTCATGATTTCTTTGTATAACACACCTTCATTGAGAAAGAAACTATCACCAATCTCCTCAAGGTCTTTCTATTTTTGCTTGTCGCATCAACTGGATACTCGAGTCATCAGAAATGCTTGATGTCATGATACTAGGGTTTATCATCCTTTGCCACTTCCATGGCGAATATATAAGTTGGCCTCCCAAGGAAACCAATGGTGATCGAGGTACACCATTCCACTGGTTCACTTTGTACATAGAAGCTAAAGTTGCCAAGGCATCCGCCATCCGATTTTCATCTCGAGGAATATGGTGAAGTTCTACTTTATTGAAGAAAGTCAATACCTTTGCGTAATCTTTGTAAGGGATTGCCAGGTGACAAGTCTCAATCTCCTTTAATTTGATTTATTACTAAAGCTGAATCACTGTACACATTGAGGTCAATGGTTTCTTCAAAACCCATGATACAAGCTTCATATTCCGCCATATTATTTGTACAACCAAAGATTAATCTTGTTGTGAAAGTAATTTGAAATCCTTGAGGAGTAATGATCACAACACTAATTCATATTCCACAAGAATTCACGGCTCCATTAAACACCATTCCCCGTCGGGATTCTAGATCTGGACCTTCTTCAGGTAAAGGTTCATCATAATCCTTCATTTTCAAATACATTACATCTTCATCAAGAAAGTCAAACTCAACAGATTGATCATCCTCAACCGGCTGATAAGCTGTATTCTCTGCCAAGACATCGCTTAATAGCTTTGGTGCGATATTAAATATCATATTCAGATAACAACATTTGCTAACGAGCAATTCTTCCGTAAGGTCGATTTTCAAGATGTACTTGATTGGATCCATTCGAGAGATCAACAAAGTAGTATGATTCAACATATATTATCGCAGACGCTTCGCAACCCAGGCTAAAGCATAACAAGTCTTTTCCAACATAGAATACCGAGACTCACTGTCGGTGAACTTCTTACTCAAGTAATAAATGGCATATTCTTTCATTCATGTTTCATCTTGCTGTCCCAAAATACAACCCATGGAGATTTCCAACACAATGACAGAACCAATAGTCTTCCTTCAACAGAGAGTAGGATATAGACTCAAGCAAATACTCTTTTATACTTTTAAATGTCCTTTGAAATCATTTGTCTATACACAACCTTGATCTTTCTTCAACAATGAAGATTGGTTCACATGTTGCGTTATATAGAAATGAATCGAATGTAATTCAAACGTCCGAGGAAACCTCGACTTGCTTTTTAGTTTTGGTGCCAGATCTCTTGAATTGCCTAAATTTTTGGATCAACTTCAATTCCTTTTTGGCGACAATTAAACCCAATAGTTTTCCAGATGAACTCCAAATGTACATTTATTAGGATTCAAGCAAAGAAGATTTCCTCAAACGGTGAAATAATTTCAACAATTCTTCCAAATGATCTTACTCATTTTGGGACTTAGCAATCATATCATAAACATACACTTTAATTTCTTTATGCATCACATCATGGAATAGGGTCTTCATGGCCTCTAGTCACGCACCAGCCGTTTCTTCAATCCAAAGGGCATCACTGTAATGAATGTTCCCTGTGGTGTGATAAACTTTGCTTTTTCCATGTCCTCGAACCATCTTAATTTGATTGTATTCGAAAATTCATCCATGAACGAGAACACTTTGCATTTTGCACTGTCCATAAACATATCAATGGGCAAAGGAAAATTATCTTTCGACTAGCCTGCTCGTATAATCAACACACATGCGGACTTTTCCATCTTTCTTTGGTACTATCACAATATTTGCAATCCATGAGGATAGACTAATGTCACAAGGAAATGTAATGATTTAAAACTTCCTCTTTGATCTTTATTGCCATGTTAGTGAGTTTTTTAACTTGATTGCGGGCACTTGGTTTGAATGCTAAATGATGCTCCGCAATAGTATTCAACCCTGCATATCTTGATACGACCAAGCAAAGATATCCACATATTCTTTCAAAGATTTCAATCAAACGAATCTTCACCTCAAGATGTAGCAATTCTTCGATCTTGACTTTTTCACATCTTCCTAAGAACCCAAGTTAATGACTCAACGGCTTTTGTACGGATGAATGGTATTTTTTTCGGCAAATCTAGAAATTTTTAGGGGATTTTGGGTCAGGTCATGGTTTAATGAATTAATCTACACATGTGATTATGATTGATTTTAGAAACTAACACATGTGACAAGTGATTATGTTATTTAAATTATTATGTGAAAGTTTTTATTACCATTTTCAAGAAAAGGAAAATAAAAGACACAATTTGAATGAAAACAAACTTTTATTAATGATCTTAAATTTCAAAACAAACAGATTTTGCCTATATAACATCACTTTCACCTGGGCAGAGTGAAAGGATCATTATTTGAAAATTTAAACAAGCAAAAGTGAATTACTTAGGCACGTGAATGTAAGGATGTCAGCATTAATTACAAAATTTGGTTCCATGTGTCACAAAGGCATTTCGCCTGCTCCATCTTCAACAATGGTATTGACTGGATCAAGGGATCAAGATAGCCAACACTTCGAAAAACATCTAGATATTTGGAAGCAATAAGTCTTCAGTTTTCTCCGATCATTGTGGAAAGCCTAAACCAAAACCATTCTTCTTCACCTTTGGCTCAATAACTTGTCGAACATTACTAGGACCTTCTCAACCATATTACGAGTATCCTTCAACGAAGTAATAGAATCTTCAGTTTTGGACACTATCAATAGACAAAGCTTGAACTACATTCCAACAATGGCTTCATCAGCTTCTCCTATGGAAAAGGAAGATAAATGATAGACTAGCATATTGTTCCTTCCACAATATTCACAAAGACCTTCATGAATAAACTTCAATTTTGATGGAGGATCAAGTCAAAGACCTCATGAATCCAAGGTCGTCCAATCAAATATAAGAAAAATATATCCATCACCTATAAGGTAATTTAAAATGATGGGGCCAATGTGAATGGAAAATCCACTTCCCAATACCGCATTTACGAGAACCATCAAACGCCTTCACAATGATACCACTAGACGATCATGGGCCTTGATATTTAAGCTTTGAAAGGGTACTTTGGGAATAACATTCAACGCAGAACCACTGTCAATAAGCACGTTGGACAATGCATCATTCTTGTAATTCATGGAAATATGCAAAGTCATATTGTGATTTCTTCCTCGGGGAAACTATTCACCATCGAACTCAGATTATTAAGTTGTGATATTTCCAACCACACTATTAAAAGCTTCCAAAGGCACGTCATAACAAACGATCTAAAACCTTCATTAGACTTCTGTGAGTCAAGAATTGCCAACAGCTGAATCAATCTTGATGGTTCAGAATTGCTCAATGATCTTATAATCTCTCATCTTGATAATGTTCAACAAATCGTCCATTTATTTATCTTGGTTACCCCACTAGTCCGCCTTTTCACCTTCTTGTTCAGACTAGTTTCCACAATCTTTTTTCGTCATCACCATCTTTGGAAATGTGAGCAAATACACCACTTTTTGGTTATTCGACTAGCATCAGCAATATTTCCTACTTGAGGTAATGGTTGAATTGGAACCTCAATACCTCCTTCTAGAATGGTGGCACTATACTTGTATGGCACAGCCTTATTGGAACTATACAGGACGGGTCCAGGTAAGCTAATAACCAAAAGAGGACTGAGGCTTATCAGAATAGGTCACCCATTGAGGGAATATCAGTGCGGAATAATGACATTTACATCCGCTTCTTCACCATACTCATCAACAGAGAAATACTCATTAGCAAAACCATATTCATCGTCAGATTCATCAAACCATCCTTCAATCATATTGACGCCATTGTTGAAACAAACTCTTATTACTATAATCTGAATAATGTCTTCGTCTAAAAGGCGTTGAATATCTCTTTTCAAAACATCACATCCACGATGAACCATACTACATACTAAGCATTCACTATACTAGTGCACATCTTTCCCTTCAATGAAATTGAACTTGACGTGCAAATTCCCCAAATTAGCATTAGTCTCATTCACAACACGAAATTTGACTTCTATAGGAGGATCATAGAGAGCATTCACTTCAACTTCAGGCTCTTCCTTCAACCTGATAACCTGAATAAGGTTCTTGTCCATCATATCTTGAAGATCACTCTTTATCTTATCACAACCACGAGTATCTTCGCTACACACATTACAAGCAGCATGATTATGAATGCAATAACCAACTTTACAGATAGCAACATGCATCTTCACAAGATCTCCAATGATCGAATTCACATCATAAACCCTGAATTCTCCGTCAATCATATTCACAGCACTTCCATGTTTGGGCAACAGATTCCATTGCACATTAGGACCTATGTCTTTGAAAGACAAAAGACCTGATTTGGCCATCTTTTTCACTTCTGACTTCAATGAATAACAATTTCAATATTATGCCATGGAGATCCTTGGTGATATGCACAAGTCCGTCATCTTTGTAATACCATGGTAAAGGATTTGGAACAATTGGAGGTGCCCTTGGTTGCACCAAGTACCTCTGAATCAATGTTGGATACAGCTCTGCATAAGTCATTGGAATCGGATCAAACGGTTCTCTCTTTGGGCCTTGCCCTTGTTGAGATGCCTTGTTATAAGGGATAGTAGTTGGAGTTATAGCAACAATGGGTAACAGAAGAACTTGTTGGTTCTGAGAACGCTTACTAGAGAACCTAGTTCTTCTTTCCTAGACAACAGCATTAACTTCTTCTTTCTTTTGGAGAATCCAAAAGAAGGCTTCTTATCCCCACTCGATCCTTCTTCTTTCGACAATCGTCCTTCTAGGATAGCCACTTCTATATGAACTCCCATGCTTCATCTTCGCCTTCATCAAAGGAATAATAGTCTCATACTTTTGGAAATCCTGACTCTCAATCTCATCAATCAAGCTCATCAGTCCTCAATCTTAGGTTCCTTGAAACAGATTTTAGTCCTCCTCTGTCCAAAATCCATGGTCAAAGTATACCTAAGATATTTCCAGGTAAATTTTAAGTTCCTTGAACAATTGTTCTAAAATGTGTATGGGTGCATGAATGCATGATGCAACAAGCACACACAAAGACCACAAACATGGGGATCCATAGGTTCGACGTCACGAGCATGGAGTCGAAAGGTACTAACCACAAGGTACTCTAAGCTTTGTCACCTGTAGATCAAGGTTCTAAAAGGAATCCCCAGAGTTTTCATTCCTCCATCCAATACTACCAACTTTTCGATGTATTCTAGAATCGAATACCTTCAGGTGAAACTCGTTTGAGTGCAGCATCGTGTAACAACTACTTCTGGATAACTCTGTAATAGTCCATGCACTACCCCTAAAAAGGCCAGGATGGATTAAGGGTTCTACGACTGCTCAGCTTCATGGACTCTCGTGTCGAAAAACATGTCTTCTCGATCGCTTCAAACAAAATACCACAACAAGGAGGTCTCCATCGAGTGGGATCCTCATGTCTCCTTCTTCGAGATTACTCCCTAAAAGTTAACATGACTATATCGTTCGTCCTATCTTTAGTTTTCTCGAGTCCTATTAGACTCAAAAGAATATCACCAAGCACCCATGAAACCAAAAAAATCCAAACAAGCATATAATATATAAAATATAGCGATATATACAAATAAACAAAATAGGGTCAACCCACTTAAAGATGATCCAACAATAAGTCAAACATCCCCAACAGAGTTGTCACTTTTCTATAGAGGCAAAACCTGCGAGTATAAGCCATTGAATTGACTTAACTCAAAAAAGTAACAAAAGAGTCGCTACCGCGCTTTTATTTTATCCAAAGGACTAGGAAAAAGAGCGAATAAAATCCTTAAAAAAAAGGATCAGAGATCTGGGACCGGAGGTTAGTTATGCAAAGGGAATGTGTTAGGCGCCCAAAGCATCTACGATACTCATAGAACCTTTTGAAAATTTGTATATGTGTGCTAAAAAAAAGTATATGTACAAAATGGATGGTGGGGGAGAAAAGAAGTATTTTTTATAATTTTTGGTTTAATAGAACTTCCAATGAGTTCTAGGACTACATACCAACAATGTGCAATGATGAAATCAAAACCAAGTAGTTCGGCTAAAAAGACCAAATTTGTGTGTTGGTTGATTTTAAGGAAATGTTAGTTTAGAAAAGCTACAAAGAGCTCAAAAAATTTTGAATGAATTTAGATGTTTTTTAGTCTTAACAAAAAGTGGTCAAAGTATTATTAAATGGATTGGAAGTTTATTAAGAAAACAAGTTTGAAAATTCATGGACCTGAGTCCCATTTTTTTATGAAAGCGGTTCGAGTTTTGAAAACAAGAATCCTTTGAAAAAAAGAGGGAAGATTTTGAAAATTAAAGAAGGGGAAGATGAAGAGACTAACCTAAGTGCATAAAGTAAAAGGTAAAGGTAAAGAAAGATCTAATCAGGTGAGAAGACTAGTACTTGACATCAAGAGCCAATACCATATCCCATCCTTTGGACTACCACATTAACAACAAATAACCAGACAAAAAAACCAAGCTTCGGATAAGTCAATGTCGATGAACTCTCTTGTCTCAAAAACAGCAAGGTAATGTTTGTTTTGAGGAAATTCACCTTAATTGAGTATAATGTAATAACTTGCATGCAAAGATAATAACCAGACAAGACAGAATAACACCAATGGCACGGAAATCTCCAAGTTGAGGTAGAGGTCTTAATCCTAAGTCCAAAGATCAAGCTCCAAGTACAAGGATAGTAACCAAATCCAATTAAGAGTTTTTTATGTTTTAGTTGAATTATTAGGTATTTTGAAAAAGGAATAACAAAGCTCAAGTGAGAAAATTCAAAATAACAAGAAAGTAAAATGCTCAAGTGAGCAAAGGAAAATGACATAGAAAATAAAATGCTCAAGTAACCAAAGCAAAATGACTTGAAATGTATAATGCTAAAATAAAGTGCATAAAAATAAAGAGCATAAAAGTAAATGCGAAAAGTAAAGAGCGGAAAATAAAAAGAAATTAATAAAGGTTAGCAAGATGACCATCTTGAAACTTGTCAAGTTTATCATCGAATTGTTAATCATAGTCAAAGAAGGTGACCATCTTGAAACTTACACATGAAGACTTGACATAACCTTGATAGAAATAATACGACCACACGACAAGTTTCAATTATTTTTGTCAAGTATATCACCGCTTTGGAATTATCATATAACTTGATCAAGATGATTGAGAATTTCAAATGGACAAGATTAGTAGAAACTTTCCGTGTTTAATTAGAAATCAACGCGACCACCGACAAGTGCCAAGTGTTGAACCAAGATCAAAGCTCAAGTCTCTTTTGAGGCTTATGTTAGAACATTGAAGTTCATGCCACCAATTGATCATTTTCTCCGAATCGACAAAAGAAAAATAAGATGAAGAAGAAGAAGAATGATATTCAATTTTATTTTGCATTTGATGAATTTATTCGGTCTAACTTCTCAAAATCAATCAACTTTCGTGGATTTGGTCAAGAGACCTATCAACACCCAAATTCCATTGATGTTGAGGAAATTTGTGACTCCAAAATAAATCAAAAGTCACCAAAATAAAATGAAAATAAAATCAAATAAGAAGATTAAAAAGAATTTTGAAATTAGGTTATTTAATTGGATTTTATTGACGAAATACATAAATAGTATTTTTTTCATCAAAATAAAATTCCAAAAAAATTACCCAAAGTCAAACAGAGGTCAACAAGTGTTAACAAAATTTTTAAGAATTTTTTAAAGTCAGAAAATAATTTTAGAAGATAAAATAAAAGGTAAAATAAACCAAAAATGAAAAAAAAATAGTAAACTCAAAAATAAAAATAAAATAAGGTCATCAATATTTATCAAATGACCATTGGATCCTTCCATAATTTTTTCTAAAATTTTAAATGTCAAAACATATTTTAAAACAATTAAAAATATCAAATAAAAGAGAAAAATCATTAAAAAAAATATCAAATCTGAAAATAAAATTATAAAAAAATAAAATTCAAAAAGCTAATATTTCAAAATATTTGTATGAAGGTTATCATAATTTTTGGACCAGAAATAAATTTTATAAGATTTTTGAAAGTTTAAAATATTAAATAAAAAATAAAAATAAAAGTCAAAAAATGTGGACCACTTGGTTTATGAATATATTAAATCTTTTCAAATTAGATATATATTTTAATTTTGTTATCACGTTTAATTTACATATCATATGAGAATAAGAATGTTATATGAGAACGTGAGAACGATTAAGAACCATCAGATTTTAAAATGAATGGTTGAGATTAAATTATGATCTTCATTAAATCTCTTTCCTATTAATGTCACATGATTTAGTAAAGATTAAAATTTAATCTCAACCATTCTTTTTTAAATCTGATGGTTCTTATTCATTCCTCGATTCTCATATATATCTTATATATATATATATATATATATATATATATATATATATATATATATATATATATATATATATATATATATATATATATATATATATATATATATAGAGAGAGAGAGAGAGAGAGAGAGAAGAGTAAGTTTAAAAGATTTTGTTCTTACCTAATTTTGATGTGCATTAATCCAACGGCTTTAATTGATCATTTAATAGTATTATTTTTAGTAATTAAAGTCTTGTATTAATGCACATCAAGGGTTAAGATTTTAGTAGTTTTTAAACTTACTTTGTAGTAAGAATATCCTTCCTCATTATATATATATATATATATATATATATATATATATATATATATATATATATATATATATATATATATAGAGAGAGAGAGAGGAGAGATCAAATTACACTGAGTTACACCATGAGTTACACTGCTCAAAAACTTCATCAATTAATATTTTAAAATTAACCATTGATTGAAACATACCATCATATAGATCATGCCTATAAAATTTGAGATCAATCTATAATAATTTACTATGTCATTCAAATACATCAAAATTAATATTATATGAAAGTCTATTTTGACGTTAACCTTTGATATCTTGATCGATAGTAAATCATTATAGATTAATTTCAAACTTTATAGGTACGACCTATATCATATGTTTAATCCAACGGTTGATTTTAAAAAATATTAATCTGAAATGATGTTTGATGAACAGAACTATACAGAATTTTGATCTCTTTATATATATATATATATATATATATATATATATATATATATATATATATATATATATATATATATATATATATATATATATATATATATATATATATATTTTGTTTCAAAAGTAACATACTTTAGATACTTGTTTATCTAAAAGAAATTGATATTAATGATTAACATTAAAATTAAATTTTTTATTTTAATTACAAAATTGTCATTGTTTATACCTTTCATATCTTGTTTTAATAAAATAGTATGATATCAATAATTTTAATGTTATTTCTATGCTAGTGACATACGTTAACATTTTATATTCTCTCCCAACTTAAAAAAATATTCTAAAGATATAGATGACTTAAAGTCTCTTAGACTAAGTATCCCTTAGCAGATGTGCATGATCAATAACTAATAACAACTTGACTACTTTTAAAAAAATGAGAGGAAAAAAACTAATATATGCGCAATCCAGTATTGCATGAAAAGAACCTGTATAGAATAAATTATTTCCAGACCATATATTAGGCAGTAACACGCTTGTAGAAAACAAGAAACACACATTAACACGCATACTTTTTATATGAGTTGAAAAGAATGAAAGGGACATCTAAACTTGCATTGTATTAATGAATCGAATGTGCTTCACGACTTCTTGACAGATGCATGATCTCTTTATCAATAATAAAGAAATATATGCTGTCAATCATATTGGCACTAGTTAACAGTATCGTTACAACTGTAAACTGTTGACTGAGAAGAAATGGCTGCATCCTTACCAGTTTTGTGAGTAATGGGTTAATAGTCGATTAACTATGTCATATATACGTTTTGATTTATCCCCTTTAAAAATTGAAATTTTTGTAATTTTTACACTCTAAGTCACAAAATCGCGAGAATTAAAAAAAAATGTATTTTATAGGGTAATTTTGTACATAGGAGACAAAAGACTTAACATTTTAACATTACAGAATTCATCTAGTTGAACTTATCCGGTTCTAAAAGATTTCCTTAATTATTAATAAGTGAACTTCTCTAGGATCTAATTGAAGTCTTTCCCACAAACATACATTGCATAATATAACATGCACAGCAGCTCAAGGATTAAAAAATATACTTTTGGATGAGATTTTGATCCTCTTTGTGAAAATCTTCTTCAATATTCTCATAGCCTGAAAATTGCATGAGTTGATGCAGAGATAATCAGTCTTCAAGATTGAACTTCTTATAAGCTTATATTGAATACTCAGACTGATAAATATAGATTCTATTTGAAATTTGGCACTGTATAGATGTCAATGTGATGTCACCATTAATCGATATTTATTTTAAAGACAACTAATGTAATGTAAATCTAAAGAGCATAAAACAAAGAAAACACAATGAATTGTTTACCCAGCCTTTCCAACCAACCCACGCCTAAAGGTTTTCAAGTCAATGATAAAGTCCACTATTAGTATTATTTCAGAGCTATGAACAGTTTTGTCATAAATTAGTTTTTGTTCATTTTGTATATAATTTTAACTTTTAAGAGTTTCTACAAAATTATTTATGCATGCAGGTTTAGTTCTTATAAAAGAACTAAAACGTCAGACAAAAAATAACTTTATAAAACTAAAATATAATATTTTTTATAAACATAAAAAGTTAAAATTAAAATATTTATAAACATCTAAGTCTAAAAACATATTTAATTTTAATTTCAAATATATTAGTAGTCAAATCAACAAAAATAAGTATTATCGGTCAAAATTGAAAAACAGAAAGTTTCTAAGAATCGGTGGGATAAATGCTTTTTTTTCTTTCAAGTCGAAATAACGTTTTGTTATTATTATTATTAACCCAAAAGGCTACCCAAATGTCTAAATAGAAAATAAAATTTAGTTTAAAATTTAGAAAATAGATACCTTAATAGTTAGATATATTTGTTTGTAATTGTGATTTAAATCACACTACATATAATTGTTTTTCTACAAACATTTAAGATAGTATAAGTGTGACACCCTAAATAATTCAATTAGTAAATAATTAGAATTTAATTATTAATTTAATTAAAAGTTTAATTATTAATATTTTTAAATTATTGGATTTAATTATTTGATTAAATAAATAGAATAATCGGGGTGTGAGGTTGAATTGAGTGGTGAGGAGTAAAGTACTCTACTTATTCTAATTATTATTTTATTATTATTATTGAAATAATAAAAGGAATCAAATAAAAGGAAAAGAAGGAAAAGGAGAATATAGAGAAGTTTCTATCATACGTACATCGGAGAAGAGAAGAAAGAGGAAAGCCAAAGGTGCCGAATTAAGAACCCACAGGTGGGGTGATTTCGATTGATTAATATGCCTTATCGGTTCTCGATTTCAATAGGATTGATCATAGCATGTTAAGAATCTCAATTTAGTATTTCTAGGTTTTGTAGGAATTATCTCAATTGATGTCGGATGTGTAGAATTGAATTATTTGCATGATATAGGATCGCTTAGGAATGATC
>CM038795.1:175515370-175590747 GCA_021764765.1 Vicia sativa
GGTTCTTTGCAAAATCAATCATCACCAAGAATGTCCGGATGTTGATCAATCATAATTCCACACAGCAGGAGGGAAAAGCTATTGGTCCCTTGATGGCATAGTCAAGTAGCATGCTTGAGTGTCCGATCAAATATGTAGGATCCATAGTCAAAGGAGGCCCGAGTACCTAATGCATAAATGAATCTTCCCAATCCATTGAGATGGTGGATTTTGATTGGTTGGAACCCGCTAGCGCACCAATCTTATGCATAGCAAACTTGACACTCCGCTTGCTTGCGCAGAGCTTTCCCTTTAGAGGCCATTGCCTTACCCGCTTGGCGTTGATAGTTCATGATCTTGTTGTCGGGCTTCCAGCTCCGCAGTATTCTCAGTTCCGCTTAGGTATCTGACCACTTTGGAGAAACCCGACTTTTCTCCTCACATAAACAAATTGTAATCATCGACTTTCTATCCCCACACGGCTGAGAGATTGACAATAAACTCACCGTAGTTTCATAGCGCTGAGAGTTTCTCTACTGCTTTCATCATCTCCGCCCTTAATCGTGTTAATGATCTCCTTGCACCCTGAGCACTCCTACTCACCTCTTTCCAACTCTTCAGCAAACATACTCCATCTCCCAAAGATTTTCGTGGATGATGGAATGAGATGTTGTCAATTGCCACTCTGTGCACTGGGAAAGCTTCCCAAGAGTTGCCTCTTTCTTTGGATGAATGTCGCGACATTCATTACAACATCAAACTCGTGAGCCTTGATCAATCCACCGTTCAGTTCCTTTCTTCACAATAGGTGTTCTCTTTGGTTTAGAGTCACCACCGTCACTCTACTTCTCTTTGTAGAAGAACCGCCTTGTGATACTCACCTTGTCCACAAGCAAGATCCCTTTCGTGGCCTGTGTGACCCTCGCTTTCCTTTCTCTTCATCATTCTTTGCAATGCTTGGATTGACATTCAACAAGATCATTGTCCGAGAACATTTCATCTAAATTAATGACCTGAGGTTCAGCTAAGTGGTTAGATTCTTGAATCGGTGACTCTTCCAAAATGCCGCTGTAAATGTAGTCATGTGGACCGTACTGTAGGAACACTTTGTTGGTGATTCTTCAAGATTACCATCAGAACATAATCAAGATCGACTTTATTAGGCAACATTTTGTCGGGACTCTCAAGAATGTCACGAGGACTCATCTTCCTTATCGCAGATGTTGTTATGTGCATTATCAATACCTACACCACTCTTTAACAGAGTGATCTTCATTATTCTTGATAGAGAAGTATATGATCACCGATGTCCGGACATTCTCCTGACATCCGGATCAACCGCTAAGCTGTGGCTAGCGCACTTCTCATTTAGAGGCATTGAGACCTGTGAACATATTGATTCTCATTTAGGATATTCATCACTATCCTAGCTATTGCTACATGCGTGAGACCAGACTCCGGTTCACTCTTTTCCTGGGGAATGTAAGATGATGGAACAGAGGTCTTACCGAGGGAGAAGCTTGAGGTCTTCTTGCATTCCTCAGCAATTTCTTAACCTTCCTGGATCAGAGCTATTGCGCAATGGAGTGACCTTCTGAGCTTCAACTTGCATGGATTCAACACTTTCCCGACTTCACCATGGAGGAGATGGAGATACGTCTTTGGGATGATGACGAGATCTAAGACATTTTTCACGATGGTTTTGAGAGAATGAGAGCTTAAAAATGCAAGGAGAGAGTTTCTAGAGGAAGTAAGAGTGATGTAACCTTCAAATGGAGAAACTCTATATAAGAATGTCCTTCCTATTCTTGGACTTTTAAATGGGGGGAAAGTACCTAAATGCCCCACTTATGATTAATTGAAATACCAAGTCCAAGTCATCCCTTGTTGTAGGCTCGCTAATTGCTATAACTTCATATTGACAAATACCCAATTTGTCCCTTATATTCTTAAACTGACCGACCTTAAGAGCTTTAGTAACAACATGCTGCAATGTCATGACATCCTGTATGACATTGTACTCAATCGGTTCCGCTTTATCCGTCACCACCGAACAATTGCTATCACCGTTGTGAGTTCACCAACATTGTATAGTACCACATGCTTTTTCTTCTTGCCGATCCAAGGAATGAGGTTACTTCTCAGGAGACATCCAACAAATCCTTTTCCACAAGCTTAGATCAACACCCTTTCCACTTGTTCTCGTTGATACCTTCAAATGTGGAATGGTAATAGTCCCAGTGTACGCCATTCTTCATTCCAAGCTTGACACAATTCCTTGAACACTTGTTCCGTGAAGGAAGTGTTGAGCCATCCATCATTGTGTCTCGAGACTTCTTGATACCAAGTGATTACCATGGATCAAGTTACCATGATTTTTCCTCCTCTCGCCTAAGAGGACATCATCCAAGATTTTCTCCGTAACATTCGATGTTGAGACACTTGGTCAACCTTTCATGCCGTAACCTAGTACTTGCTTCAAGATTTTGAGAGTGATCAAATGTCCGGACATTGAGTGTGACATTCGATTTCCCTGTCCACTTACAATTACCATGATTTTCCCTTTTCCATGTGAATTCTGGTAATCTTCCGACCTTTTGAACCGATCCTTTCCATTCCTCCGAGGTGTGGGTGGTCGATTCTTGTTGCCCCAACTTCACTTTCTCTTCATCTTTGTCAAGAAAGCCCATGATGGTCGAATGGGTTCTCGATTTCCACAAGTAGTGCTTGTCCTTGATCCGACTCCTCTCATAATCACTCCTTGTTCATTCTTGATCACAAGACATTCATTTTAGTGAATTTGACCTGTATCCCATATCACATAGTGACTTATGCTAATGAGATTTGCGTAGACCTTTACCAAAGAAAGACTTCATTCGTGTTTGGAACCTGCACTGGGCGAGTTTCCAACACCTTTGATTTCTCCTTTAGCTCCATCTCCAAAGGTAACAAACCGGTAGAATGAGGCTTAACATCTACGAGAAGATTTACCTCCCGTCATGTGCTTGGAACATCCATCAAAGTACCACTCTTCCTTGACCGATACTTTAAGAGAAGTCCGTTATCGAGCTGTAGTCTTCTTCTTCTTCCATCGGTGAGTGTATGATGCCTTGTTGGACTTAGGCTTCATATATGAAACTTGATTAGATACCCATGTAGCCTATAGCGGGTGGACTTTATGTGACCAAATCTTCCCGATAATAACATCTCCATCTACGAAACCTTCTTCGATTTCTATGATTTTGATGTTGAACCCAATGTTGTGACATCTGGTTGACATTGGTTCATGTGGTCCGCTTTTCTTTACGTGGTCAACAACTTTCTTAGTTTTCACATATCCTGTGGCAAACCTATTTCCTACTTTGTGGAATGGCATTCTTTTGGCTTCCTGGTTTGTTCCTCCACGGTTATTAGCAAATCTCTTTGCGATCACATACCTGAGCGGACATGTTTCTGTATTGTGATGTGACATCTGTTTGACATTGTTCTCCTATGTCTCTTCTTCTTAGTGTCACCAATGGGTTTCTTTTCAAGAACATATCCTAAACCATGCTTATTCCACACTTTGTCCCAATGAAGAATTTCATCCAATTTCTCGATCGGATGTCGACATTTTGTGATTTATACATCTGGTCTAGCTTGAATTCAACATGACAATATCATCTGTTGAGGAGAGCTATATTGGTGTCTTTCCTTTTCTCACCTCTAGCTTCACATTCTCGACTCCAACTTCTCAATGACTTTTCTCTGCTCCTCATTCTTTGACACACTTCATCTTTTCACACACGTTCCTGTAGTTCTCAAAGAAGCTCTTCAAATGTCACTTCCTCATCACTAGAGTCCATGTCGAATGTGTACACTCCAGAAGAGCAGTGACAAGTTTGGTACCTTCTTCCTCGAGTTCACTTGAACCACCATGGACCAAGTGACACCCATTCCTTTCTTTTGTTTCTTCGAAAGGTGGGACATTCACTCTAATATGTCCATATCCTTCACATTCATGACATTGGACCTCTGCTTTGACTTCCTTTTCTTCTCGACTGGATCTTCTGCTTTGAGTCATAAGATCGCTGGTGTCGATGCAATGTCCTTGACATTTGACCTTGACTTTGGATCCATCCTCTTGATAAGCTTGTTGAACTGCTTACAGCATAGCTATAGATTCGAATATCTTCTCCTCATCTTCTACCTTGCATCCTTCTTCGAATGGATACAAGAGCTATGCTTTATTCTTCCCATCACGTTTCACCGATTCCCATCTCAAAGGTCATAAGAGATCCGATAAGTTCTTCAACTTTCGGATCTTGATGTCCCGAGCCTCTTCAATTGTCAGAACTTTCATTGCAAACCTTTGGGCAAGGACCGAGAATCTTCTCACCGACTTTTCTTGACATCTTTTCACCAAGTGCTCGAGGCATTGGCAATCTCCAACACATTCATGTGAAACTCATGAATAGTTTCATCTTCCTTCATCTTCAAATTCTCAAACTTGGTAGTGAGCATCGAAGTCTTGACATCTTCACCTTGGATGTTCCTCATGAGTAGTTTTGAGAGTGTCCCACATCCTTGGCCACTCACATTGATGAACCGATCGAAGATATTTCGCAATACCATTGAATAGAGCATTCAATGCTTTAAATTTCCGCAGCCACTCCTCTTCCTCTTTGCTCCATTCTTCCTCATGTTTCAAGACGAGTCCCATCTTCCTCAACTTTGGTTGGATGTTTCCATCCTTTATCGCAGCTCTCAAGCCTTGATATCCACCGATCTTAGGAAGGCAACCACGAGGCTTCGATACTCATAATTAGACCCATCCAGAATAGGTGGTCTACCTCCAAATCCTGTTTCCTTATCCATTAAGCCAGAAACTATAATCCCTAGATCTCACCCAGAAATAACAAGCGGTGCCCGCCGATGCCAATTGTATCGGTGAGATACTTAATGTCAGAGAATGTTGTGACACGATTCGACATCGCTTTGACAATTCACACAAGAAATATAAAGCAAATAACACAATAAGTTGTTCACCCGTTCGGTTCTAACAAACCTACGCCAGGCTACCAAGGATAAAGTTCACTATAGTAGTATCAATTCAAAGACCCTACAGCCAACTCACGGTTGACAGCCTTCTCACTTAATCACTACCCAATGACACTTTTACCTAAGTACTACTTAGATATGAGTTCCTACTCACTCCCCCTCAATCACCGCAGTGATCTCAACCTATTGTTTAATTGAATTGTGAAGACACACTTCAATACACTATCTTGATCTCGCTAAAGCTTACAATCAAGAGACAAACACTCGTGCTTCAAAGCTTTAGTGATAAACTTTACAGAAATCCTAGTCCAATGCACTATTCAATTGATAGTTGCTTGGCTCAAGAGAAACTAGAATTACACATAACAACTAAGTATTAACCTTAACAAAGACACAAAATACAACTGCAATATCTTCAATAAACTCGAGGCGTGGTATTGTAAGGGTTGATTTCTTTATATAAAGCGATCCTGAATCTTCGGTTTGGGCTTCCATAAAGATAGCTAGGGTTTACTTAATTTCTCCTAAAAATATGGTTTGTTCAACAACCAATTTAGGTTTAATTAAGATTAACCTAGCAGCCACGTGAGCATGCTTTCTAATAATGAAAAACATAAATAAAATGCTCAACAAACTTCACGAAAATCTCGGGAAAAGCGATTCTGCAGATCGACTGAATGTCATAACATGTCATGACATCGCCTGTTTTCTAGAATTTCCAAAGATGACTTTAGCTTCGCTCTGAATGTACTTTTACCATCCTTGTCCGAGGATTTATCTTCAATCTCTCGAATGTCATGACATCCATCATGACATTGTTAAAGCCTAGTTTTACCAAAATTGATGCCAACTTAAAACACTAACAATATTTTCTCACCAAGCCGGACTTCAAACAATGATTAATCCGATGGATTCTTTTGTTGCAATAATTTGATTTGGAGGTCCGAGACAAAAAGGTTCGAAAATTTGGTGGCGGATCATTATCCCGCTTGGTGAGCGTGGAAATCACTAACAAAGAGAAGGAGGTTAGGGAGGAGTTCCCGGATGAAAAATTATATGTTATCCAAGAGCGGCCGTGGTTTGCCGATATGGCCAATTACAAGGCCGTGGGATTGATTCCGGAGGATCTAACGATGAATGAAAAGAAAATTCTTGGCTGATGCCAAGTACTATGTTTGGATGAACCATATCTATTTAGGTTGAGTAGTGATAGTTTTTTAAGGAGATGTGTGTCCAATGAAGAATCTAAGGATATACTTTGGCATTGTCATAACTCCCCTTGTGGAGGACATTACAACGGATTGCGAACGGCCACTAAAGTCCTTCAATCGAGATTTTATTGGCCTTCATTGTTTAAAGATGCTTATGCACATGTAAAGAGTTTTGACAAATGCCAAAGGAGTGGCGGATTAGGGAATTTTCAAACGAGTACATTTTAGTGGCCGTTGATTATGTGTCTAAGTGAGTGGAGGCCATTGCCACACCTAAGGCCGATGCTAAGACCGTGATAAATTTTTTGAAGAAAAACATATTTTCACGGTTTGGTGTGCCGAGGGTGTTGATAAGTGATGGAGGTTCTCACTTCTGCAATACACTATTATAGAAAATTTTGAAGCAATATGGTGTAAGGCATAGTGACAACCCCTATTATCCACAAGCAAGCGGTCAAGGGAGGTGTCAAATAGGGAGATTAAAAAAATTCTTGAAAAAATTATCTCTAGTTCAAGGAAGGATTGGTCATTAAAAGTTGATGAAGCTTTTTGGGCGTATCGAACCGACTATAAAGCTCCTATTGGACTAACCCCCTTTCAGGTTGTGTACGGGAAGACTTGTCACCTTCCAGTTGAGATGGAACATAGAGCTCTATGGGCTCTTAGATTCTTGAATTTTGATTCTTCTCTGGCTGGTGACAAGAGGAAAGAACAACTCGTGGAGTTGGACGAATTGAGAGATGGAGCATATCACTCAAATAAAAAATACAAGGCAAGGGTTAAAGTATTTCATGACAAAAAGCTCAAACATAAAGACTTTCAACCGGGACAAAGCGTCCTTTTGTTCAATTCTCGGATGAGACTTTTTCCGGGAAAACTAAAGACGAGGTGGTCCGGCCCTTTTGTAGTCAAGGATGTGAAAGATTATGGAGCAGTTGTTTTGCAAGACCCTGAAGGTAAGAATGAGTGGACGTTAAATGGACAAAGGTTGAAGAGGTATGTTAGCGGCGAGGTGAGCCGAGAGATTGCCGCATTATATGTTGATGATCCATGATCATCATGAACCGTCGAGCTCGAAACGACGTTAAACAAAGCGCTGGTTGGGAGGCACCCCAACATTGTAAGTATTTAATGTTCTAGTCATTTTGTTAGTGTTCTTACCAATTTTCTGTTTTTTTTAGCTGTTTTAAAAATTCTGCAGATCGCGCTTAGCGCGGTCCTAGCAAAACATTTCACGCTTAGCGCTGTCTGACCGGGCTTAGTGCGGTTTCTACCCCATCTGGCAGTAACTTTCATGCTTAGCGCGATGGGGGTCGCGCTTAGTGCGATCTGTACTAAAAAAAAATTTAAAATCTGTTTACCCAGGCCCAACTTGTTGGCCTGGTTCATTTTTTACATAGTGTAGGGTTTGTTTGTCACTTTTCCCCTCTCACCATTGTCATTCTCCTCTCAAGAAAATAAAATCAAACCCCACAACCCCAAAGTCAAAGTTTGTGCAAATTTCTTGTGTTTTCTACCTAATCAAGCATCAAGGTTTGTTTATCTTTCCTTTTCCCTCTTTAATTTACTGTTTTCTGCCTTTGCATGTTTAAATTTAAGATTCTAGGGTTAGGATTTTAGGGTTTTAATCATAGAATTAGAATGTTGTGAATGTATATGTTGTTTAGGAAGGGATTTTCGCTATGCCTAGGGTAGAATCCACAAGCAAATTCTGCTCTATGCAGAAAAAAATTTCTAATATCGCAAACCGCGCTAAGCGCAGTCTGTAGCATGTTGAAAAAAAATTCTGCTATGCTTTTTGTTACTTTGTTAATTCTTGATGCTTGGTTTGGTTATTTTGCACTGCTGTTTGCATGACTCAAGTCTAACGGACATTTCGGTGTCAAATTTTGTTGATTTTTGGTGTTGTTTCAGATGCCTCCCAAGAGATAGAGAGTCACGTCTGCCGGAGTAGGGTCCTAAAGACCTAATCCTTTTGATGGGACACGATTTATGGGGCCTGAACAGGAGGCCAGGTACAAGGAGCTTGAGGAGAGAAACATTTGGACTGAAAGAATAATTCGCCTGAATGATCTTGGGCACTACGCTTGCTACTGTTGTGCTATTCTGGAGGATTATGTGTTGGGTGTTCTTTGTGAGCCCCAACCTAAGGTCAATGTGGAGCTTGTTCGTGAATTTTATGTGAATGCTCTACCAAAGGAAGGGAGTCCTTTTCAGTTTTCCACCATGGTTCGGGGCAAGGCTATCTCTTTCTCTTGCTCCTCTATCAATAGTTTTTTGGGCATTAACTGGACAGCCCCTGAGGAGGAATTGGATGTGTACCATGAGCACTTGGCTCGTGGTAATTGGGACTTTGAGAATTTGAGGAGTAGAATTTGTTTGACTGGGCATTCGTATGAATTGAATAGAGCAGGCCAACCCTTGAAGTTCAACTGGTCAAGCCTAAAGACAAGTGCCCGGGTACTCATGTGTGTGGCTTTGTATAACTTGCGGCCCAGAAGCCACAGCTCCTCGATTCATATGGAAACAGCTGGCCTAATTGCATACATGCTTGATGAAGCCCAGATTGATTTTGGCCGGTTGATTGCGAACGAGTTGAAAAGGGTGGCATTGAGTTATACCTCCAAGGGTGAGCGACTCAAATGTGCCCTTACTTATCCAGGACTAATTATGGGACTTTGTAGGCGCGCTAGGGTTGTTTTTCCTGCTGTATGACACCTGACAATAGACGGTGTCATTGATGACAGCAACTGTGACCGTTATTGTAGGGCTCTTGACATTAACCCTGCAGCCCAGGCTGTCCCTGTTACTGCTGCCCTCCCTCATGTCGGTCCAAGGGAAGAATGGAACCGACAGATGCATTTTTCCCATCAGAGAGCATTCATGTTTATGCATGAGAGCATGGAGCAAATGGCGCTGCAGATTCGAGAGCCGACAGTGGATCATTTCACTCGCACGAGCCAGCAGTTGAGAGCTTATGCTAATTGGTCCGGGCCTGGGCCAAGTGCTGAGGAGGAGGTAGGAGATGCTGATGAGGATGAGGAGTATGATGAGGATGGTGATGATGGTTCTAGTTCCGATACTCCGAGAAATTCCATTCTGGAGGCTTCTGACTGATTTCTGTGGTTTCTTTTGTTTTTTTATTTTAGTACTTTTAGTTTTAGTTTATGTTTTTGTTTTAGTTTCTTAAGACATGGTTGTATTTTGTTGGTTGCAATCCTTTTTAGGATGTGTTTTGTAATTCCAAATTTTACATTTTAAGGCAATATGCCTAAGTACTTTTTTATTTTGAAACACCATTTTGGGGTGTCTTTTTCTTTATTTATTTTGCCTTATCTTTTTAAGTTATACCATGTTTATTTTAATTGTATTTCTTTAAGTTTGTCCTGGTTTTTCAATGGTGCTCAAAAGCAAAAGTAAGTGTGTTTTCACCACAAAGTGATGGTGATGATATTATTCTCAACTTGATCCACAACTAAGGTACATTTTTAATCGTTTTGTAGGATGTTAACATGTTTATGAAATTTGTGCTTTATGCAAAATATCTTGGCATGTACATAAAAAAATTTGTGTTCATGTTTGAATCATTAGGACTTAAACCATAAAGGTGAGAAGCTTTCCACCTTATACCAAATATTGAGAGTTCTAGTAGTTATGTTAACTTGTTTGATTCATGTTTAATCTTAATTTATTTTTGACATTATGGAAACTTAGAAAGGATCAAGGCAATTTTTTGTGCACTATGAGAAAAACCATCAATTCCAAAAGGGCTTCAATTAACCGTGAGTGAGTGAATCTTAGTGAGCCCTTTTGAGCTTAACAATCGAATTTGTGGAATTAATCTATCAAAATAAACTAATTGTTAAGTAAGCCACTTAATAGTTGTTGATAATCTATGAAAATTCAATGATGATTCATTCTATAAAATTTTTCTTGTTTGTAAACACCAACCCTATTGTTGATTAACCCTTTGAAGAGCATGTTCTTAAATAAAAAGGATTGATGAATTGAAAGTTGGGGAGGTTGATCAAAAAGAACCTTGAATTGATGACACGATGATCCTAAAGAAAAGAAAGAAAGAAAAATGAGATTGAATAGAAAAGAAAAAAATATGTAAATGAAAAGAACTTGAAAAAGAAAAGAAAAGGAGGATCATTGTGTGAGAAATAGAAAGAAGTGGTTGTGATAAATAGAAGGAAGTGGGAATGATGTTGTGAAATGCTCTTCATTATCTTTACCCATTTTGTTTCAATGGCTTTGTACATAAATATCCTTTGGTTTTAACCCAAGCCAAGATACAACCCTTGAAAGTCCTTAGCGATCTTTGTTTCCATTTTGCTCATATAACTTATTTTGATGAATGCACGAACTATTCCGGATGTGCATGATTACTAGTGAGAGTGTTTAGTCCTATGTAAATATTGCATTTTGTTCTTCAAGGTATATTGAAGAAATCTTTAGGTGATTCAAGTGTGAACATGTCTTTTGTTTTGTTTACATGTGTCGATATATTGTGTTTAGAACTTAATTCATATCCATGTTGTGTTTCGAAGAAGCAATTATTGTGTATCTATGCCGGGTATGTTGAGTTCGAACCATCCTTCTTGTGTTGATTTGCATGCTTAAATTTTGTGATCTTGTTTGCTTTTTGAGTTTTTGACTTTTGTTTGAGGACAAACAAAGAAGTAAGTTGTGGAGAGTTGTTAAGGACCAAAATATGGATACTTTGTAGATCATTTTATGGTCCTTTACAATGTCTTTTGATTAATTAGTAGTATTTAATATAGTATTTTGGTCTAATTATGTTTTTATTTAGTTTTTGTTTATAATATATTATTTAACTTAGTTTACATTTAAATTGTAGGTTTTTGATATTGATTCCCTCAAGCTCGGATTCAAGGAAGCCTGAAGAGCTATTGGGACTTTTTGAAGCAATTTTTGGATGAAGAAGCTGGCTATAGGTCGCGCTCAACGCGGTTGCAGCACGAGCGCGCTTAGCGCCGAAGAGCGGGCTTAGTGCGGTCTACGATATCAGAAAAAGGACAGTGACCCATGCCTATATCTTTTTCTCACCAACTCTCTGATTTGAACCACTATTATGTGCTAGAAAACCAGAACCACACTTCTTCTTCATTATTCATCATCATTGTAAACTAGGGATTTGGAATTAGGAACTTGAATCTTGTTCTTCTTGATTTTTCTTCCATGTTCATCATCTTCTCTAAAAATCTTGCAAGTGAAGCTACCATGAGAATGAGTAGCTAAGCTCCTTTTGTGTCAAGATTAGAGGTAGTTAACCTAACTTTTATGTATTTCTTTTAATCTCTTGGTGTATGAACTTGGTTGATGATTTATATATGTTGAATATCTTTGTTCTACTATCTCTTGATGCTTTAAATCATGATTGAAAAAGTATGTTTTAAAGTTGACCTAAGATATTCTTCCACTAATGAACAAATGCTATAAATAGATTTGTGAGCTAGTGTTTACTTGTATTGAACTTCATTTTTATCATGTCAATAGTTATAGTGAGAAATCATTTAAAGGTTTACATGATAAAATTCACAATCTTGGTTTGAAATCAACAAGATTGAGAGGATACGTAATTATATCGATCATCAACTAGTTCATCCACTTGATTAATTGAATTTATATGAAACTAGGTTAATGAAACTAATCTTGACATGCTTTTATCAATTGAAAACTACTCAAAACTCTCTTGAATCTAAACATCTCTCTTTTGAAAAGGAAACTAAAGTTGTTTGATTGAAATTTATGATACTTGTAGTTAGGAAACAAAACCCTTGTGTTACTTCATCTTAAAATACGCTTTAACTATTGAACGACGGCAATATCACATCAATCCTTGTGGATACGATAATTAAAAATACTTGTTCATCAAATATACGAACAGCAAAATGCATTTTCAATAATAAAAGAATATTTCTATATACTGAATAAAAATGAGATTTGCAAAGCAATTGGATAAATGCTCAAATTTTATTGATAGAATGGTAGTTTGCCAATAGCATGACTCCATAGATAATTACAAAGTTTTGAAAAATGGAAAATACATGGAAAAGGTACATCGAAGAACAATGAACATTATTCTCCCTAACAAATTCGAACTCTTGTATTGTAGTCTTCAGTTGAGGTATGAAGATAATCCATGCATATTTTTGCTTCTGTGATCAAGTCTTATTTGATGTAGTTACTTGCCATATAAGTCCCTAACTTTTTCCTAGACTGCCCTTGCGGGTTTTCAGCCTACCATGAGATTTATTCTGTTTATGTCTCTAATTTTTGCCTAGACCGCCCTTTCGGGTTTTCAGTCTACCGAGATGCTCTTTTTGCCTAAGTCGCCCTTTCGGGTTTTCAACTTGGCGAGATGTTCTTTTGTTTATTTAGGTGAAGTATTTCTTGACTAAATCAGCATTTAGAGGACGTGGGAACTCCTCGCCATCCATAGTTTCAAGAATTAATGCACCTCCAGAGAAGGTTTTCTTGACAACATATGGGCCTTCATAATTGGGAGTCCACTTGCCTCTGAAATCATACTTTAAATAAATGATCTTTATGAGCATAAGGTCGCCTTCTCTGAATACAAGAGGCTTGACCTTCTTATCGAAAGCTTTCTTCATTCTTTTCTGGTATAACTGACCATGACATAAAGTACTCATTCTCTTCTCTTCAATCAAATTCAACTGGTCAAACCGATTTTGAACCCATTCAAAATCAGATAATTCATCTTCCATTATCACACGCAAAGATGGAATCTCAACTTCAATGGGGAATACTGCTTCCATCCTATAAACCAAAGAGAAAAGGGTAGCCCCTGTTAAAGTACGAACCGAAGTCCGATACCCATGCAAAGCAAAAGGTAGCATCCATGCCAAAGAGACGACCATCTTCTGGATGATCTTCTTGATATTCTTGTTTGCAGCTTTAACTGCCTCATTCATCTTGGGTCTGTAAGGAGAAAAGTTATGATGAATAATCTTGAATTCTTCACAAAGTTCCACCATCATTTTATTATTCAAATTCAAGCCATTGTTAGTGATGATCCTACTAGGCTCACCATACCGACAAATGAGATTGTTCTTGATAAATCAGACCACCTGTAACACGGTGAACTGACTTTGTGGTTTTTTGTATCGCAAATGTGCGGATAGCAAGAGTCGCCACCGACTTTTCTTTAATCCAATTAAGGGAAGGTAAAAAGTACAGAAAAAGACCTTCGTTAGATTCTGAGTAAGGGAGAAGGTTATGAAAAGGGAAGGTATTAGCACCCCTTTCCATCCGTAGTTATCTACGGGCTCTTAGTTGCTCTTAGATCACTTTAAAATGTGCTTTCGTGTGTTTGACAAAATGTTTTGAAAAGGCATTTCGCTTTGACTTTGTAATGATTCATGTAGGAATGTATACAAAGTGTTTGGAAATGTTTCGTTTTGAAAAGAGTTTGAATTTGGACAAAAGTGTGAGGTGTGAAAAGTATTTTGATAGAGCAAGCAACTAAAAGTCTTATTACCTACTCAGAATTGGTCGTTTTCGTATTGTTTTACTTTCCTTTAGAATAGCGCTATCCATACCATTAGTTGGTAGGTAACCCTATTCGTTGGATGTAAGCGGGACATTCGAAGGGACATCGGATGGTCATAGAAGGCAACTTGTAGGAGGCATCCTAGCACATTCGAAGGGACTATCATCAATTTTCGTAGGCGACAATCGAGGGTCAAGATCATGTATTCGTAGGCGACATCGTGGGTCTATGATCTTTGTATCGAAGGGACTATGATGATTTGTTTGAAGGCAACGGTGCTAGAATACCTCTACGTTCGAGGGACATGACCATTTGTATTCGTAAAGGCAACGAGAGAGAATTACCCTAAGGGGTGCATGTGTGAAGGAGTGTGTTGATTTTAGGTATATGTTATCTTGAAAATTAATGGGCTATGTTCAATTTTATCTTGCCATACACGCCTAATTACTAGCAGTTTATAGGGTGTGGAAATTAAAATGCGGAATGTAAAGATGCGGAAAGATAAATGTCCTACGCTATTACATGGCTTTGGGGCAGATACATAATTTAAACTTGCGGAAAATAAAAACCTAATTTAAACTATTACATCCCATGAGCAATTACATTATTGGAAAAAAAGAAAACAGTAAAAGAAACCGTCTGAAACGGAACAACCTGTGAAAAGATAAGAAAATCGGAAAATACAATGAAATCGAATAAGAGGAAAACATTAGTAAAAATGCAAATTTTATCATGAGAAAAATATGACATGCTGGAAATAACATAAATATGCTAAAATAATTTTTTGGGATTTTTTGGATGCATTTTAATAATTTAAAACTAATTAAAATTGATTTAAATGCTAAATTATGAATAAAAATAAATATGCATGCAAAATTGTATTTTTTAATTTTATAAATTAAATAAGTATTTTCTGGAAATAAATGCAAAAGGAAAAAACATTTTGATGATTTTTAATGCATGAAATAAAAATATGAAAAGAATTAAAATTGATGCAAATATTAAATAAATAAGAAAATAGAAAATAATTGAAAAAATGCAAGTTTGGAAAAAAGAAACTCAAAACCGGTCCTGGGGAGATTCGAACTGAGGACCTGGGAGAGCATCTATACACAGTCCACGCCTTAACCAATGAGCCAAGTGTGCAAGCGTGTTTGGAAACTGGAACGAGTGGGATGTAAACACGCGTCGCTCCCTGAATGCCTCAAACCCGCGCCAAACTTCATCGTCCCCGATTTGAATTTTTGAAAACCTCAGCGTCGGCCATTGCTCGACGCTATGTCCCTGGAAAAACTGAAAATCAAGCATACATAATATAAATAAGTTCTAAGGCCATGGTTCGATTCGGGACATCATTCCGAATTCATTGGTGATAGCCTCATGGTCCAATTTTTCCATTTAAGCAAAGCCCTAAATCGAGCTCAGAAACCCTAGTTATGGCATATTATGTTTCAGGCCATGGAAACAAGATTAACTTGCCCAGATTGCTTGCAAACTCATCACTAATCACAAAAACAACAAGAAAACAAGTTAAAAATGCATGATAATTGAAATACGATTTTGAGATTTTCTTGAACAAACCGATTTCGGATTCTGTGATTTTGGATGCTTTTTGGCAATGTAAAGGTCAGGAATGCTTCCAGGGATGTCAAGGAACGTGTTTGGATCCTCAAAACCAATTGAAACAAGCTGGATCAATAGCTGCTAGTTGCTTGAAGGTCACGGATTTTTGAGTTCTAGGTTAGGGTTCATGAGCCAATTTTTTCGTTCTCAATCATGTGCTATGCATTATACATTTATAGTGGATGGATTTGGAGCTGATTTGAGGAAGAAATCATCACTAATCAATGCAAATCAAATTTGATTTTTGTACAAAATCAAATTTTCAATTCTTGATCAATTTTCAATCCAATCTTGCCATATCAATCCAAATTTCGAAATTTGCTGGCTTTAATGAGTTGCTTGGATCTCAAGGAAGAAGTAAAAATCAAGTTTGTAATTAATTTTGATTTTATACTTTATTTTTGGATTTAATTTGTATTTAAATAAATAAATTCCAAATTAAATAGAAAAATAAAATAAAAATTCGTGGCATTGGGCTTGGATATTCCTAACTGTATAAGGAACAAGTTTGGATGAAGAAAAAGTAGGCCCATTTGCAAAATTTTTGATTTTTAGAAGTATTTCTCCTTGTGCACTTCTTCAAAATTGCCCAACTTGTGAATGGTGTATCTTGCTCATTTTTCCATGTTTTTGAGTGTTCTTGGACTTTTTGGAAAGCTCTAAGAGTCCTCTAACCAACCTGTTTGGTCTCATCTCAATTGGAGTTTCCATGCTCAATATATCCTCAAAACAAAATGTTGATTTTTTGTTGACTTTGAAAATGACCTGTAATGTTTTGAGCCATACCTCTCAAATGAAGCATTTTTTGGACATTCTTGTGAGACATGAAGTTGTAGAGAATTGAATTTCCTTCAAAACAAGAAGTGGTGGAAAAATTTCTGAGAAAGTATGAGAAAGTTATGATCAGTCAAAGTTCAATTGACTTTTCACCTAGAAACCCTAATTTAGAAAGTTTGACTTTTGTGCAAATCTTGAGTTTTCTTGATGAATCATGATCAACCCTTGATCAAATGATGAATGTAACTTCAAAATGAGGATGTTGACCAAAAATTATGAAGTTTGACTGTATGTTGACCACAGTTGACTTTTTGTCCAATACAACTGATTTTCAACCATCTGAGCAATTGTCTGAGCAATCTTGACTTGTAAGGCTTGAAACTTGACATGGAGAATCTTTGAAGCATATGAGGAGGCATGAAGAACATTGGAGATGTTGGAAGTCCATCTGAAGCTGAGAATTGCCAAACCCTAGTTTGGGTTGATTGTCTAACTCTTGAGGAATCTTTGAGTATGGATGTATGAGATATCTTGAGAAGATGGAGGGCAAATTTTGGGGTATGACACCACCACTTGCTTGGTAATATTTGTATAAGAAGCCTCTTCAACCCATTTGGTGAAGTAATCAATTGCTACCAAGATGAAATGATGTCCATTAGAAGCCTTGGGTTCAATCATCCCAATCATATCAATACCCCACATAGAGAAAGGCCACGGGGAAGAAATAACATTGAGCAAATTAGGAGGCACATGAATCTTATCAGCATAAATCTGACACTTATGACACTTCCTTGAAAATTTGTAACAATCGGATTCCATTGTCAACCAATAGTATCATGCCCTTAGCATCTTTTTAGCCATAGAGTGTCCATCGGTACGGGTACCAAAAGAACCCTCATGAATCTCATGCATCAACATGTCTGCTTCGTGGCTATCCACACATCTGAGCAAGACCATGTCATGATTTCTTTTGTATAACACACCTTCATTGAGAAAGAAACTATCAGCCAATCTCCTCAAGGTCTTTCTATTTTTGCTTGTCGCATCAACTGGATACTCTCGAGTCATCAGGAAATGCTTGATGTCATGATACTAGGGTTTATCATCCTTTGCCACTTCCATGGCGAATATATAAGTTGGCCTCCCAAGGAAACCAATGGTGATCAGAGGTACACCATTCCACTGGTTCACTTTGTACATAGAAGCTAAAGTTGCCAAGGCATCTGCCATCTGATTTTCATCTCGAGGAATATGGTGAAGTTCTACTTTATTGAAGAAAGTCAACAGCCTCCTTGCGTAATCTTTGTAAGGGATTAAGCAGGGGTGACAAGTCTCTCAATCTCCTTTAATTTGATTTATTACTAAAGCTGAATCACTGTACACATTGAGGTCAATGGTTTCTTCAAAACCCATGATACAAGCTTCATATTCCGCCATATTATTTGTACAACCAAAGATTAATCTTGTTGTGAAAGTAATTTGAAATCCTTGAGGAGTAATGATCACAACACTAATTCATATTCCACAAGAATTCACGGCTCCATTAAACACCATTCCCCGTCGGGATTCTAGATCTGGACCTTCTTCAGGTAAAGGTTCATCATAATCCTTCATTTTCAAATACATTACATCTTCATCAAGAAAGTCAAACTCAACAGATTGATCATCCTCAACCGGCTGATAAGCCAGGTATTCTGCCAGTACACTGCTTTTAATAGCTTTCTGGGTGCGATATTAAATATCATATTCAGATAACAACATTTGCCAACGAGCAATTCTTCCCGTAAGGTCAGGATTTTCGAAGATGTACTTGATTGGATCCATTCGAGAGATCAACAAAGTAGTATGATTCAACATATATTATCGCAGACGCTTCGCAACCCAGGCTAAAGCATAACAAGTCTTTTCCAACATAGAATACCGAGACTCACTGTCGGTGAACTTCTTACTCAAGTAATAAATGGCATATTCTTTCATTCATGTTTCATCTTGCTGTCCCAAAATACAACCCATGGAGATTTCCAACACAGTCAGATACAGAACCAATAGTCTTCCTTCAACAGGAGAGAGTAGGATATGAGACTCAAGCAAATACTCTTTTATACTTTTAAATGTCCTTTGGAAATCATTTGTCTATACACAACCTTGATCTTTCTTCAACAGCTTGAAGATTGGTTCACATGTTGCGGTTATATAGGAAATGAATCTGGAAATGTAATTCAAACGTCCGAGGAAACCTCTGACTTGCTTTTTAGTTTTGGTGCCAGCATCTCTTGAATTGCCCTAAATTTTTTGGATCAACTTCAATTCCTTTTTGGCTGACAATTAAACCCAATAGTTTTCCAGACTGAACTCCAAATGTACATTTATTAGGATTCAAGCAAAGACAGTACTTCCTCAAACGGTGAAATAATTTCAACAATTCTTCCAAATGATCTTACTCATTTTGGGACTTAGCAATCATATCATAAACATACACTTTAATTTCTTTATGCATCACATCATGGAATAGGGTCTTCATGGCCCTCTAGTACGCCGCACCAGCGTTCTTCAATCCAAAGGGCATCACTCTGTAACAGAATGTTCCCCAGGGTGTGATAAACTTTGCTTTTTCCATGTCCTCGGGAACCATCTTAATTTGATTGTATCTGGAAAATTCATCCATGAACGAGAACACTTTGCATTTTGCAGTACTGTCCATAAACATATCAATGTGGGGCAAAGGAAAATTATCTTTCAGACTAGCCCTGTTCAGATCTCAGTAATCAACACACATGCGGACTTTTCCATCTTTCTTTGGTACTATCACAATATTTGCAATCCACTGAGGATAGACTAATGTCACAAGGAAACCTGCATTAATCTGATTTAAAACTTCCTCTTTGATCTTTATTGCCATGTTAGGGTGAGTTCTTTTTAACTTCTGCTTGATTGGCGGGCACTCAGGTTTGAATGCTAAATGATGCTCCGCAATATCAGTATCTAACCCTGGCATATCTTGATACGACCAAGCAAAGATATCCACATATTCTTTCAGCATTTCAATCAAACGAATCTTCACCTCAAGATGTAGCAATTCTCTGATCTTGACTTCTTTCACATCTTCCTAAGAACCCAAGTTAATGACTTCCAACGGCTCTTTGTACGGATGAATGGTATTTTCCTCGCGCTTAAGCAACCGAGAAACCTCTTTAGGGATCTCATCAAATTTCTCTTCTTAGGCTACATATACAGGATGTTCAAAGTTGGAAGAGGGCGCAGGGTCATTGTTTTCAATGGTTTTATGAATTAATCTACACATGTGATTATGATTGATTTTAGAAACTAACACATGTGACAAGTGATTATGCTGATTCAAATCAGTTATTATTTTTTGTGTGAAAGTTTTTTTATTACCATTTTTCAAGAAAAAGCAGAAAATAAAAGACACAATTTGGAATGAAAAACAAACTTTTATTAATGATCTTAAATTTCAAAACAAACAGATTTTGCCCATACAACATCACTTTCACCTTGGGCAGAGTGAAAGGATCATTATTTGAAAATTTAAACAAGCAAAAGTGAATTACTTAGGCACGTGAATGTAAGTGGGGATGTCAATAGCAGTCCAATTACAAAATTTGGTTCCATGTGTCACAAAGTTGGGCATTTCCTGCTCTGTTCCATCTTCAACAATGGCATTGACTCCTGGATCAGTAGGATCAAGATAGCCAACACTTCGAAAAACATCTAGATATTTGGAAGCAATAAGTCTTGACTTCAGCATTTCTCTTCTGATCATTGTGGAAAAGCCTAAACCAAAACCATTCTTCTTCACCTTTGGCTCAATAACTTGTCCCCGAACATTACTAGGACCTTTCTGAACCATATTACGAGTATCCTTCAACGAAGTAATAGAATCTTCAGTCCTTTGGACACTATCAATAGACAAAGCTTGGAACTACATTCCAACAGCGGCTTCATCAGCTTCTCCTATGGAAAAGGAAGATAAATGATAGACTAGCATAGCTTGTTCCCCCCCTTCCACAATATTCACAGCACCTTCATGAATAAACTTCAATTTTTGATGGAGGATCGAAGTCACAGCACCAGCCTCATGAATCCAAGGTCGTCCAATCAAACAGCTATAAGAAAAAAATATATCCATCACCTATAAGGTAATTTAAAACAGATGTGGGCCAATGTGAATGGGAAAATCCACTTCCCCAATACCAGATTTACGAGAACCATCAAACGCCTTCACAATGATACCACTAGGACGCATCGGCGGGCCTTGATATTTAAGCTTTGAAAGGGTACTCTTGGGAATAACATTCAACGCAGAACCATTGTCAATAAGCACGTTGGACAATGCATCATTCTTGTAATTCATGGAAATATGCAAAGTCATATTGTGACTCCTTCCCTCAGTGGGAAACTATTCACCACTGAACTCAGATTATTACAAGTTGTGATATTTCCAACCACACTATTAAAAGCTTCCAAAGGCACGTCATAATTAACAAACGCCTGATCTAAAACCTTCATTAGAGACTCTCTGTGAGCTGAAGAATTCGTCAACAGAGCCAGAATTGAAATCTTTGACGGTGTCTGCAGTAATTGCTCAATGATCTTATAATCTCTCATCTTGATAATGTTCAACAAATCGTCCATTTATTTATCTTGGGTTACCCCACTAGTCCGCCCTTCACCTTCTTGGGTTCAGCACTAGTTTCCACAATCTTTTTTTCGTCATCAGCCATCTTTGGAAATGCAGGAGCAAATACACGACCACTTTTGGTTATTCGACTAGCATCAGCAATATTTCCTACTTGAGGTAATGGTTGAATTGGAACCTCAATACCTCCTTCTAGAATGGTGGCACTATACTTGTATGGCACAGCCTTATTGGAACTATACAGGACGGGTCCAGGTAAGCTAATAACCAAAAGAGTGACTGGAGGCTTACTGTAATAGGTCACCTCCATTGGAGTGGGAATATCAAAGTGCGGAATAATGACATTTACATCTGCTTCTTCACCATACTCATCAACAGAGAAATACTCATTAGCAAAACCATATTCATCGTCAGATTCATCAAACCATCCTTCAATCATATTGACGCCATTGTTGAAACAAACTCTTATTACTATAATCTGAATAATGTCTTCGTCTAAAAGGCGTTGAATATCTCTTTTCAAAACATCACATCCACGATGAACCATACTACATACTAAGCATTCACTATACTAGTGCACATCTTTCCCTTCAATGAAATTGAACTTGACGTGCAAATTCCCCAAATTAGCATTAGTCTCATTCACAACACGAAATTTGACTTCTATAGGAGGATCATAGAGAGCATTCACTTCAACTTCAGGCTCTTCCTTCAACCTGATAACCTGAATAAGGTTCTTGTCCATCATATCTTGAAGATCACTCTTTATCTTATCACAACCACGAGTATCTTCGCTACACACATTACAAGCAGCATGATTATGAATGCAATAACCAACTTTACAGATAGCAACATGCATCTTCACAAGATCTCCAATGATCGAATTCACATCATAAACCCTGAATTCTCCGTCAATCATATTCACAGCACTTCCATGTTTGGGCAACAGATTCCATTGCACATTAGGACCTATGTCTTTGAAAGACAAAAGACCTGATTTGGCCATCTTTTTCACTTCTGACTTCAATGAATAACAATTCTCAATATTATGCCATGGAGATCCTTGGTGATATGCACAAGTCTGGTCATCTTTGTAATACCATGGTAAAGGATTTGGAACAATTGGAGGTGCCCTTGGTTGCACCAAGTACCTCTGAATCAATGTTGGATACAGCTCTGCATAAGTCATTGGAATCGGATCAAACGGTTCTCTCTTTGGGCCTTGCCCTTGTTGAGATGCCTTGTTATAAGGGATAGTAGTTGGAGTTATAGCAACAACAGGGGTAACAGCAGCAACTTGTTGGTTCTGAGAACGCTTACTAGAGAACCTAGTTCTTCTTTCCTAGACAACAGCATTAACTTCTTCTTTCTTTTGGAGAATCCAAAAGAAGGCTTCTTATCCCCACTCGATCCTTCTTCTTTCGACAATCGTCCTTCTAGGATAGCCACTTCTATATGAACTCCCATGCTTCATCTTCGTCTTCATCAAAGGAATAATAGTCTCATACTTCTTTTGGAAATCCTCTGGACTCTCAATCTCATCAATCAAGCTCATCAGTCCCTCAATCTTAGGTTCCTTGAAACTGTATTTCTGAGTCCTCCTCTGTCCAAAATCCATGGTCAAAGTATACCTAAGATATTTCCAAAGGTAAATTTTAAGTTCCTTGAACAATTGTCTGAAAAAATGTGTATGGGTGCATGAATGCATGATGCAACAAGCACACACAAAGACCACAAACATGGGGATCCATAGGTTCGACGTCACGAGCATGGAGTCGAAAGGTACTAACCACAAGGTACTCTAAGCTTTGTCACCTGTAGATCAAGGTTCTAAAAGGAATCCCCAGAGTTTTCATTCCTCCATCCAATACTACCAACTTTTCGATGTATTCGGTAATCAGCAATACCTTCAGGTGAAACTCGTTTGAGTGCAGCATCGTGTAACAACTACTTCTGGATAACTCTGTAATAGTCCATGCACTACCCCTAAAAAGGCCAGGATGGATTAAGGGTTCTACGACTGCTCAGCTTCATGGACTCTCAGGTCGAAAGCAGTCATGTCTTCTCGATCGCTCGGTAAACAAAATACCACAGTCAAGGAGGTCTCCACTGAGTGGGGGATCTCATGTCTCCTTCTTCGAGATTACTCCCTAAAAGTTAACATGACTATATCGTTCGTCCTATCTTTAGTTTTCTGAGTCCGGGTATTAGACTCAAAAAGAATATCACCAAGCACCCATGAAAACCAGAAAAAAAATCCAAACAAGCATATAATATATAAAATATAGCAGATATATACAAATAAACAAAAATAGGGTCAACCCACTTAAAGATGATCCAACAATAAGTCAAACATCCCCAACAGAGTTGTCACTTTTCTATAGAGGCAAAACCTGCGAGTATAAGCCATTGAATTGACTTAACTCAAAAAAGTAACAAAAGAGTCGCTACCGCGCTTTTATTTTATCCAAAGGACTAGGAAAAAGAGCGAATAAAATCCTTAAAAAAAAGGATCAGAGATCTGGGACCGGAGGTTAGTTATGCAAAGGGAATGTGTTAGGCGCCCAAAGCATCTACGATACTCTGCAGGAACCTTTTTGAAAATTTGTATATGTGTGCTAAAAAAAAGTATATGTACAAAATGGATGGTGGGGGAGAAAAGAAGTATTTTTTATAATTTTTGGTTTAATAGAACTTCCAATGAGTTCTAGGACTACATACCAACAATGTGCAATGATGAAATCAAAACCAAGTAGTTCGGCTAAAAAGACCAAATTTGTGTGTTGGTTGATTTTAAGGAAATGTTAGTTTAGAAAAGCTACAAAGAGCTCAAAAAATTTTGAATGAATTTAGATGTTTTTTAGTCTTAACAAAAAGTGGTCAAAGTATTATTAAATGGATTGGAAGTTTATTAAGAAAACAAGTTTGAAAATTCATGGACCTGAGTCCCATTTTTTTATGAAAGCGGTTCGAGTTTTGAAAACAAGAATCCTTTGAAAAAAAGAGGGAAGATTTTGAAAATTAAAGAAGGGGAAGATGAAGAGACTAACCTAAGTGCATAAAGTAAAAGGTAAAGGTAAAGAAAGATCTAATCAGGTGAGAAGACTAGTACTTGACATCAAGAGCCAATACCATATCCCATCCTTTGGACTACCACATTAACAACAAATAACCAGACAAAAAAACCAAGCTTCGGATAAGTCAATGCGTCAGATGAACTCTCTTGTCTCAAAAAAAACAGGCAAGGTAACAGCTGTATTTTGAGGAAATTCACTCTTAATTGAGTATAACAGAATAACTTGCATGCAAAGATAATAACCAGACAAGACAGAATAACACCAATGGCACGGAAATCTCCAAGTTGAGGTAGAGGTCTTAATCCTAAGTCCAAAGATCAAGCTCCAAGTACAAGGATAGTAACCAAATCCAATTAAGAGTTTTTTATGTTTTAGTTGAATTATTAGGTATTTTGAAAAAGGAATAACAAAGCTCAAGTGAGAAAATTCAAAATAACAAGAAAGTAAAATGCTCAAGTGAGCAAAGGAAAAATGACATAGAAAATAAAATGCTCAAGTAACCAAAGCAAAAATGACTTGAAATGTATAATGCTAAAAATAAAGTGCATAAAAATAAAGAGCATAAAAGTAAATGCGAAAAGTAAAGAGCGGAAAATAAAAAGAAATTAATAAAGGTTAGCAAGATGACCATCTTGAAACTTGTCAAGTTTATCATCGAATTGTTAACTGTTAGTCGTCAGCAAGGTGACCATCTTGAAACTTACGCATGAAGACTTGACATAACCTTGATAGAAATAATACGACCACACGACAAGTTTCAATTATTTTTTGTCAAGTATATCACCAGTTTTGGAATTATCATATAACTTGATCGAAGATGATTGAGAATTTCAAATGGACAAGATTAGTAGAAACTTTCCAGAAGCTTAATTAGAAATCAACGCGACCACACGACAAGTGCCACAAGTGTTGAACCAAGATCAAAGCTCAAGTCATCTTTTGAGGCTTATGTTAGAACATTGAAGTTCATGCCACCAATTGATCATTTTCTCCGAATCGGGACAAAAGAAAAAATAAGATGAAGAAGAAGAAGAAATGATATTCAATTTTTATTTTGCATTTGATGAATTTATTCGGTCTAACTTCGTCAAAATCAATCAACTTTCTTGGTGGATTTGGTCAAGAGACCTATCAACACCCAAATTCCATTGATGTTGAGGAAATTTGTGACTCCAAAATAAATTCAAAAGTCACCAAAATAAAAATGAAAATAAAATCAAATAAGAAGATTAAAAAAGAATTTTGAAATTAGGTTATTTAATTGGATTTTATTGACGAAATACATAAATAGTATTTTTTTCATCAAAATAAAATTCCAAAAAAATTACCCAAAGTCAAACAGAGGTCAACAAGTGTTAACAAAATTTTTAAGAATTTTTTAAAGTCAGAAAATAATTTTAGAAGATAAAATAAAAGGTAAAATAAACCAAAAATGAAAAAAAAATAGTAAACTCAAAAATAAAAATAAAATAAGGTCATCAATATTTATCAAATGACCATTGGATCCTTCCATAATTTTTTCTAAAATTTTAAATGTCAAAACATATTTTAAAACAATTAAAAATATCAAATAAAAGAGAAAAATCATTAAAAAAAATATCAAATCTGAAAATAAAATTATAAAAAAATAAAATTCAAAAAGCTAATATTTCAAAATATTTGTATGAAGGTTATCATAATTTTGGACCAGAAATAAATTTTATAAGATTTTGAAAGTTTAAAATATTAAATAAAAAATAAAAATAAAAGTCAAAAAATGTGGACCACTTGGTTTATGAATATATTAAATCTTTTCAAATTAGATATATATTTTAATTTTGTTATCACGTTTAATTTACATATCATATGAGAATAAGAATGTTATATGAGAACGTGAGAACGATTAGAACCATCGAATGAATGGTTGAGATTAAATTATGATCTTCATTAAATCTCTTTCCTATTAATGTCACATGATTTAGTAAAGATTAAAATTTAATCTCAACCATTCTTTTTTAAATCTGATGGTTCTTATTCATTCTCAGATTCTCATATAACATATTCACTATATATATATATATATATATATATATATATATATATATATATATATATATATATATATATATATATATATATATATATATATATATATATATATATAGAGAGAGAGAGAGAGAGAGAGAGTGGGGATATTCTTACTCCAAGAGTAAGTTTAAAGAGACTTGTTCTTCTTAACTTGATGTGCATTAATCCAACGGCTTTAATTGATCATTTAATAGTATTATTTTTAGAAGTAATTAAAGTCGTTGTATTAATGCACATCAAGGGTTAAGATTTTGAGTAAGTCTTTAAACTTACTTGTAGTAAGAATATCCTTCCTCATTTATATATATATATATATATATATATATATATATATATATATATATATATATATATATATATAGAGAGAGAGAGAGAGAGATCAAATTACACTGAAGAGTTACACTGATGAGTTACACTGCTCAAAAACTTCACTCAATTAATATTTTTAATTCATTGATTGAAACATACCATCATATAGATCATGCCTATAAAATTTGAGATCAATCTATAATAATTTACTATGTCATTCAAATACATCAAAATTAATATTATATGAAAGTCTATTTTGACGTTAACCTTTGGATATCTTGATCGTATAGTAAATCATTATAGATTAATTTCAAACTTTATAGGTACGACCTATATCATGGTATGTTTCAATCCAACGGTTGATTTTAAAAAATATTAATCTGAAATGATGTTTTGAGCGAGTGTAACTCATGGTGTAACTTGATCTCTTCTATATATATATATATATATATATATATATATATATATATATATATATATATATATATATATATATATATATATATATATATATATATATATATATATATTTTGTTTCAAAAGTAACATACTTTAGATACTTGTTTATCTAAAAAGAAATTGATATTAATGATTAACATTAAAATTAAATTTTTTATTTTAATTACAAAATTGTCATTGTTTATACCTTTCATATCTTGTTTTAATAAAATAGTATGATATCAATAATTTTAATGTTATTTCTATGCTAGTGACATACGTTAACATTTTATATTCTCTCCCAACTTAAAAAATATTCTAAAGATATAGATGACTTAAAGTCTCTTAGACTAAGTATCCCTTAGCAGATGTGCATGATCAATAACTAATAACAACTTGACTACTTTTAAAAAAATGAGAGGAAAAAAACTAATATATGCGCAATCCAGTATTGCATGAAAAGAACCTGTATAGAATAAATTATTTCCAGACCATATATTAGGCAGTAACACGCTTGTAGAAAACAAGAAACACACATTAACACGCATACTTTTTATATGAGTTGAAAAGAATGAAAGGGACATCTAAACTTGCATTGTATTAATGAATCGAATGTGCTTCACGACTTCTTGACAGATGCATGATCTCTTTATCAATAATAAAGAAATATATGCTGTCAATCATATTGGCACTAGTTAACAGTATCGTTACAACTGTAAACTGTTGACTGAGAAGAAATGGCTGCATCCTTACCAGTTTTGTGAGTAATGGGTTAATAGTCGATTAACTATGTCATATAGGCGAGTTTTGATTTATCCCCTTTAAAAAAAAAAAAATTGAACTATTTTTTGTAATTTTTGGGCACCCTCTAAGTGCGTAAAATCAGGGAGGTAAATTAAAAAAATGTATTTTATAGGGGTAATTTTTGTACATAGGAGACAAAAGACTTAACATTTTAACATTACAGAATTCATCTAGTTGAACTTATCCGGTTCTAAAAGATTTCCTTAATTATTAATAAGTGAACTTCTCTAGGATCTAATTGAAGTCTTTCCCACAAACATACATTGCATAATATAACATGCACAGCAGCTCAAGGATTAAAAAAATATACTTTTTGGATGAGATTTTGATCCTTCTTTGTGAAAATCTTCTTCAATATTCTCATAGCCTGAAAATTGCATGAGTTGATGCAGAGATAATCAGTCTTCAAGATTGAACTTCTTCATAAGCTTATATTGAATACTCAGACTGATAAATATAGATTCTATTTGAAATTCTGGTACCAGATATGAGATGTCGAAGGTGATGTCACGACACTGATATTTATTTTAAAGACAACTAACAGAACAGAAATCTAAAGAGCATAAAACAGTAAAAACACAATGAATTGTTTACCCAGTTCGGTTCCAACCAACCTACGTCTAAAGGTTTTCAAGTCAATGATAAAGTCCACTATTAGCAGTATTATTTCAGAGCTATGAACAGTTTTGTCATAAATTAGTTTTTGTTCATTTTGTATATAATTTTAACTTTTAAGAGTTTCTACAAAATTATTTATGCATGCAGGTTTAGTTCTTATAAAAGAACTAAAACGTCGTACAAAAATAACTTTATAAAAACTAAAATATAATATTTTTTATAAACATAAAAAGTTAAAATTAAAATATTTATAAACATCTAAGTCTAAAAACATATTTAATTTTAATTTCAAATATATTAGTAGTCAAATCAACAAAAATAAGTATTATCGGTCAAAATTGAAAAACAGAAAGTTTCTAAGAATCGGTGGGATAAATGCTTTTTTTTCTTTCAAGTCGAAATAACGTTTTGTTATTATTATTATTAACCCAAAAGGCTACCCAAATGTCTAAATAGAAAATAAAATTTAGTTTAAAATTTAGAAAATAGATACCTTAATAGTTAGATATATTTGTTTGTAATTGTGATTTAAATCACACTACATATAATTGTTTTTCTACAAACATTTAAGATAGTATAAGTGTGACACCCTAAATAATTCAATTAGTAAATAATTAGAATTTAATTATTAATTTAATTAAAAGTTTAATTATTAATATTTTTAAATTATTGGATTTAATTATTTGATTAAATAAATAGAATAATCGGGGTGTGAGGTTGAATTGGAGGGTGTGAGGAGTAAAGTACTCTACTTATTCTAATTATTATTTTATTATTATTATTGAAATAATAAAAGGAATCAAATAAAAGGAAAAGAAGGAAAAGGAGAATATAGAGAAGTTTCTATCATACGTACATCGGAGAAGAGAAGAGAAAGAGGGAAAAAGCCAAAGGTGCCGGAATTCGAAGAACCCACAAGGTAAGGGGTGATTTCGATTGATTAATATGCCTTATCGGTTCTGATTTCAATAGGATTGATCATAGCATGTTAAGAATCTCAATTTAGTATTTCTAGGTTTTGTAGGAATTATCTCAATTGATGTCGGATTGTGTAGAATTGAATTATTTGCATGATATAGGATCGCTAGGAATGATCGGAATACGTTATGTTGCATGTTACTGTTGTTGGTTGAGTGATTATACTACCTTGGATTGTCTGGATTCGATTGGAATTGATAGGAATTAGAATTGGATGCATACTGCTGTCAAAATGCAGATTTTTGGTTCTGTAGGTCGTAGGAACCGGTTCCCATGTGGAGGAACTGGTTCCCGACAAAACCGTGGAGGATGGTTTTGTCTGGGAACCGTTACTCGGGAGGAACCGGGTTCCCAGTTCAAATTTTCCAAAGAAATTACATTTTCTGTGGGAACCGGTTTCCTGCCCGGAGGAACCGGGTTCCCCATACAAAATTCCAGAGGCGTGTTATTTCAAACCTGTGGGAATCGGGTTCTCCCTAGGAGGAACCGGTTACCACTGTGTTATTTTCAAAAATATTCCAAACTTTCAAAACTAGTATTTTATGAACCGTAACTCCGATTCGAGTGTCATTTTGGGCAGCATTCTCTAAATTAAACGTACTATCTTATAAAATTGAGAAATTTCTATTTCATGAATTTTATTTTAAAAAGTGCCGATTTTCCGATTTTGTGAACCAAACGCAACTTTAGAAATGTGACGAGCAGATTAGAATTGTTCTGACTGGTTGGATTGAGGACTATACACTTATGTGTTGTGTTTGTTGTTTATGCACGATTATGCTGTGATCATGTGTTGTTTGATGGTTTTGAATGTGTATGGAATGATGTTGTGATCATATTATGTTAATTGAATGTTGCATGCTTTTGTGGTGCATGCATACGCATTCTGGTGGAGTTAATTCCCATTGTATGGCATTTGGCTCGTATTGCCAATAACCGTTCCCGGGTGATTATGGGTGGTGAGGTTGGATTCGTGTTCGGGTGATTATGGACGAATCGATGTTGGTGACTTAGTTCACGTTTTGGTACCACATGCATTGAGTCTGCATTTGCACTTGCGTGAAATTGTAACATGTTAGGATGACTTTCAGTGTTATAATTTCATTGTTGTTGTTGTGCATAATGAACTATGTGATTTGCAATTGTGTACTGAAATCTGATTATGCTAAAAAGGGTGGATTAATATACTTTTGATATTTTATTGTTTTGAGGAACTTATAATGCATTTTAATTATGATGAAATCTCACCCTTACTTTGATGATTTCAGATTAAAGTAAGCAGCTTATGAGTTGGTGAATATGGCTTATAGAGTTGTGCTAGTTAGTTATTCGCGTGTCAGTGTTATGCTCTGATAAGTTGTAACACTGGGAAACGTTTGGCTGAGAATTTGTTTCGTATTCATTTGTTCTTTGATTTATTTTGGGAATAATTATGATTTGAAATTATTCCAGTTTTGTTGCTATTTTCCGCTGTCTAGAACATATCATTGGTTTTCAATAAAGTTCTTCAGTGAAGCATGACTACTATTTTGATAATTTCTATTTGAACGAATTGTAATGCCCTTGTTATATGTTAACTCTTATTTAAATATTAATTCGCGGGGTATTTTAAAAGGAGTGTTACAATATTGGTATCAGAGCATAGTCGGTCGTGTCTTAGTGTCGTTATCCCTTTTGTATGCGACTAGTGCAAGGTAACACTGTCGATACTTGTGTTATAATGAGCTTGTTTTGTAATTTTACGGAACAATGGCCGGAAGAGGAAACGGAAGAGATGATGCTGCTATTGCTGAGGCTTTGGGAATGCTAGCTGGTGTGCTTGGAGGGAATCAGCTGGGAGCTGGTATCGGTGTTGATAAACAGTTGGGGAATTTTCAGAGGAACAATCCTCCATTGTTCAAAGGCACGCATGATCCCGAAGGTGCTCAGATATGGTTGAAAGAGATCGAGAGGATTTTCAAAGTGATTGATTATGCTGAAGAGCTGAACGTGAGATATGGTACTCACATGCTGGCAGAGGAAGCTGATGACTGGTGGGTAGCTACCAAGACAGAGATGGAACAAGATGGTGTTACACTGAATTGGACTGTGTTCAGGAGAGCTTTTCTGAGGAGATAATTTCCTGAAGATATTCGGGACAAGAAGGAGATTGAGTTTCTGGAGCTCAAACAGGGCAATAAGACCGTGAGTGAGTATGCTTCGAAATTTACTGAGTTGGAGAAGTACTATGCTCATTACAACAACGATGCAGATGGAGAATTTTCCAAATGTATCAAGTTTGAGAATGGTCTTCGTGATGAGATCAAGCAGGGGTATCAGGTATCAGCGTATCCGCAGGTTTTCTGACTTGGTGGACTGTAGTAGGATTCTAGAAGAGGATCTTGCTAATACTCGAACGAATTCTCAAGGGTATGTTGATCGTAAAGGAAAGCAACAGATGGATCGTGGGAAACCTTATGATAAGAATAATCAGAGCTCCGGTGGTTGGAAGAAGCCTAGTGGGGGAGATTCTGGTTCTTCCATTAAGTGCTTCAAGTGCGGTGAGATGGAGCATCGTATGCAAGACTGCAAGAGTAATGATAGAAAGTGTTTCAAGTGTGGAAACTCGTGCATGTGGCTAATGATTGTAGAGTGAGAATGGTGACATGTTACAATTATGGTGAAGAGGGTCATACTCGTCCACAGTGTACCAAAACCCAAGAAGGAGCACTCTGGTGGTAAAGTGTTCGCATTGTCTGGGTTAGAGACTAAGCCAGATGATCGGTTGATTAAAGGTACATGTTTTATTAATGGCATACCTTTGATTGCGATTATTGATACTGGAGCGACACATTCTTTTATTGCTTTGGATTGTGCTAAAAGATTGAATTTGGATATATCTAATATGGATGGAAGTATGGTTATTGACACTCCTGCGTCGGGTTCAGTGACTACTTCATTTGTTTGTAGGAATTGTCCTATTGTGATTTTTGGTAGAGGTTTCGGTATGGATTTAGTGTGCCTACCGTTAGAACAACTTGATATCATCCTTGGAATGAACTGGTTGGAATTCAACCAGGTTCATATCAACTGTTTTGCGAAGACAGTTATTTTTCCTAAAGAAGCTAGTATCGAAGATGTGACTATGTCAGTTAAGCAGATGAATTTAGCGGTTAATGATGGTGTTGTGGTGTTTATGTTGTATTCTTCGACGAAAGTGAAAGGAAAAGCTAAGAGTGATGAATTGCCGGTGGTGAATGAATTTCCAGAAGTGTTTCTGGAAGATGTTAGTGAGTTGCCACCTGAGAGAGAAGTGGAATTTACTATAGATTTGATTCCTGGAACTAGTCCGGTGTCGATGGTGCCTTATCGCATGTCGGCATCTGAATTGTCTGAGTTGAAGAAGTAGTTAGAAGAGTTACTAGAGAAGAAGTTTATTTGTCCTAGTGTTTCGTTGTGGGGTGCTCCTGTGTTGTTGGTTAAGAAGAAGGAGGGTTCGATGAGATTGTGTGTTGATTACAGACAGTTGAACAAAGTTAAAATCAAGAATCGATATCCATTGTCGAGGATTGATGATTTGATGGATCAACTGGTTGGAGCGTGTGTGTTCATTAAAATTGATTTGAGGTCTGGATATCATCAGATTCGTGTGAAGACGGAAGATATTCAGAAAACTGCATTTAGAACGAGGTATGGACATTATGAGTATTCAGTTATGCCGTTTGGAGTTACTAATGCACCTGGTATTTTCATGGAGTATATAAACAGGATATTTCATCCGTATCTTGATAGGTTCGTGGTGGTATTCATTTGACATTTTGATCTATTCGAAGACTGATGAAGACCATGCAGAACATCTTAGAGTTGTGTTGTATTTGTTGAAAGAGAAGAAGCTTTATGCGAAGTTGTCCAAGTGTGAATTCTGGTTGAGCGAAGTACGCTTTCTTGGTCATGTGATTTTCAAGAATGGAATTGTTGTTGATCCTACGAAGGTAGAAGCGGTATCTCAGTGGGAAGCGCCGAAGAATACTTCTGAAATTCGTAGTTTTCTTGGTCTTGCAGGTTATTACAGAAAGTTCATTGAAGTATTCTCAATGTTAGATTTGTCGTTGACTAAGTTGACAAGAAAGGGTCAAGTGTTTGTTTAGGATTCTGAATGTGAGAAATGATTCCAAGAGCTGAAGAAGAGGTTGACTAGTGCTCCGATTTTGATTTTGCCGAATTCGGCGGAACCTTTTGTTGTGTATTATGATGCGTCTTTGATAGGATTAGGTGGTGTTTTGATGCAAGATAAGCAAGTAGTGGCTTATGCTTCGAGACAATTAAAGGTTCATGAAAGGAATTATCCGACTCATGATTTAGAGCTGGCAATTGTGGTATTTGTTTTGAAATTGTGGACGCATTATTTGTATGGTTCTTAATTCGAGGTATTCAGCTATCATAAAAGTCTAAAGTATCTCTTCGATCAGAAAGAGCTAAACATGAGAAAGATAAGGTGGTTGGAATTCCTGAAGGATTATGATTTCAGTTTGAATTACCATCCTGATAAGGCAAACGTTGTTGCAGACGCATTGAGTAGGAAGTCGTTGCATATGTCGATGTTGATGGTTCGTGAATTGGATTTAGTTAAGCAATTCAGAGACTTGAGTTTGGTATGTGAGACTACTTCTGATAGTGTTAAGTTGGGTATGTTGAAGTTGACTAGTGGTATTCTTGAGGAAATTCGGACTGGGCAGAAATCTGATGTTGGTTTAGTCGATAAGTTGACATTGACCAACCAAGGTCAAGGAGGTGAATTCCGAATTGACGAGAATGGTGTTATGAGATTTGGTGATAGAGTTTGTGTTCCGGATATTGCAGAACTTAGGAAGAGTATTTTGGAAGAAGGACATCGTAGTAGGTTGAGTATTCATCCTGGTGCTACTAAGATGTATCATGACTTGAAAAAGTTGTTTTGGTGGTCTGGAATGAAGAAGGAAATTGCTGAGTTTGTTTATGTTTGTATGGTTTGTCAAAAGTCGAAGATTGAACATCAGAAACTGTCGGGATTGATGGAACCGTTGTTTGTTCCGGATTGGAAATGGGATGGAATTTCTATGGATTTTGTGTCTGGTCTGCCGAGGACAGCGAAGAATTGTGATTCTATCTGGGTTATTGTTGATCGGTTGACGAAGTCTGCTCACTTTATTTCGATAAGAATGGATTATCCTATGGAGAGGTTCGCAGAGTTGTATGTCGAGAAGATCATAAGTTTGCACGGTATTCCTTCTAGTATTGTGTCGGATAGAGATCTGAGGTTTACGTCCAAATTCTAGACGGGATTGCAAGAAGCTTTGGGAACTAAGTTGCGGTTGAGTTCTACTTATCATCCGCAGACGGATGGTCAGACAGAGAGGACGATTCAGTCGTTAGAGGATTTGTTACGAGCTTGTGTGTTGGAGAAAGGTGGAGCTTGGGATAGTTACCTACCATTGATTGAGTTTACCTACAACAATAGCTTTCATTCGAGTATTGGTATGGCTCCGTTTGAGGCATTGTATGGTAGGAGGTGTAGGACACCATTGTGTTGGTACGAATCTGGAGAAAGTGTTGTAATTGGACCGGAGATTGTTCAACAAACTTCAGAAAAGATCAAGATGATTCAAGAGAAGATGAGAGCTTCTCAGAGTCGTCAGAAGAGTTGTCATGATAAGAGGAGGAAGGATCTCGAGTTTAGTGAAGGAGATCGTGTATTTATGCGAGTTACTTCGATGACTGCTATTGGTCGACCTTTAAAGTCAAAGAAGTTGACTTCGCGCTTTATTGGTCTGTTTCAGATTACGAAGAGGGTTGGAAAGGTTGCTTATCAGATTGCTTTACCATTGTCGCTTGCGAATTTTCATGATGTTTTCCATGTATCCCAGTTGAGGAAGTACATTGTTGATCCGTCTCATGAGATTCAGGTAGATGATATACAGGTACGAGATAATTTAACCGTAGAAGCATTGCATGCGAGAATTGAGGATCGGAAGTTGAAATAGTTGCGGGGTAAGGAGATAGCTCTGGTGAAAGTAGCTTGGGGAGGACCAGCAGGTGGAAATGTTACTTGGGAGCTGGAGATCCAGATGAAGGATTCTTATCCCGAACTTTTCGTCAAAGGTATGTTTTCGAGGACGAAAACTCTTTTAAGTGGGGGAGAGTTGTGACACCCCAAATAATTCAATTATTAAATAATTGAAATTTTAATTATTAATTTAATTAAAAGTTTGATTATTAGTATTTTTGGATTATTGGATTTAATTAATTAATTAAATAAAAGGAAGTGTTGGGGGAGTGAAGTTGAATTGGAGGGTGTGTGGAGTAAAACGCTCTAATTACTCTAATTATGTTATTTTTATTATTTGGAATAATAAATGGAATAAATAAACGAAAAAGGAAAAAAATAGAGAAGGAATTGGAGGTTTTTCATTCTATGTACATTGGAGAAGAGAAGAGAAAGAGGAGAAAAAGCCAAATCGTCAGAATTCAAAGAATCATCGTAAGGTAAGGGGTGATTTTGTCTGATTAATATGGTTTTGATGATCAATAGGATGGATTTATATATTAGGAATCTTGAATTAGAATTTTCTAGATTATGCCCTAATGGTATGATCCGACGTAAAAACCTCAATTGGATATGTGATCATTGTCACTATGTATAGAGTTATGTAGTAGATCAATTAGGGAGCGTAATTATGTTGTTAATTGGATGTGAAAATACATAATAATTATTGTTTCTGTTATACCGTGGTTGTTGATGATGAATGGTAGCAATGGGGATTGCATAACAGTGGGAAAAATAGGTTTTTGGTGAAAAATACGCAGCATGAGTCGACACATAGGGCTATGCATCGACACAAGCTGCGTTGGTTTAAGAAAATAGAAGCAGGGAAAACTGCTTGTGTCAACACATACAGCCATGCATCGACTCATGTGGCATTTTTTGGAGTCTTGTATCGACACAAGAGAAGCATGGATCGACTCATACTGAAAAAATTGAGAAAACAGGTTTTGGAATAATGTATGAGTAGACTCATACAATGTTTGTATAAATGCAAGTGCTCTATGTATCAATACAAATGGTTATGTATCAATACAAGTGGTCTATGCATCAATACAAATGGTTATGCATCAATACAAATGGTTATGTATCAATACAAGTGGTTATGTATCAATACAAGTGGTTACGTATCAATACAAGTGGTTTTGTATCAATACAAGTGGGTGAATTTTAAGTTATGCATCGACTCATGCGAGCCTTGCATCGATACGAGTGAGTTATGTATTGATACATAGGATTTTTTATCGGCTCATACTGTACAGAAACAGAACATAACTTTGGAAAAATTGTTTTGGTCGTATCTTTGCGACCGTAACTCCGATTTAGGCGTAGTTGGTATCATTGGAAAGCTGGAAGCACGTACTATCTATTAAAAGCATTTTCAAAACCTATTAACTGAATCTTGATGGATTGATATGGCTTTCCGTATGAGGAATTTGTTGTAATTCGTGACTGTTCGTCATTGACGTTGTGTATGTTTGATAGATGTTAATACCATTTGTTGTGATTAATGTTGTATATGCATGATTATGATGTATTGTTGATGGTGTTAACCATGTGTGGAATGATGTTATGATTTCATATTCCTTATTTGAGTGTTGCATACTTTATGTTGCGCATGCATATGCATTCTGGTGGTGGTTAATTCCCATTGTGTGGAATTGGACCTGCAGAGCCAATACCCGTACCCAGTGGTTTAGTGGTGGTGAGGCTGGATTCGTGTCCCAGTGGTGTATGGGCGAATCGTTGATTAACGCTGTTTCTGGGGTGTAAATGGAACAGGGTGTGAATTGAGTTCATGTTTGGTACCACATGCATAGAGTCTGCATTGCATATGGAATTATAACATGTTATGATGGTTTCCAGTGTTATAATTGCATTGATTGTTATTATATGCATAATAAACTGTGTGAATTGTATTTGTGAATCGTAATCTGATTATGCTAATGAGGGTGAAATAATGTATTGAACTGTTTTATTGTTTAAGAAACGTATAATGCATTTTAATTGTTGATGAAATCTCACCCTTACTTTAATGATTTAAGATTGAAGTGTTAGCTGCTTAGGAGCTGGTGAGGATAGCTTTGAGCTGTGCTATTTAGATTGTTCGCGTGTCAGTTTCATGCTCTGGTAGTTGTAACAATGGGGAACGATTGTTTTGGAATTATTGAATTGAACTTGTTTTCCTTGGTTTATGTTGGAATACTTATGAATTGAAGTTTATTCTGTTTTGGTTGCTATTTTCTGTTGTGTAGAACATAATTATTGGTTTTGAATTATAATTTAATAAAGTCCTCAGTGAAGCATGACATTTGAATGAGATTTTCTGTTTTTAACAAATTGTAATGCCCTTTCGTTTATGTTAACTCTGATTTAAATATTAATTTGTGGGGTATTTTAGAAGGGGTGTTACAATAGTGGTATTAGAGCATAGTCGATCGTTGTGACCAGTGTCTTAATGTCATTATCCCTTTGTACGCAACAAGTGTGTACAACACTGTCGGTACTTGTTGCTTTTCTGATTGCTTAATGCATGAGTTGTTTGAAACTAAGTGGGGGAGAAGAGATGCTTCCCAAATATGTTCCAATTGTAAGTCATGGGTACGAGGTACTGCTTGAGAAGATAGTGCGAGAGTGGTTAGAATTGTTGGAATCGTTTTGACCGTCAGTCATAGTTGGAAGTGCAAAAAGGAGAGTACGATTCTGAGAACAGAAAGTGTTGGTAATGATGGTTTATACTCCAGTATGATTATCGAATGTATATTGACAAATTGAGGACTTGATCACCCTTAATCTCTTGTTGATAGTAGACGGAATCGTATTGGATGGTATGCAACTGTCTTACTATCTAAATGAGGCATAAAGTGATGAATATGAATGAAGTTTGGTAGAATCTTGTAAACCATATGAGTTGACGAAGACTCTAATAAGGACAAGGAATTAAGATGGATGATCGGAGTTGCGCAAATGTTAATGATGGTGTTATGGTGTTTATGTTATATTCTTTGACGGAAGCGAAAGGAAAAGCTAAGAGTGTTGAATTACCTAGTGTGAGTGGATTTCCAGAAGTGTTTCCAGAAGATGTTAGTGAATTTCCACCTGAGAGAGAAGTGGAATTTGCTATAGATTTGATTCCTGGAACTAGTCTGGTGTCGATGGCGCCTTATCGTATGTTGGCATCTGAATTAGTTGAATTGAAGAAGCAGTTAGAAGAATTACTTAAGAAGAAGTTTATTCGTCCGAGTGTTTCACCGTGGGGTGCTCCTTTGTTGTTGGTTAAGAAGAAAGAAGGTTCGATGAGACTGTGTGTTGATTATAGACAGTTGAATAAAGTTACAATCAAGAATCAGTATCCATTGCTGAGGATTGATGATTTGTTGGATCAATTGGTAGGAGCTTGTGTATTCAGTAAGATTGATTTGAGGTCTAGATATCATCAAATTCGTGTAAAGACGGAATATATTCAGAAAATTGCATTTAGAACGAGGTATGGATAATTGTTGAAAGAGAAGAAGCTTTATTCGAAGTTGTCCAAGTGTGAATTCTGGTAGAGTGAAGTAAGATTTCTTGGTCATGTGATTTCCAATAATGGCATTGTTGTTGATCCTAGAAAGGTAGAAGCAGTATCTCAGTGGGAAGCATCGAAGAATGCTTCTGAAATCCGTAGTTTTCTTGGTCTTGCGGGTTACTATAGAAAGTTCATTAAAGGATTTTCGAAGTTAGCTTTGTCGTTGACTAAGTTGACAAGAAAGGGTCAAGTGTTTGTTTGGGATTTTGAGTATGAGAAAGTATTTCAAGAGTTGAAGAAGAGGTTAACTAGTGCTCCGATTCTGATTTTTCTGAATCCAGCGAAATCTTTTGTTGTGTACTGTTATGCTTCATTGATGGGATTAGGTAGTGTTTTGATGCAAGATAAGAAGGTAGTGGCTTATGCTTCGAGACAGTTGAAGGTTCATGAAAGGAATTATCCGACTCATAATTTAGAGCTGGCAGTTGTGGTATTTGTTTTGAAATTATGGAGGCATTACTTGTATGGTTCTCGATTCGAGGTATTCAGTGATCATAAGAGTTGGAAGTATCTCTTCGATTAGAAAGAGCTAAATATGAGGCAGAGAAGATGGTTAGAATTTCTGAAGGATTATGATTTTGGTTTGAACTACCATCTTGGTAAGGCAAACGTGGTTGCAGATGCATTGAGTAGGAAGTCATTGCATATGTCTATGTTGATGGTGCGTGAATTGGATTTAGTTGAGCAATTTAGAGACTTGAGTTTGGTATGTGAGACTACTCCTGATAGTTTTAAATTGGGGATGTTGAAATTGACTAGTGGTATTCTGGAGGAAATTCAAACTAGACAGAAATCTGATGTTGGTTTAGTTGATAAAATGACATTGATTAACCAAGGACAAGGAGGTGAATTCCGAATTGATGAGAATGGTGTTATGAGGTTTGGTGATAGGGTGTGTGTTCCGGATATTGCAGAGTTTAGGAAGCGTATTTTGGAAGAAGGACATCGTAGCGGGTTGACTATTCATCCTGGTGATACTAAGATGTATCATGACTTGAAGAAGTTATTTTTGGTGGCCTGGAATGAAAAAGGAAATTGTTGAGTTCGTTTATGCTTGTCTGATTTGTCAGAAGTCGAAGATTGAACATCAGAAACCATCGGGATTGATGGAACCATTATTTGTTCCAGATTGGAAATGGGATGGAATTTATATGGATTTTGTGTCTGGTCTGTCGAGGACAGCGAAGAACTATGATTCTATCTGGTTTATTGTCGATTGGTTGACAAAGTCTGCTCATTTTATTCCGATAAGAATGGATTATCCGATGGAGAAGTTGGCTCAGTCGTATGTCGAGAAGATCGTGAGTTTGCACGGTATTCCTTCTAGTATTGTGTCAGATAGTGATCTGAGGTTTACGTCAAAGTTCTGGACAGCGATGGAAGAAGCTTTGGGAACTAAGTTGCGGTTAAGTTCTGCTTATCATCCGCAGACATATGGTCAGATGGAGAGAACGATTCAGTCGTTAGAGGATTTGTTGCGAGCTTGTGTGTTGGAGAAAGGTGGAGCTTGGGATAGTTATTTACCATTGATTGAGTTTACCTACAACAATATTTTTCATTCGAGTATTGATATGGCTCCGTTTGAGGCATTGTATGGTAGAAGGTGTCGGACACCATTGTGTTGGTACGAATCTGGAGAAAGTGCTGTGATTGGACCAGAAATTGTCCAATAGACTTTGGAAAAGATTAAGATGATTCATCAGAAGATGAGAGCTTCTCAGAGTAGGCAGAAGAGTTATCATGATAAGAGGAGGAAGGATCTCGAGTTTAGTGAAGCAGATCACGTGTTTATGCGAGTTACTCCGATGACTGGTATTCGTCGAGCTTTGAAGTCAAAGAAGTTAACTATGCGCTTTATTGGTCTGTTTCAGATTACGAAGAGGTTTGGACAGGTTGCTTATCAGATTGCTTTACCGTCGTCGCTTGCAAATTTGCATGAGGTCTTCCATGTGTCTCAATTAAGGAAGTACATTGTTGATCTGTCTCATGAGATTCAGGTAGATGATATACAGGTGCGAGATGATTTGACCGTAGAAGCATTGCCTGCGAGAATTGAGGATCGGAAGTTGAAGCAGTTGCGTGGTAAGGAGATAGCTCTGGTGAAAGTAGCTTGGGGGGACCAGCAGGTGGAAATGTTACTTGGGAGCTGGAGAGCCAGATGAAGGATTCTTATCCCGAACATTTCATCTAAGGTATGTTTTCGAGGACGGAAACTCTTTTAAGTGGGGGAGAGTTGTGACACCCCAAATAATTCAATTATTAAATAATTAAAATTTTAATTATTAATTTAATTAAAATTTTTATTATAAATATTTTTGGATTATTGGATTTAATTAATTAATTAAATAAAAGGAAGTGTTGGGGTGTGAAGTTGAATTGGAGGGTGTGTGGAGTAAAACGCTCTAATTACTCTAATTATGTTATTTTTATTATTTGGAATAATAAAAGGAACAAATAAAGGAAACAGGGAAAAAAGAGAAGGAATTGGAGGTTTTTCATTCTACGTACATTGGAGAAGAGAAGAGAAAGAGGAGAAAAAGCCAAATCGTCAGAATTCGAAGAATCATCGCAAGGTAAGGGGTGATTTTGTTTGATTAATATGTCTTATAGGTTTTGATGATCAATAGGATGGATTGATATATTAGGAATCTCGAATTAGGATTTTCTAGATTATGCCCTAATGATATGATCCGACGTAAAAACCTCAATTGGATATGTGATGATTGTCACTATGTATAGAGTTATGTAGTAGATCAATTAGGGAGTGTAATTATGTTGTTAATTGGATGTGAAAATACATAATACCATCGCTTCATATACCGTGGTTGTTGATGATGAATGGTAGCAATGGGGATTGCATAACATTGGGAAAAACAGGTTTTTGGTGAAAAATACGCAGCATGAGTCGACACATAGGGCTATGCATCGACACAAGATGCGTTGGTTTAAGAAAACGGAAGCAGGAAAACTGTTTGTGTCAACACATACAGCCATGCATCGACTCATGTGGCATTTTTTGGAGTCTTGTATCGACACAAGAGAAGCATGGATCGACTCATACTGGAAAAAAATTCAGAAAATAGGTTTTGCAATAATGTATGAGTCAACTCATACGATGTTTGTATCAATGTAAGTGGTCTATGTATCAATACAAATGGTTATGTATCAATACAAGGGGTCTATGCATCAATACAAATGGTTATGCATCAATACAAATGGTTATGTATCAATGCAAGTGGTTATGTATCAATACAAGTGGTTACTTATCAATACAAGTGGTTTTGTATCAATACAAGTGGTTTATGCATCAATACAAGAGGGTGAATTTTAAGTTATGCATCGACTCATACGAGCCTTACATCGATACAAGTGAGTTATGTATTGATACATCGATGCGTTGGAAAGCTGGAAGCACGTACTATCTATTAAAAACATTTTTAAAACCTAGTAAATGAATCTTGATGGATTGATATGGCTTTCCGTATGAGGAATTCATTGTAATTCGTGGTTGTTCGCCATTGACGTTGTGTATGTTTGGTAGATGTTAATACCATGTGTTGTGATTAACGTTGTATATGCATGATTATGTTGTGATGTTGATGGTGTTAACCATGTGTGGAATGATGTTGTGATGTCATATTCCTTATTTGAATGTTGCTTGCTTTATGTTGCGCATGCATATGCATTCTGGTGGTGGTTAATTCCCATTGTGTGGAATTGGACCTGCAGAGCCAATACCCGTAGCCAGTGGTTTAGTGGTGGTGAGGCTAGATTCGTGTCCCAGTGGTGTATGGGCGAATCGTTGATTAACATTGTTTCCAGGGTGTAAACGGAACAGGGTGTGAATTGAGTTCACGTTTGGTACCACAAGCATAGAGTCTGCATTGCATATGGAATTATAACATGTTAGGATGGTTTCCAGTGTTATAATTGCATTGATTGTTATTATATGCATAATGAACTGTGTGAATTGTATTTTTGAATCGTAATTTGATTATAATGAGGGTGAAATAATGTATTGAACTGTTTTATTGTTTAAGAAACGTATAATGCATTTTAATTGTTGATGAAATCTCACCCTTACTTTAATGATTTCAGATTGAAGTGTTAGCCGCCTAGGAGCTGGTGAGGATAGCTTTGAGTTGTGTTATTTAGATTGCCCGCGTGTCAGTGTCATGCTCTGGTAGTTGTAACACTGGGGAACGATTGTTTTGGAATTATAGAATTGAACTTGTGTTCCTGGGTTTATGTTGGAATACTTATGAATTGAAGTCTATTCCGTTTTGGTTGCTATTTTCCGCTGTGTAGAACATAATTATTGGTTTTGAATTATAATTTAATAAAGTCCTCAATGAAGCACGACATTTGAATGAGATTTTTTGTTTTTAACAAATTGTAATGCCCTTTCGTTTATGTTAACTATGATTTAATATTAATTCGCGGGGTATTTTAGAAGGGGTGTTACACAGGTCACAAGAACTGGTTCCCATGTGGGAGAAACCAGGTTCCTGGTACAAAAACCAGGGAGGATGATTTTTGTCTCAGTGGGAACCGGTTTCCTGCCTGGAGGAACTGAGTTCCCCATACAAAATTCCGAGCCGTGTTATTTCAAACCTGTGGGAACCGGGTTCTCCTTGGGAGGAACCGGACGGTTACCACTGTGCTATTTTCAAAAATATTCCAAACTTTGAAAACTCGAATTTTATGAACCGTAACTCCGATTTGAGTGCCGTTTTAGGCAGCATTCTCTAAATTAAACGTACTATCTTATAAAATTGAGAAATTTATATTTCATGAATTTTATTTTAAAAAGTGCCGATTTTCTGATTTTGTGAACCAAACGCAACTTTAGAAATGTGACGAGCAGATTAGAATTGTTCTGACTGATTATGGATTAAGGACTATACACTTATGTGTTGTGTTTGTTGTTTATGCACGATTATGTTGTGATCATGTGTTGTTTGATGGTGTTGAATGTGTATGGAATGATGTTGTGATCATATTTCGTTAATTGAATGTTGCATGCTTTTGTGGTGCATGCATACGCATTCTAGTGGAGTTAATTCCCATTGTGTGGAATTTCGCTCGTATTTCCAATAACCGTTCCCGGGTGATTATGGGTGGTAAGGCTGGATTCGTGTCCAGGTGATTATGGACAAATCGATGTTGGCGACTTAGTTCACGTTATGGTACCACATGTGTAACACGGTGAACTGACTTTGTAGGTTTTTGTATCGCAAATGTGCGGATAGCAAGAGTCGCCACCGACTTTTCTTTTATCCAATTAAGGGAAGGTAAAAAGTACAGAAAAAGACCTTCGTTAGATTCTGAGTAAGGGAGAAGGTTATGAAAAGGGAAGGTATTAGCACCCCTTTTCATCCGTAGTTATCTACGGGCTCTTAGTTGCTCTTAGATCACTTTAAAATTGTGCTTTCTGTGTGTTTGACAAAAATGTTTTGAAAAGGCATTTCGCTTTTACTTTGTAATGATTCATGTAGGAATGTATACAAAGTGCTTGGTAATGTTTCGTTTTGAAAAGAGTTTGAACTTTGACAAAAGTGTGAGGTGTGAAAAGTATTTTGATAGAGCAAGCAACTAAAAGACTTATTATTACCTACTCAGAATTGGTCGTTTTCGTATTGTTTTACGTTCTTTTAGAATAGCGCTATCCATACCATTAGTTAGTAGGTAACTCTATTTGTTGGATGTAAGCGGGACATTCGAAGGGACATCGGATGGTCATAGAAAGTAACTTGTAGGAAGTATCCTAGCACATTCGAAGGGACTATCATCATTTTTCGTAGGCAACAATCGAGGGTCAAGATCATGTATTCGGAGGCGACATCGTGGGTCTATGATCTTTGTATCGAAGGGACTATGATGATTTGTTTTGAAGGCAACGGTGCTAGAATACCTCTACGTTCGAGGGACATGACCATTTGTATTCGTAAAGGCAACGAGAGAGAATGACCCTAAGGGGTGCATGTGTGAAAGAGTGTGTTGATTTCAGGTATTTTATCTTGGCATTATGAATGAGCTATATCCATTTTAGTCTTGCCATACACGCCTAGTTACTAGCAGTTTGTAGGGTGCGGAACTTAAAATGCGGAAATGTAAAATGCGGAAAGATAAAGTCCTACGCTATTACATGGCTTTGCAGCAGATACATAATTTAAACTTGCGGAAAACAAAAACCCTAATTAAACTATTACATCCCATGAGCAATTACATTATTGGAAAAAAGAAAACGATAAAAGAAATCGTCTGAAACGGAACAACCTGCAAGAGAATGAGAAATCGAAAAATACGAGAGGAATCGAATGAGAGGAAAATGTTAGTAAAAATGCAAATTTTCGAATGAGAAAAATATTTCATGCTGGAAATAACATAAACATGCTAAAATAATTTTTTGGGATTTTTTGGAAAAGATTTAATAATTAAAAACTAATTAAAAGTGATTTAAATGATAAATTATGAATAAAATTAAATATGCATGCAAAATAGTATTTTTTAATTTTATAAATTAAATAAACATTTTCTAAAAATTAATGCAAAAAGAAAAATATTTTTTGGAGTTTTAAAATGCATGATAAAAATTATGAAAAGAATTAAAAATGCATGAAATATATTAAATAAATAAGAAAAATATGAAAAGTTTGTAAACTATGTAAAAAACAAATGGTCTTGCCAGGATTCGAACTGGAGACCTTGGCTTCACAGCATCCATGCCTTGCCATCTGAGCTAACGCGCGCGTGTGTTTGAAACCTGGAACGAATGGATTGTGAACCGGTGTCACGTCCCCATTGCCTCGAACTCGCGCCAGACTTCATCTTCCCCGATTTGAATTTTTGAAAACTCAGCGTCGGCCTTGGCTCGACGCTACCACCCTAGCAAAATCAAACATCACACACAAGTAATATAAATAAACTCTAAGACCATGGTTCGATTCCAGACATCGTCCCGAATGCAATGGTAACAGTCTCGTGGTCTAATTTTTCCGTTTAAGGGAAACCCTAAATCGTGTTCAGGAACCCTAATTATGGTATATCGAGTTCCAGGCCATAGAAACACAATTAACCTGCCCAGATCGCTTGCAAACTTCACTCTAAGCATGAAACAAACATCAAAACTCGTTAATAATGCATGAATAATGAAACACAATTTTGAAAAAAAGATGAACAAACCGATTCGTGATTTCTGAATTCTGGATGCTTTTGGATGATGTAAGGGTCTGGATCGACTCAGGAGGTATCAAGGAATATGTTTTGATGCTTGGAATCAACTGAAACGATCCAAAACCAAGATTGCAAGTTGCTTGAAGGTCACGGATTTTTTGAGCTTCAATAGGGTTTCTCCAGCCAGTTTTTCTACCCTAATTCGTGTGGCATGAGTTGTGTATATATAGTAGATGAATTTGGCGTTGATTTGAGGAAGAATCAATCACTAATCAATGCAAATCAAATTTGATTTTGTACCAAATCAAATTTTCATCTTTTGATCAATTTTCAATCCAATCTTGCCATATCCAACCAAATTTCGAAATTTGATGGCTTTATTGAGTTACTTGGATCTCAAGGAAGAGAGAAAAATCAAGTTTGCATTTAATTTTGATTTTATACTTTATTTTTTAATTTAATTTGTATTTAAATGAATAAATTCCAAATTAAATAGAAAAATAAAATAAAAATTCGTGGCATTGGGCTTGGATATTCCTAATTGCATAAGGAACAAGTTTGGATGAAGAAAAAGTAAGCCTATTTGCAAAAAATTTGATTTTTAGAAGTATTTCTCTTTGTGCACTTCTTCAAAATTGCCCAACTTGTGAATGGTGTATCTTGCTCAATTTTCCACATTTTGGAGTGTTCTTGGACTTTTTGGAAAGCTCTAAGAGTCCTCTAACCAAAATTCTTGGTATCATCTCAATTGGAGTTTCCATTCTCAATATATATTCAAAACAAAAAGTTGACTTTTTGTTGACTTTGAAAAGGACCTGTAATGTTTTGACCCATACCTCTTAAATGAAGAATTTTTTGAACATTCTTGTGAGACATGAAGTTGTAGAGAATTGAATTTTCTTCAAAACAAGAGGTGGTGGAAAAATTTCTGAGAAAGTATGAAGAAGTTATGCTCAGTCAAAGTTTGGTTGACTTTTCTCAAAGAAACCCTAATTTAGAAAGTTTGACTTTTGAGCAAATCTTGAGTTTTCTTGATGAATCACGATCAACCCTTGATCAAATGATGAATGTAACTTCAAAATGAGGATGTTGACCAAAAATCATGAAGTTTGACTGTATGTTGACCATAGTTGACTTTTTGTCCAATACAACTGATTTTCAACCATCTAAGCAATTGTCTGAGGAAACTTGACTTGTGAAGCTTGAAACTTGACATGGAGAAAATTTGAAGCATATGAGGAGGCATGATGAACATTGGAGATGTTGGAAATCCACTTTGATCTGAGGATCACCAAACCCTAGTTTGGGTTGATTGTCTAGGAGAGGGTTTGTCTGATCAACCCTTGAGGAATCTTTGAGTATGGATGTATGAAATGTCTTGAGAAGTAGGAGGGAAAATTTTGGGGTATGACAACATGCATTGAGTCTGCATTTGCACTTGCGTGAAATTGTAACATGTTAGGATGGCTTCCAGTGTTATAATTGCATTGTTGTTTTTGTTGTGCATTAAGAACTGTGTGATTTGCAATTGTGTACTGAAATCTGATTATGCTAAAAATGGTGGATTTATTGTTTTGAGGAACTTATAATGCATTTTAATTATGATGAAATCTACCCTTACTTTGATGATTTCAGATTAAAGTTAGCAGCTCAGAGTTGGTAAGGATGGCTTATAGGGTTGTGCTAGTTAGTTATCCGCGTGCCATTGTCATGCTATGATAAGTTGTAACACTGGGGAACGTTTGGCTGAGAATTTGTTTCGTATTCATTTGTTTTTTGATTTATTTTGGAAATAATTATGATTTGAAATTATTCCGGTTTTGTTGCTATTTTCCGCTGTGTAGAACATTTTATTGGTTTTTGATTTTTTTCAATAAAGTTCTTCAGTGAAGCATGACTCCTGTTTTGATAATTTTTATTTGAACGAATTGTAATGCCCTTTTATATGTTAACTCTGATTTAAATATTAATTCGCGGGATATTTTAGAAGGGGTGTTACAATATGTATGAATGAAAGAGAGGAGATATCAGATTTAGAGGAGTCAGAGTAAAAACTTAAAGGTAAAATTTTAAATAGAGTATTGAATTGAGAGAGTTTAGATGAGACTGTCTTATAGTATTGATTGCTTGAATTAGAGAATTTCTTTTTATTGGCCAAGTCTCTCTAGATGTAGGTGACGTTGCACCAAGTTTAGTTAACAATTTATCTGTATTATTTAATTTGTTTATTTGTTATTCTCTCCTTTTAAATCATATTATCTCAATATTTTGTGTGATATGTTATCGTTCCTTCATTCAGAATTTCAATTGGCATCAGCGCAAACACCATGTTTTGATTGGGTGAGCTCCAAGGTTTTGTTTAATATCGACAATTCCGAACAAGGAGGATCTGTTAATCGTCCACCAATTCTTGATGATACTAATTATGACTATTGGAAAATTTGCATGGTTGTCTTTCTTAAGTCCATGGAAAACAAGATCTATAAAGAAATCATAAATTGATGGACTCAACCAAATATCATAGTTGAAGAGAATATTGAATTTGTGAAGCTTGAAAAAAAATTGTTTAATTGTTGAACATGAAGTTTCATTTGGAAACTCTGGTGCTCTTAATGCCATATATAATGGTGATGGTAAAAATTTCTCCAGGATCATTAATATTTGCACTAGTGATAAGGGGGTTAAGGAAACTCTTAAAGTTGCTCATGAAGGTATATTTAAAGCTCGTATATCAAGATTTCAACTTCTTATTATATTTTAGTTCTTACAAAATTATTTATGTATGTAGGTTTAGTTCAACATTACAGAATTCATCTAGTTGAACTTATCAGGTTCTAAAAGATTTCCTTAATTATTAGTAAGTGAGCTTCTCTAGGATCTAATTGAAGTCTTACAAACAAACATACATTGCATAATATAACATGCATAGCAGCTGAAGGATTAAAAAAATATACTTTTTGAATGAAATTTTGATCCTTCTTTGTGATAATCTCCTTCAATGTTCTGATAGCCTGAAAACTGCATGAGTTGCTCAAAGATAATGAGCCTTTAAGATTTAATTTCTTCATAAGCTTATATTGAATACTCAGACTGATAAATATAGATTCTATTTGAAATTCTGGTATCAGATATGAGATGTCGAAGGTGATGTCACGACACTGATATCTGTTTTAAAGACAACTAACATAACAGAAATCTAAAGAGCATAAAACAGTAAAAAAACACAATGAATTGTTTCCCAGTTCGATTCCAACTAACCTACGTCTAGAGATTTCCAGACCAGGGATGAAGTCCACTATTAGCTGTATTAATTCAGAACTATGAACAATTTTGTCATTAATTAGTTTTTGTCTATTTTGTATATAGTTTTAACTTTTAAGGGTTAATATGGTTTTGCTCCATACAAAATTATTAAATTTAATTTTTGATTCTTATAAAAAATATATATTTTAGTTCCTACAAAATTATTTATGCACGTAGGTTTAGTTCTTATAAAAGAACTAAAACGTCGTACAAAAATAATTTTATAAAAACTAAAATATAATATCTTTTATAGACATTAAAAGTTAATTAAGTCTAAAAACATATTTAATTATAATTTTAAATATATTAGTAGTCAAATCCACAAAAATAAGTATTAGTCGGTCAAAATTGAAAAACAGATAGTTTCTAAGAACCGGTGGGATAAATGCTTTTTTTCTTTCAAGTCAAAATAACGTTTTGTTATTATTACTATTATTTAAACCAAAAGGCTATACAAATGTCTAAATAGAAAATAAAATTTAGTTTAAAATTTAGAAAATAGATATCTTAATAGTTAGATGTACTTGTTTGTAAATCACACTACATATAATTGTTTTTTTACAAACATTTAGGATAGTATATGTATGATTGAAAATGAGGAGATCTCGGATTTAGAGGAGTCAGAGTAAAAATTTACATGTAGAATTTTAAATAGAGTATTGAATTGAGAGAGTTTAGATGAGACTGTCTTATAATATTGATTGCTTGAATTACATAATTTCTTTTTATTGGCCAAGTCTCTCTAGATGTAGGTGACGTTGCACCAAGTTTAGTTAACAATTTATTTGTATTATTTAATTTTTTTTATTTGTTGTTCTCTCCTTTTAAATCATATTGTCTCAATATTATGTGTGATATGTTATCGTTCCTTTATTCGGAATTTCAATTGGCATCAGCGCAAACACTATGTTTTGATTGGGTGAGCTCCAAGGTTTTGTTTAATATCAACAATTTCGAACAAGGAGGATTTGTTAATCGTCCACCAATTCTTCATGATACTAATTATGACTATTGAAAAACTTGCATGGTTGTCTTTCTTAAGTCCATGGAAAACAAGATCTATAAAGAAATCATAAATTGATGGACTCAACCAAATATCATAGTTGAAGAGAATATTGAATTTGTGAAGCCTGAAAAAAAATTGGTCAATTGTTGAACATGAAGTTTCATTTGGAAACTCTCGTGCTCTTAATGCCATATATAATGGTGACGGTAAAAATTTCTCCAGGATCATTAATATTTGCACTAGTGATAAGGGGGTTTAGGAAATTCTTAAAGTTGCTCATGAAGGTATATTTAAAGCTCGTATATCAAGATTTCAACTTCTTAATTATTACCATAAAATTTGAGAACTTAAATATGTGTAAGGACAAAACTATCTTTAAATATGTGTAAGGACAAAACTATCTTTGAATTCAATGTCTGACTATGTGATATTCCTCATAACTTCTTTGCTCTTGATGAAAATATGTCTGAAAAGCTTGTAACAACTGTTTTGAGATCTTTGTCCAAGAGGTTTGACATGAAGGTTATAACCATCGAAGAAGCTCAAGATGTTTCCATGATGAAAGTTGATGAACTAATTGAACCCTTGTTCACTTTTAAGATGGTCATTGATGGCATCCGAGAAAAAGAGTAAGGGTTTGTGGCGTTCAAAGTGGATATTAAAGATTGTGATAACTAGAGAAAATGTGATATGAAGAAAATTTGATTGAGTCCATTGATATGCTAGCTAAGAGATTTAGCAAGGTTAGTAGAAGACTTGATAGAATGTTTAGGAATAATGTCTCTACTAATGTCAAAGACAACACTATCGAAATTCAAAAGGTGGCAACTTTCAGCGTAAAGGAAAAGATGGAGGAAAATTGAACAATGGTAAGGGAATCCAATTTCATGAATGTGGAGGTTTTATACATATTCATTCTAGTGTCCAATTTTTTCTTAGAAAATGGAAAAGGGATACAATGCCACTTTCTCAAATGAGGGGTCAGATGAAGAAAGTGAGTTTGATCAAACAAAAAATGTGGTGGAGTCCACTACCCGCATAAGATCAAATCAAGAAGTGCCTAATGAGAATGGTGATACCAATGATGATGACTTATCTGATGATGACATTGTTGAAGCATGTGATACATTGTACCTCAAATGGAAAGAAAGATCTCAAGTTGTTGAAAACACAAGGAGAATTGATTTACAAGAATAAGTTTGATGAGAATTGGAGCGTTATTAGAAATCAGGCACGTCTCGTGGCTCAAGGCTATGCACAAATCAAAGGGGTTGAGTTTGATAAAACTTTTTATCTATTTGCACGTCTTGAAAAAATGAGATTATTGCTTTGAGTGTCTAGTTTCCTGAAGTTCAAGCTCTACCATATGGATGTGAAAAGTGTCTTCCTCGATGGATACTTGTATGAGGAAGCCTTTGTTAAGCAGCCAAAGGGTTCATTGATCTCTGTCTTCCAAATCATGTTTACAATTTTGAAAAAATCTATATGGACTCAAAAATCCTCTCAAAGCTTGGTTTGAGAGACTCCCTAAATTTCTTACTACGCATGGATATGTTTTTGGAGGAATTGACAAGACTTGGTTTGTGAAGAAGGGTGATAGCAAGCTTATGATATCTCAAATTAACTTCGATGACAGTGAGAGATGTGGTTACTAATTCAAATCATGTTCCTAACTGCTCCCTTAGTACCCTGAATAATTTCATCAGCTTGAGGTGTAGGATCTTCTATAAGAACCTTTGTACTTGCTAGGATCATAGATGACATAACAGTGTCCACATGTTTTCTGATTTTCCTAATCAAAGGTTCTTCTTTTTCAACATCTTCATCATCAAGAAGAATAACTACTATTGCCTTCTTCTTCATATGAGCAGAAGCAGAATCCTTCTTCTTTTCAGGTGTTCTTCCACTCCTATTTTTGGTTGGTAAGACCACTATTGTGGAAGCCACTTCCTTTCTCAGAGCCTTTTGAGCATCACTACGGAGTTTCTTCTTAGCATGCATCCGAGTGAATCTTCCTTTATCTGAAGCAGTCAGTTTCCTTTTCCCTTTTCTAATTCCCGTCGCTCGAGAAATATTATCATGAGTTTGATGATGACTCTGTTGATTGCTGACCTTACCTCAGTACACTTGAATTCCTTCAAATCCATTTTTGCTCTTGATTTGCCCTTCAGGCTTTTGTCTTTTTCTACAGCATTTCTTTCTTCAGCCATTGCAGTGTACTCATCGTATACTTCAGCCCTTACCCAAAAATATCTTACCAAGAATGAATATGTTGGACCATTCAGAATGTTGAAGTACTTCATTCAACCTTGTGTTTCAAAATACTCCTTTAGTTTATACCCATTTTCTGCAAAACTGTCGAAATCCATAACTTGTTCGATAATTAAGTTTAGTCATCTCTTCTAAACACTAAGGACCTGGATATTACCTGAAGACTATCCTCATATTCCACATTTATAGGAAATGACGGTGATGATAGAGATTCTATGGGTGGAGTTTAGGGGGTTTTCTAGGGTTTTTTATAGGGAAGAAAAGTGTAGGAGATAGTGTGGGCAGTGTATGGAATAGTTAAATAAAAGAAAATATTTTATAAAATAATTTCAATAGTTAAATAAAATAAAATATTTTTTAAAGAAATGATGATACGGAGGCTAAATACCGGAAAATAGTTATGTCTTAACCCTTCAGATCTTGCCCATTCACTGAGCAAGTAGGACAAATATCAAACACGTGGAATCTTACAGCGGGACACGTGTTTTCAGATGATAGTTGGAATTTCTACTGAAGTTCTCTAAGAATTAAATAATTTATTTTTAAGTCTTGGAGTCGGAAGTATCTTAGAAGTCATTTTCCATTAGAGTTAGATTATTAGCTCTGACTGAAATTACTTCTGACTGCCAGCGGAACGAGATACTTAACATAGAAACAAGAACATGTCTCTAGAGAGGATTAATCTTGTTCCAGTGAGTTGAATTGGATTCCTTATGCATACAACACAAGTGATAATAACCCAGTTTCCACACAATTGACAACCATGTTGCTGATAAGTAGTGTTGTGCAATATTCAGCAGTTGAGATGAATTCTATGTAGACAGAGTAGCAAGTTACTTGTCTTATACTTATCTTAAAATACTTGGTTTTGACCAATGAATTGATAGTTTCCATGAATGGACTTTTCTCTCAATTATATCCTGGGCATGTTCAACATTACAGAATTCATCTAGTTGAACTTATCCGGTTCTAAAAGATTCCCTTAATTATTAGTAAGTTAACTTCTCTAGGATCTAACTGAAGTCTTGCACACAGACATACATTGCATAATATAACATGCATAGCAGCTAAAGCATTAAAAAAATTACCTTTTGAGTGAGATTTTGATCCTTCTTTTTGAAGATCTCCTTCAATGTTCTGATAGCCTGAAAACTGCATGAGTTGCTCAGAGATAATCAGTCCTCAAGATTGAATATCTTCATAAGCTTATATTGAATACTCAGACTGATAAATATATATTCTATTTGAAATTCTGGTACCAAATATGAGATATCGAAGGTGATGTCATGACACTGATATCTGTTTTAAAGAAAACTAACATAACAGAAATCTAAAGAGCGGAAAATAGTAAAAACACAATGAATTATTTACTCAGTTCGGTTCCAATCAATCTACGTCTGAGGGATTCAAAACCATGGATGAAGTCCATTATAAGCAGTATTATTTCAGAGCTAAGCCTCCCTGTTTATACTCCTCACTTAATCTCTACCCAATGACCCTTCTACCTAAGAAACCTATCTTAGATATGAGAACCTCCGCTTACTCTCTAAGTCACACACGGCTACAATCAACAAGAACAAAACTGAAGAAACTCTTCAAAGACACACAATCACACTTGCTTCAAAGCTTATGGTGATTGAAAAATTACAACTCAACAAACGTCCTACTCAAGTATCAATGAATACAAGAGAGGCTCGCAATAAACAACCAACACAGTGAACAACCAACAATAAAAAATACTAAGTTCTAAATCTGGAACGGCCAAACTGCAAAACAAGGTTTGCAGCCCTTAAATAGAGTAACAACAGTTAGGGTTTCATTACTCACAAGTCTCCAGCACTTCCTATCCTTTCTCCATGAAAGAAGGACATAAGATCTCCAAGTATATTGCTAAAGACATTACATAAGCTTCCTTAATCGAAGCATACAAAAACAAACTAACTAACTTCCTAAAAAATTTGAACTTAAACCAGTTTTGTCAGTTTCACATGTCAGGATATCTGTTGTGCCATCTATTACTTCAGTATTTTTCATGGCATTTTTCGGAGCAGAATGTTTTACCAAAATTTCTGCCAATCAATAGAACTAACAAACTCCTCCTTTGGAAAATTTTGGATAAAACATTACTTGGGGTACAAGCCATACAAAAATTACAGCATCACAATTAACATAGGCAGTTAAGCACGCATAGTAGAGCATCACAATAAAATCAGCATCACATACATAACAGAGATATAGCAGCAGATTTCATAGATGCACAATTGACAACTTCTTGCTCCCCCTGCATAGCAGCTTCTTCACTTGTGGAAACACACAAACAAACAAACAGTTAACACATATAGCAGCAACTCCCCCTTGACAGATTCATCACATCAGCTGCTCGCACAAAATGGAATCGTACAAACACACAATCATTCACAGCTGAACTCATTCCATAGGCATTCACAACAGCTCCCCCTCAACTCAATCATCATCATTAGGCATTCACACTCACTCACTCTCCCCCTTTTAGCCATAATATTCCAAACTACTAATAAACTCATAGAGAATGATAGAAAGTAAATTCTAGAATTAACTATCAGGTACTGATTTTTAAAGTTAATTACAACCCAAAATAAGTTTTAAGCACTTAAGTGCCAAAAATTACATAAAAGTTCAACATTAAGTCATTGGAAGCACAATTAACAGGTCTTCAACACAATCAATTTTCGGCATAACTTGCAGATTCCCCACTTCCTTTGCTTGCTTCATTGCCTGAGCCATCTGCAGAACAGCCTTGAGTGGCTGAGTTGCTTTCTTCTTCTTGTACCTCTTGTGCAGCACTTGCAGCAGCATTCCTTTTCATAGCTAGGATGGTCTCTTCAAATTTCATCTTCCTTGCTGAGTTTAAGTGTATGACCTCATCCAGTTCTTTGCAGGCTTCAGTCAGTTCAGCAATTAAATCTCCTTTGCTTGCAATTTTCTTTTCAGCACCTGCAGATGTTGAGACAATGTCTGGGACATGTGCTCCTGCAAACAATTTTTGATGAAGGGACAATGGGGTTCCTCTTTTGCATTCAACATCCAAGGTGCACAGGATTCTAGGATGTTGTTGGAGTATTATGCCACTTATCAAGGTGGGAAAGGCAATGGGAAGCTTTATATGTTGAATGTCATATTTTAATAAAGTTAAGTGACGTTTTGAAAATTCAAACCCTTTAATAACATTCACACACGCTTTTAATTGCTATAATTTCTTTAGCAAACAGGCCCCTTGCTCTCCTCTTGAAGTTTCACATACATTCCATCCTTTTGAGTAACAGTTGACCAATTTTAATTCATTGAATGTTTGGTCCATATTAATAATTCTTTTTCCAGTAGGCTGATCATTAACTCTTGAAGAGTTATCTGATGTCATGACATCCCTTGGGACATTGTGATCATTTGACCTCATATTTTTCTTTTCCTTCTGGAAACTTCTACCTTCAACTTGTTTAATCTCAACACAAGTGGGGTAACTTTTATCTTGGGGAACCCATAGATAACAATTGTCCTTGGTTCTCATACCTCTCATAGTAACTTCACCCTTCTTATTTGTACTAATACATTCAGCTTTTGTGAAGTTCACATTAAATCCTTGATCACATAGTTGACTTATGCTAATTAGGTTGGAAGTTAACCCTTTGACAAGTAATACACCTTCAATGTTAGGAAATTTTGTGTTGTGTATCTTCCCTGCTCCCTTAATTTCACCCTTAATTTCATCTCCAAAGTTGACATAACTAGTTGGATGATTTTGAATATTGACCAGTAAATTTTGGTCTCCTGTCATATTGTCATAACCCAAAATTTTCCCTCCTATTCCTCAAGACATTTCATACATCCATACTCAAGGATTCCTCAAGGGTTGATCAGACAAACCCTCTCCTAGACAATCAACCCAAACTAGGGTTTGGTGATCCTCAGATCAAAGTGGATTTCCAACATCTCCAATGTTCATCATGCCTCCTCATATGCTTCAAATTTTCTCCATGTCAAGTTTCAAGCTTCACAAGTCAAGTTTCCTCAGACAATTGCTTAGATGGTTGAAAATCAGTTGTATTGGACAAAAAGTCAACTATGGTCAACATACAGTCAAACTTCATGATTTTTGGTCAACATCCTCATTTTGAAGTTACATTCATCATTTGATCAAGGGTTGATCGTGATTCATCAAGAAAACTCAAGATTTGCTCAAAAGTCAAACTTTCTAAATTAGGGTTTCTTTGAGAAAAGTCAACCAAACTTTGACTGAGCATAACTTCTTCATACTTTCTCAGAAATTTTTCCACCACCTCTTGTTTTGAAGAAAATTCAATTCTCTACAACTTCATGTCTCACAAGAATGTTCAAAAAATTCTTCATTTAAGAGGTATGGGTCAAAACATTACAGGTCCTTTTCAAAGTCAACAAAAAGTCAACTTTTTGTTTTGAAGATTTATTGAGCATGGAAACTCCAATTGAGATGAAACCAAAGAGGTTGTTTAGAGGACACTTAGAGATTTCTAAAAAGTCCAAGAACACTCAAAAATGTGGAAAATTGAGCAAAATACACCTTGCATAAGTTGGGTATTTTTGAAGAAGTGCACAAAGAGAGATACTTGTTAAAATCCAAAATTTTGCAAATGGGCCTAGTTTTTCTTCATTCAAACTTGTTCCTTAGACAATTTGGAACATCCAAGCCCAATTCCACGAATTTTAGCTTTATTTTTCTATTTAATTTGGATTTTATTCATTTAAATACAAATTAAATTAAAAAATAAGGTATAAAATCAAAATTAAATGCAAAGTTGATTTTTCTCTCATGCTTGAGATCCAAGTAACTCACACAAGCTGGCAAATTTCGAAATTTGCAAAGATTTGGCAAGAAATTAATTGAAATTGATCAAAAAAGATAAGATTTGATTTTGTACAAAATCAAATAATCTTTGGATTGATTGATGATTATTTGTTCCTCAAATCAGCTCAATTTTCATCCATTATAAATATACAATGCATATCACACAAGAAAGAACAGAAAAATTGTCTCAAAAACCCTAACCTAAAGTCAAAAAAACTATGTGTTGCAAGCAAGTAACAGCCCTAGTTCCAGCTTGATTCAATCGATTTTGAGCATCCAAACACATTCCTTGGCATCTCCTGAAGCATTCCAGACCTTTACATCATTCAAAAGCATCAAGAATCACGAAATCCGATTTTGGTTTGTTCTCATATTTTTCAAAATCGAATTCTGTTTATCATGCATTTTTAACATGTTTTGATGTTTGATTTGTGTTTAGTTTGAAGTTTGCAAGCTATCTGGACAATCGAATTGCATTTTCATGGCCTGAATCGAAATATGCCATTGCTAAGATTTTCTGAACCGAATTAGGGCTTCCTTAAAACGGAAAAATTGGACCAAAAGACCACCACCATCGTGTTTAGAATGTTATTTGCAATTGATTCATGTACTCACAATTCATTTATATTACTTGTATGAGATTTTAGAAATTGCAGGGGCTGTAGCGTCGAACCAAGGCCGACGCAAAATTCCCAGAATTCAAATGAAGAAGATGATGTTCTTCGCGCGTGAATTTGAATTCCCAGGAGGTGTTTTCGTTTAAAAACAATTCGTTGTATTTTCCTAACACGTGGACGCTCTAGCTCAGTTGGTCAAGGCGCGTTGGTATGAAGGGAAGGTCACCGGTTCGAGTCCCAGCCATGACATTTATTTTTGCAAGTTATAAAACTAACATATTTTCTTATATTTTTCAATTTTTCTTTTTCTTTTAATATTTTCCATGCATTTTAATTTATCTCTAATATTTTTTATCATGCATTTAAAAAACACCAAAAATATTTATTTTTTGCATAATCATCAGAAAAATGTTTATTTAATTTTTAATATAAAAATTGTTATTTTTGCATGCATATTTAATTTAATTGCTAATTAATTGTTTAAATGACTTTTAATTGTTTTTAAATTATCAAATTAACTCCAAAAATTCCCAAAAAATTATTTTATCATATTAATGTCATCACTAACACAAAAAAGTTTTCTCATTCAAAAACATTTATTTTTACTAACATTTTCCTCTTATGCAATTTTCTTCCGTTTTCCGATTTTGCATCTTTTCACAGGTTATACCGTTTCGGACGATTTTTATCGCTTTTCTTTTCCAATTATGTAATTGCCTATGGGATGTAATAGTTTAATTAGTGTTCGCGTTAAAAGGTGACGCGCCTGAGGATGCGAACGTGAGTTCGGATTCTCGGGTACGCAACGTTTTAAATCTTTTGATTTGTTTATAAAGATGCCGCGAGCATCAAGCTTTATTATTTTCAACACAAGAAAGATGATTTAATGATTATGAAAAAGGGGAAAGCTGAAATACCCTCAATTGATATTGATATGAACGACTCAGCGCAAACTAGACATAACGCATTGGGGAGATTCTGAGTAAGGGGGATTGTTATATAAAGGAACAGATGGAGCATCCTAAATATATATGGTTATCCATAGCTTTTTATATATGAATATGTTTGATCTGTTGTGTGTTTTTTAATTGCTATTTCTATGATTGGGAAAGTTTCTCCTTTGGGATTTTAAGAAACAGTTGATTATGTGGGATTTCTAGGTTTGTTATTATTGTGCTCGCAAAGATCTATGGATCTTCTGCATACATATCCCCTAGTGGGAATCAGAGCATTTGTAGCTCGGATCTACAGGGTTCTATGGTTTGTTTGGTCTGAGGGAGATAGAAATTTGCTCGGCAAGGATGAGACCTTATTCCTACGTATTCTCAAAAGGATGTTGAGAAAGTCAGAGCAATCGTAGTTCCCACTTATGCTAGTGGAAAGCAACGGGATGTTAGTAAGAGATGATAAATGTCATCTTAATGAAAAATGTATCTAATCTATTTCATCACATACATTTTTGAAAAGTTTGATTGATTAAAATCTTTCATCGTAAGTATTAGGTGTTTTGCTTGAGTGTACAAGCGTTACCACTTACATGTTTAAGAAAGATGTTTTGAAAAAAAAGATGATTGAATCTTTTAACTGTAAGTATTAGGTGCTTTGCTTGAGTGTACAAGCGTTACCACTTACTGTTAAGAGATGTTTTTGTTTGAAAATAGTTTGAAAAAAGTTTGAAAAGTTTTTGACTGTATGTGATGGAGTAGATGAGATACTTCTTCCATAGAGATGATAGATGTCTAAATCTCAAGGAGAAATTGATTGGATTAAAGGGATGCTTTTAAGAAGCCCGTGGGTCCTTGTATTGTTAGCCCAAGAGGAGGCATTCCGAGGGTCATCGAGGGTCATCGAGGGTCCTTGTATGAAGCTCAAGAGGAAGCTATAGGGTATGGCTGTCTTTGGCTTGAAAGGGATTTCACCGAGAAAACATCCTTTACTGAATAAGAGCAATTTCACCGGGAAATTTTACTCTATGGGGAATTTGAAAGTGATTTCACCGGGAAACCATCCTTTCAGGGTTCTATCTTAGCTGGTGATTCTTTGTATTGAAGCCCAAGAGGAGGTCATAAGAGATTTCTGTCTCTTTCATTGTATGATGCCCAAGAGAAGGCTAAACTCAATGAGGAGTTCTTTTGAACGAAGCCCAAGAGGAGGCGACTCAACAGGAGTGTTGTCTTATACGAAGCCTAAGCGAGGCTAACTCTGGGGAGAGTTTCTTTGTACAAAGCCCAAGAGAAGGCTAAACTCTCCTGGAGATAAAATATCTTGTATGAAGCCCAAGTGGAGGCTAAACTCATGCTGGGGATGAGTTGTCTTGTATGAAGCCCAAGCGGAGGCTAACTCAACTGGAGATGAGTTGTCTTGTATAAAGCCCAAGCGGAGGCTATACTGTGGGGAACCTATTGATTAGTCTAATTGTTATGTTATTATTAGACAGTTGTATAAACAGGTGTGTGCGTGTGACATGTATTCACAAGAGTTTATGAAGGAAATATAAACAATGCATGATGTTTATTTACAGCAGTTTATGAAATATAAACAAGTGTTTGTGAAACGAACGTTTAAAACGAGCGTAACTTGATTATTTACAAGTTTGAATTGTGTACAAGGAAATGAATATGTACACGAATGAGTTTTTTATGTACAGACAAAGATGGATGTACATAGGAGGGTTGGGACTTACACTGTAAGAGAGGCCCATTGATTTGAAAGCGCTTCACAGAATAATGCTCCTTTCAATACCAATGGTATTTAGTGTAAAATGTACATGATGAAACAGAAATGATTGATCAATCGTTTATCTCAAAAAGTATTTTCAAAGAAAGAGTATCAGATTATGTATGTATAAAAGTTTTGAAAAGAAGTATCTGTTATGTATGATAAAAAGTTTGTTTAAAAATGTTTGACAAAAGTTTGATATGTACAAGGAAATATTATGTACATAAAAGAATGTTATGGGACTTACACGTGATGGAGGCCCATTGGTTAAAAGAAGTTTTGCTCAGAAGAAACCTTCCTTTAGAACCAATGGATTCGGCGTATAGACAAACGAATGAAAACAAATGAAAGAAATTTGTTTATGTTTGAATATTGACAAAGATGTTTTGAATATGTACAAATAAAGCTAAGTATGTACATAAAGGGTGGGACTTACACCATAAGGGTGGCCCATGATCGATCGAGAAATTCGAGAGAAGACAAAATCAGTTTTATCGTTTTGAATTGGATCGATTATGGTAAAAGATGCAAGTTTGATGAAAAAAGTTTTGAAGAATGATTTGAAAATGTTTTGAAATGTTAAGTTTATTTGTGAGAAGTTTTGAAAAGAATCGGACTTCGAAAACTTGAAAAAATTCACCTTTTAAGGAGGTTTGAAAAGTGTTCGGAACGTCGTTTTCGGCTTGATTAAAAATTAATCAGATGAAAGTTTTTTTGGATTTTTTGACATAATCATAAAATACATATATTAAATGACAAGTGTGCAAAAAATCATCTCAAAATGAGAAGTTTTGATTGGTTAAAAAAATTGTTGAAGTTTTATAAAAAAAACATGAAAAAATGAAGTTTTGTAAAAAAGGAATGGTCTTGCTGGGTTTGAACCCATGACCTTTGAGTGACGCGTGGCGAAAGCACTAAGAGCAAGCCAGAACCACTCGAGCCAAACGCGATCCGTGTTAGTGGACCAGAACACGTGTTAACATAAGAGAGGATTATTTGAATTTTTAAAAATGAAGAACACCAAGAACACGCGCGCAGTTCTGGGTTCGAATTTTGATTTTCAGTTTGATGAATCCTTGCTCAAATCTTTGTTTCTCAACCAAATTGAGTGAAATAAAATTCAAACTTGACCGGTTTTTCATCACGAACATGAAGATGCATGTTAATTTCATTTATATTCATTCTATCATGTTTTGATTTCTGGAAAAATGAAGAACCCTAGAATCTAAGAATCCAAATTAAATGATGTTTGTTCAATGGTTCTTTGATTTTGTTGAGGGTTAATGTTCGTTAGGGGTGCAGAAAACAATTGGCCGTGAGTTTTTTCCAATTGAATCAAAGAATTATGATATCACAGTTCATATGTATACCTGGAAAAGTTGAGATCGATTTCGATGCTGGAGTGTTTCCAGTTGCTATTTCTTGATCATTTAAGCTTCATCGGCATGTATGGATGTGTGAGGATAGCTTGCTTGCTTTGAACTTGCTTCAATCACTCCACTCAAGTCAACCTCGCAATCAGCTCAACAGGAACTCGAAATTGATGTTAATGGAGTTACTGTCGTTCTTGTTTTGGATCAACTCCATGATGTTCATGGAAGGTGTTTGGATCATTAGAACAACAATTTCTCCAGCCAAACTTGAAATTCGATTCCTAAGTCAGTTTTGAAGTTTTGAAAAAATGGAAATTGAAAACTGGTTTTCAATTGCTTTTAGTTTGATTTTAAGTTTGTAACATGTTTGTTAATGATTATGGAACATGTTAGACACCAAAGACTTTCATGATTTTACTGATTTTGTAAATTGCAAGTTTTTTCAAAAGTTTATCATGTCTCTTGATTTTGGAGAAAGAAAAGAGAAAGCATGATTCTTGCAATGCTTTGGTGTTGTTTTGGGCTTGAATTGAGAGCTATTTATAGGCAAGAATTCTGAAAAGATTAGGCAAGAAGTACATGGCATTTGGTAACTCAAAGCTTGCTTAGAGGGCAAGATGGTCATTTGGAAAGTAAAAGGAAGGTTCCTTTTTTACCATGTGTGAATTTATCCAAACTTGATCCAATCTTCAATCATCACTTTTCACTGATGTTTATCAGTTTGATGAGTCAATTTGGCAAGGTGGCAAGTGGTTTAAGTGAAAAAACACAAAATGACCTATAATTTGAAGTTGTGAACTTTGACAATTAAGTTTCATGGCACCTTTGGTTTCAATTTCAAAAACATAGCTAGCCTTCATGGATTTTGAAGTTCTTGGACATTTTGGAAATATTTTTCCACAAGCTACAACTTTCATGTTTTGAGTTTTTTCAAATTCCAATTGGAACTAGGTGAAAAAATGGCTTGAAGTTTGGAAAAAATGAGAAATTTCAACACTTAGAAATTTTTCTAAGTTATAGAAATTTTGACTTTTTGTTGACTTTTCCAAATTCTTTGATTTTTGATGATCATGATGGATCATTTGAAGTATTTTGATGATGGGAAAAGTTTTGTTTTGAAAAATTTGACCAAAAGTCAAAGTTTGACTTTTCTGTGCAGATGAAATTTCATCAGACGTTTCTAAAATTGACTGATGAATTCTGTGAACTTCTGTGATGATTTGAATCCAGAAATTAGGTCAAGAGGTTATATCTAAGATATGATGACCAATCTCATCCAAAAAGTCATCCACCGCCAAAGTCGAGAATTCTCACACCTGATCAAAACCCTAATTGGTCGATCCTTGATTGATCTGTGAGAGAATTTGATATCTGAGGATGGAAGGGTGATGGTTTGATCAAGATAGATCAAATGAGATGGAAGAATCTCAAACCCTAATTGGTTGGCTCAAGAATCAGATGAAAATCTGATGAAACCCTAATTTTGACCTGTGAATGCTACACCCGATTATTGCTGTCTGAACTGTTAGTTATGCAATGATGCAAATGTGAGGTGGTATATTAGGTCAAAAATTGGGGTATGACAGATGCCCCTATTTAAGTTTCTTTAACCTGAGAGATGAAGATGAATATCTTCGTTTTGATAGGTGTAAAGATACTTAAATATCAGAATACGCAAATTTTGGACCTAAGATACCAAAAGATGCGGATGATGCAAAATGATTGTAAAAAAGTTTCACCCAGATGATATCAAAGAAATGACATGGTAGGGGAAAATTTGTGAACACTTCCCTGTTGGGAAAGAATGATTCACAAAACATGTGAATGTTTGTTTCGCTTTTAAATGAGAGATTACCTTCGTCACGCCTTTGTGACATTGTTTAAGGTAAGTGAAAATGATATTACCAATTATCACCTTGTGATAGTTTATGGTAATGAATGTTGAAGATGTTACCAATTATCGGTAAGTGATAACTATAACAAGGTAACTTTTTTTAAGAAAATTTATCAATATTCAGTGAATAATGATGCTGAAAGAAATGTAACTCAAAATGAGCTTCTATTTTCTTGGATACAATTTTGCCGAGGATCTCTTTTGAGGAGATGCGGCATTTTTGATCGAAACATGTGTTTTCCTTTTAACAAAAAGACAAACCCGAGGAATTTCTCGACGGTCATGATTTGACCTTGTTGAGAAGAACAAACTTTTATGACAAGTTTAGGAATGAAAATAAGCTGCTCGCATAATGAGACTATTGCTTATTGCTTTGTTGATTAGAGACGAGGTTCTATTCAGAATGAATCGAAAAGAAACAAATAATCAAGACATTGTTCCAAATGAGGAATGATCTCACTGGAAATGTGGTGAAGAGAAGAAAATGCATTTCTTGGGGATACTCACGGGATAAAAAGAAATGTATCTTTTCTATTTGGCGAGACTCATCGATAAACTTGTACTTACATGAGTAAGTGTGATTTACATCAGTGATATGGAAGCAAACATTTCGAGGAATGCAAAAAAATGCAATGAATGATGCTATTATGTATGAATGTCATGAATGTTATATGTATGCTAACACTACTTTGACAAAGACATCTAAAGAGATATTTGGGGAAGAGGACCGCACACAGTCGAATAAATACTTGGTGAAGATTACAAAGACTGTGTAAACATTCATCGATGAAGATTTTGAGTTGCATGTTTTACACTTTCAGAGAAAAGCATTTCATTGGCAACTTGATTGGGGATTCTTTTTGGATAAGAATACCGTCCTTTGAAGATTTCCGTTGAGGAGAAAATTGCTGTAGCAGTTGGCAACTCCACGGGATCAAACACTATTGGAGAAACGGTTGTTATTTCCGTGTTCATAGTTTCAAAGGAGAATTTTGCTTTGTTTCAAAATTTTGAAGTAAAAATTCATTTAAAACATTTCGCTTCAAAAAGTGATTTTCACAATAAAAGCGTTATTTTGCAAAACTAATAAACAAGAATTGCAAACAAAGGCACAAGGCTCAAATTTATTGATAGAATGGTGATCACCAAAGGCGTGATTCCATGAACTATTTACAAAAGTTGAAATGATAATTTATTGGGAAAAGGCTACATTGAAAGCAAATAACCACTATTATCCCTAACAACTTCGAATTCCCACCGCAGGGCTTTTAGAAGAGTTGATTGAAGATCCGTTGATGGAAAATTCTTCATGTGGACAAAATACGATCGATCCGCACTTTGTCATTTTTGTATCCTTGTTTTTGCCTAGATCGCCTTTCGTGTTTTCGATTTATCGTGATAATTTCGCTTATTGTCTCTAATTTTTGCTCGATCGCTTTTCGTGTTTTCAATCCACCGAGACGCCATTTTTGCCTAAGCCGCCTTTTCGTTTTCGACTTACCGAGCTGTTCTTTTGTTTTTAGACAAAGTATTTTTGATCACAAGATTCATGGATGCGGGAGTTCATCGCCGCCCATCGCTGGAGAGTCATAGCACCGCCAGAGAAGCTTTGACGATGTACGGGCCTTCGTAATTAGGAGTCCATTTGCCCTAGAATCTGCTTGAAAAGACAATCTTTTAAGCACGAGGTCGCCTTCTCGAATTCGAGGTCGGACCTTTTGTCGAAAGCTTTTTTCATTCTTCTTTGATAGAGTTGTCCGTGACACGAGCGGTCAGCGCTTTTCTTCAATTAAGTTCGCTGGTCGATCTCGCTGACACCATTCAAATTTCGATAGCTTTGTTTCCATGAGAACCTCATTGATGGGATCTCAACTTCACGGGAGCACTGCCCATGCCGATACTAGAGAAAAGGAGTTGCCCTCAAGTGCGATCAAGCACGATACCCATGCAGAGCAAATGGCGATTGCCGCCTTTGTAAGTGATGACCATTTTCTCGACAATCTTTTGATGTTCTTGTTGCCTTCAAATGCTGCTCATCTTTGGCCGGTAAGGAGACGAAGTTATGATGCTCAATCTTGAATTCCTCACACGCTTCTTTCATCATTTTGTTATTCAAGTTTGATCCATTATCGAATGATCTTACTTGGAATTCCATATCGCAAATGAGGTTGTTCTTAATGAACCTCACAACCACTTGTCTGTAACGCTACGTAAGATGCCGCTCACCCATTTGGTGAAGTAATCAATAGCCACCGTATCGAAGCGATGTCCGCTGGACGCTTTGGTTCAATCATTCCAATCATGTCGATGCCCCACATGGAGAATGGCCACGAGAGGAGAGAACGTTGAGTAGAGTCGGAGGCACATGGATCTTATCTCGATAGATCCGCACTTGTGACATCTTTTGACGTGTTTACAAAGAATCGATTCCATTGTTATCCAATAGTATCTCGCTCTCAAGATTTTCTAGACATTGCATGCCCATTTGAATGGGTTCCAAAGGACCCTTCATGCACTTCATGGATGATCGGTTCCGCTTTGTCCGCCGACGATCCGAGCGTAACCATGTCGAAGTTTCTTTTGTATAGCACATCCTCGCTCAGAAGAAATTCCTAGAAAGCCTCCTCGTAGTTTTCTTATCCTTGTACGATGCCCCAAGTGGGTACTCGTTTGAAGGAAACGCTTGATGTCGTGAAACCACGGTTTATCGTCAAAGATCGCTCAGCAAAGACATATGCAGTCTTTCAAGGCCTCGATGCGACTCGGGCATATCGCTCCAATTGTTGATCTTAAACATGGAAGATAGAGTAGCCAAGGCCCGCCATTCGATTTTGATCTCGAGGATATGATGCACCAACTTTGTCAAGAAAGTCAACAACCGCCTTGCATAATCTCTCGAAGGAATTAGACCAAGATGATGAGTTTCATACTTGTCTTTAATTTGATTGACAAGGGTCGAGTCTCCATATATATCAAGGATCTTGATCCTCAAGTCGATGGCTTCTTCAATACCCATGATGCATGCTTCATATTCTGCTATGTTGTTGGTGCAATCAAATAGCAATCTGGCGGAAAACGGATATGAGAACCCTGGAGTAATGATGATCGCCCAATTCCATTGCCAAAACATTAATCGCCCATCAAAGACTAGGCCCCATCCGATTCTGGATCTGGTCCTTCTCCGAGTAGCGGTTCGTCACAATCTTTCATCTTCAAGTACATAACATCCTCGTCTGGGAAATCAAACTTGAGAGATTGGTGTTCGTTGAGCGGCTGATAAGCCAAGTGATCGGCGAGAATGCTTCCTTTAACCGCTCGAAAGCGGTATTGATGTCATACTCGATAGTAGCATCTCGCCATCGAGCGATTCTCCTGCATAAGCAAGCTTCTCAAATACGTACTTGATGGATCCATTTTGGAGATTAACCAAGTCGTGATTGATCATGTATCGCGAAGACGCTTTGAAGTCCATACCAAAGCGCAAAGATGTTTTCTCGAGCATGGAGTAACGAGTTTCACAACCGTGAACTTCTTTACCTGTAGTAGATGGCATGCTCCTTCTTACCTTCGCCTTGTTGTCCAAGCACGCGTTCCATGGACTCTTCTAGTACGGTAAGGTATAAGATTAATGGTCTTCCTTCCACTGGAGGGATCAGTATTGGTGGTTCTGACAGGTATTCTTTGATACTGTCAAATGCTTTTTGGCAATCTTCTGTCCACACAACCTTTTGATCTTTATGAGAAGCTTGAATATCGCCCACTGTGTAGCGCTATCCGAGAGATAACTGAGATGTAATTCAACCGCCCAAGAAATCCTCTTACTTGCTTTTCCGTATGTGGTGTAGGCATTTCTTGAATAGCCTTGACTTTGTCAGGGTCAACTTCAATTCCCTTTTGACTGACAATGAAACCTAGGAGTTTTCCGGATCTTACCCCAAAGGTACATTTGTTAGGATTCAAAGTGAGTGAAATTTTAGTCGTTGAAACAGCCTTTAAGAGATAGTCTATATGCCTTCTTCCGTGGTCGACTTTGCTATCATATCATCCACGAGACTTCGATCTCTTTATGCATCATGTCATGGAAGAGAGTAGTCATCGCCTCCGTAAGTCATACCGCATTCTTTAATCCAAATGGCATTACCTTGTAGCAAAAAGTGCCCCATGGCGTGATAAAAGATGTCTTCTCCATATCTTCGAGCCATTCGATCCGATTATAGCCGAGAAACCGCCCATGAAGGAAAAGATGTTGAATTTGCAAAGGCTGTCCACTAGCATGTCAATATGCAAGTGGAAGTCATCTTGACTAGCTTTGTTCGTATCTCTAGAGTCAACACACATTCGACCTTTCCATCTTTCTTGGATACAGTACTATGTTGGCTAGCCATCGAGGATATTCGTATGATAAGGAAACCAAATCAGTTTTGAACTTTTCCGATTTTCTCACCATCTCAGATGCACTCTCCCGCTTTTGCTTAATCGGACATTCCGGTTTTAACGGCAAGTGATGCTCTACTATGCCGGTATCCAACCCGCATGTCCCGTAGGACCAAGCAAACACATCAACGTATTCTTTGAGAAGACTTATCGCTTTTTTGACACCGCTGCCAAGTTCGATATTTACTTTTTTATCTTCCTAACCCAAGTTGATTGCTTCTAGAGGTTTTTATGAGGTCGAATGATCCTTTCCTCGTGCCTAGCAACCTAGAAATTTCATCCGGGATCTCTTCTTCAACTTCTTCTTCAAATTTCATAGGGATTTCAAAGTCGAGAGAGAGCGAGTTACCGCTTTCAATGGATTTGTCCATTTGTTTAATCTGATTTTTGATTTATTGTTTGATTAAAAAGTTTTTATCATCATTTTTTTGAAAGTGTTGCGACATTTTTCATTATGATTTTTTTTGAAGATTTTTTTCATTGTGTTTTTAGGATTATCATTTCAAAAGGGTAAAATGAAAATAAACACAAAGTGTGGAAACAAAACAACGATTTTATTTATGTTTCACAAGATGAACAGGCCCTAAAATACAAACTCATTTGTCTTGGCAAGACAAAGAGAAATTATTTAAAAGCTAAACCCTATAAACATCTCTTCGCTTTGGGCTAAGCGAGTTCAAAACAAAAGCAAAGATAAACTACTTAGAGCTATGAACATTAGTCCTAACTTCAAAGTTTCCAATAGTGACGAACTCCTTGAAGTCGAGGTACTGCAATTTTCCGCTTGGTTTAACCTCGAGTAAACTTTAATCACGGGTCGAAAGCAGTTTTGAGGACTCGAACGATGGCCTTTGCTTTTGTCGCTAAAGCAATCTTCTTGATTAATGATCGGAAGTACAGAGCTAGCCTTGTACTTTCGTTGACCGTGTTGAATATCGGGATGTTCCTTCCACCGAGTGAAGAGACTCGCTGTCATTTACACTTTCTAGATCGTATCCCGAGTCATACTCTTGATCTTCAAAGGATCATGTTGATGTAGTGGTAACCGTGATCCGCTTGGTGAAATCCACACGTGTGAAACAGTAGATCTTCATTCGGGACCTCAATGTTGATTAGTTTGAGAAGACGAGTATTCTCTTCCGATCGACTAGGTAGTCAAAGTCATCACCCCATCCCGTGGGTCGATATCTTCAATCCGGATTTTCGAGCTTTCAAGCAGTATTTCACCATGTAGTCGATTTGCCACTGGTTCTCCCAAGGTATCCCAAATTTCAATAGTGGACCTGTGGATTTTCATGTCACGCAGGACATGTCTGAATTGACTCATATGATTCCTCTGAGACACATACTGTGGCTATTCAAATAAGTTCCACTCTTCGTATCGATGGATCATCTTCATCCTCTTCAATGGTTACAACATTAACCTCTCATGAACAGGTTTAAGAAACCTCCGCTGGAAATACTTCCTTAATCGTGGAAGTGCTTCATCTTTCTTGTTTTTGTAGAATATGTGTGAACCCAAGTCCGCTTTTCATTTCATTCTGATGTGTTTGATAACTTGTCCCCATCCTCGAGTATTGCCATCTTTCACCATTTGTGCCGCTTTATATGAAGAGATGATGATCCGCCTTTAGTAGATCCATCTTCTAACGGATTTTCGGGAGATACGCGCTCAATGTCATTAATGTGATGAAAGAGAAACTAGACAGATGATTTATAAGCAAAGCTTGTTCACCGATGGTCACCAACTTTCCATTTATCGTGAATTTTAATTTCGATGGAGAGTGGTTATCGCTCCCGCATCGTGATCCAAGGTCTTCCTAGCAAGCAATCAGATGCACCGCACGCCCATAACTTGAAGGTAATTTGAACGTGCGAGGCCATTGTCATCCGGAGATCAACTTCACCAATAACCGACTTTCTCGATCCATCAAAAGCTCTTACTATGATGTCGCTGAACTTCATCATGCTCTTGTAGCCAAACGAGCGAGCCGCTTTTGGCATTACGCTTAGGATGAACCCGTGTCTACTAACACATTTGACAAAGAATCTGATCGCAAATCATCGAGATGTGCAAGGCCAAGTTGTGATCTTTTCCTTCCTCCGAAGTTCTTCGTCACTAAAACTCGACATAGGTGCTGTTATGTTGGAGACGATCCTCCAAATTGGTCTCGTAGTCACATCGTGATCCACATAAGCCCGGTCTAGTACTTCATCAAAGCTTTCGTGAGCTTCGAGTTAAGGAGTAAAGACAAGATTGAAATTTTTGAAGGAGTCTCGATCATTGGTCTATGACTCGATATTCACTCTTCTTGATTAGTTTCAGATCTCGCCAAAGTCCGAAGGATGTTGGTTCTATCAAGAGAGCCAATGTTCGTGCTTGCAATGGGAATCACAGGTGATTCTCGAGCAGATATGCTAACCGGGTTATTTTTAACAACAGAATTCGCGCGGTTTTGGTGGTATCGAGCACGAACTCGCCCACCGTCACTCGTCCGATTGCTATATTGACATTAGCCGAAGCGAGGCGAGGTTTCTCTTTCCCATCTTCTATCGTGGTTGCATGATATTGGTAAGGAATTGCTCTAGTAGAACTGCATTTTAATGTGACCAAAGGGCAAATTACCAAAGGAGACGTTGGAATGGAACCACAGACGTGATCTCTCATATGCCGGCATGTTGAAACAAGGGATCACAACGTTACTTGGGATTTTCCGAGCCGATATTCGAGACTAAAAGCTCATGCGAAAATGCCCTATTGTATTTACGCCATGGTCATCTGCTTCTCAGATTTGTAAATCACCAATGTCTAATAAATGTCGAATATCTCGCCTATGGTGGGACATCCATGGATATTCTTGGAGAGTATATAGCAAGTCGCATAATCATGCTTAGTGAAGGTACTCATTTTATCAGATGTTTATGGAGATGCACTAAGTTTCCTTTGACTAAGTTTACATCCGTGACAAGGTATCCGGTCAGTATTCCTTAGCATTAGATTCACGAGTGTCCACTATGGCTGGAAGTGGATCGCTTGTACATTCGGACTTGTATTTCGGAAGGAAGATTAGCCTTCACTAATCTCCGTATTCGCCTTCAATGCTATGCAATGCTCAAGGTCATGGCCCGGTGCCCTTGGTGAAAAGGGCAAGACATGTCACTTTGTACCACCATGGTAGTTTTTCGTGGACCTGAGGTGGTAACCTTTGTTCAGATTAGATTCCTTTCTATCGTCATAGGTAAAGTTCTCGTACGCTACGGAATTGGTCGAATCGGTGACCCGAGGCGACGATTTTGGTTGTGAAATGCCGAGCCTGCTGACGAGGTCATGAGTTTGTTGATTTTGTTGAAATTGCGCAGCAATTCCCGTCAGGTTGACGCGGCATGGCAGCCTACCGTCGTTGTTGAATGACATTTCACGTGGTTTCTGGATACCATTCTACGCTATGTTCTTTTTTTCCTTGGGAAACCGGTTCCAACTTTACTAGAAGATCCTACTTCCTACGTCCGTCTAACCTCTTCTTCTAGTCGATTCCCATGCTTACCATTTCATTGAAGTCTGGAGCGCTAGCGATCATTCGCTCATAGTAGAACGAGTTTGAGTATTCAAGAATACCTTAGTCATCTCTTTCTTCCAAGGGCTGGTCGACTAAGCAGAATTTCCTCCATCGCACAAGATATTCCTTGAATGTCTCTTTCCTTTCGAGACACGGAGCGAGTCGATCCCTATCGTGAGCCATATCCAAGTTGAATTTGTATTGGCGGACGAAGGCTTTACCTAAGTCGTTGAATGATCGATATTCGTGGTCGCCTAAACCCATGTACCACTTCGCGGCACCGTGAGACTATCCCGAAGTAATGGATTAGCAACCGATGATCCTCATCAGACGAGACATTTTCCTAGCATACATTGTAAGATGACTCGAGGACAAGAATTTTGTACTTTTCAAAATCCGGATTTTGAATTTCGCAGTATTTTCACCAGGACTAAGCAGATCCCGGCGCTTTCCCAAACAATTCTTTCCTTGAATCGCTTTTATCTCAAGTCGCAATTGAGGAGTTGTTCCGGAGATTCTCCATTGAACCACGAGCCGCTCGCTATTTCCTCGAGTGTGATGAACTTCTTCAATCACAGTGTGCACTACTAAGTCGACCAACATGACCTATTGAGAACCGACATTGTTACTTCAGAAAGTTATTCCACGCCAGGAGTGAACGTAGCGCTTTGCCGCAAAGTAGGTATTTCAAGCGAGGTTGTTCGAGAAGTCTGGCCGCTTAACTCCAATGCCGAGTTAAAAGGCATTCCCATGGATACCCGCATGTCAAAGGTGAACCACCGATCGCGATAAATAAACCGGAGTAGTAGTATCTTCCGTTGCTATTTGGTTATGACCGACGTCGCTTGTTGACTTTATACTGTGGCGTTTAGTCGACCAAAGATGTGAGTCTTCCACTTCTTCTTGTAGCGTAGTTAGCCGATTACCGAGTTCAACGCTTTTGCTCAAAATTCTCCATTACTTTTCTTCTTTGATCCGGTATCGACGCTCGAGTTGGTCATGGACGCAATGAAACTCTAAGACGCGATGTACTGACAATTTTCTATCTCGAAAAGTGACAGCTCAAACCGTGAATGATTAGACTCTAGATGGTAGACTTAAATGCAAAGTACGATGCATGAATATGATTAAAGAGAAGAAATTTCCAAAGAATTTACGCTAAACGAGATATTTCGCAAATATTTGGATGGAAAACACAAATTTTATTGATTAATGAAGGAAGATTACAACAATTGTTTTTGTTGGAGCATTGCTCACACAAATGATACAATAAATGATAAAAACAAACTAAATTAAACTAATTAAACATCTTCGCCGGATGACGATCCAAAGGCTCATGCAGCCAGCCTGTGGATTTTCTTCCCATAGTGAGCTTTTAGTTTGGCTTTCGCTTAGCTTGCTAATGACTCTCTTCCACTCACTGGGAGCGGTCATTGTTGTCATTTCGAGCTTTCCTTTCCTTTCTTGACGATTTGGATGGCGTTATCCTTCCGGGCGAATCTTCTCATCTTTCTCCATGAGCCATTCATCCCGAAGTAGAGCGCTCTTTTCATGATCTTTGACTTGCTTCTCGAGCTTCTCATTCTCAAGGTTAGTCTTAAGGAATTTGCTTTCCAAAGCTTCCTCTCAAACCTTATTGGTCAATTGGTATTCTCCCACACCTTCAACGGAAAATTTGTTGATCGAAACGACCGAACATGGGATCCTCATAAGCGTAAGGCATTCAAATTCTTCCTTTCTTTATCCAAGAAGGAGGTTTCATGGCTACACAATTTTTGCCTTACCTTTTCCTTTCTTTCGGATGTGATGCCAAGCTTGATCATCCTAGCCTTCAACTGGGAATCCTCTCCTTCATGATAGAAGTAGCTTTCACCGAAACCGGAGGTTTACCGAATTTATGATCCGGACGACGCTTTGCTAGGAACGGGTTGTAGTTGATTCCTTCGCACTAAAGAGGTACGCTGGCAAATTCTCCACAGCCTCTCAATGATTTATCTCATTGTTTGCCAAGGTATACCAATGGATATCGTCGTCAGTAAGAGACATGAGTCTTCTTGACCAATGCCACTGCCTTTGTTTTCGCGAAGATAGAGATTTAGGCAAAGTGTAGACAATCCATTTGAAAACAGAGGTACACAACACACGATAGTTCCGTCCTCGACGATTCCTATGATGAATAGACGACGTGATCACCAAGCAAAGGGAACGGATTTCAATCGTAAAGATCCTTATGGCGCTGATATCAACGAAATTTGGGACGCTGGGAAACAACACCAATCCATAGAGGAGTAAAGCTAAAATAGCTTCAAAGGCTACCATACTACCGCCAGAGAACTTGAGAGCCTTCTCCATTAGGAACTTTGAAGTTAGTCCTAAGAGTTTTCCTCTCGTAGTTAGGTTTTTGTCTATCTCGTGTTTCTTTAAATGAGTCATGCAATGATCAGGACTTAGGAATGGCTTCCAAACCATTGAAAGGCACCTTGTCTCGATAATCGAGATTCCTAGGATATGCGCATACTCTTCCAAAGTAGGCATCAACCGATAATCGTGGAAAGTAACACGATAGATCGGATCGTAGAACCGAACGAAGGTTTTGAGAAGTCCTTCATCGACGCAGCGCTCAAAAGAGTTAAAAGAGTTCCATAGCGTTTTCAAACCGAGGGATCTTCTACCAAGGATGCTAACTCTTTCAACTTTCCTACCAGAATCCTAAACCGATCTTTGGTGAATCTTCCTCTCGCCCATCACTCTAACCTAAAATATTTTACAAAGAAAAATCTCTAAATTCTTTGGAAATGGAGAGAGAAATGAAGTTTTTTTTTTGTTTTTATGAATGAATGAATGCATGAATGCAAGAAACATGGTTAGTAGTTATACACACGGCAAGTTGCTCAAGTCACGAGCATGAAGCCAACGATAAGAATCAACGGGTTAAGTTCTAAGGGCTTATTCATCCGTGAATCGGGTTCTATCGATAATACAAAGCTCAACACTCCCTTCAAAACATTATTGGATTTGTTGAATACCGATGGTCCAATAATATTTTCAAGAGAAACTCGCCGATCGTAGTATCGCATGACAATTACTCTAGGCTTACACCAATAATCTCTCGCACTACATCCTAATGGCCGTGATGGTTTATGTGTTCTACACCACTCACTCTTCTAAGTTCTCCCGAAAATACAGCTGCCTTCGCAATTACTTGCTTAAACACAATACCTCAAGACAACCTCCATCACAAGGAAATATTAACTTGAAGCATGAACCGCCACGTATTAATACCTCCACCTAGATCTTAAAGTGTTTTTAACCGGGTTAGATTTCTTTCCATCAAGTGAAATCGCTAAACACAATAAAGAAAAAATGTATATATGCAAAAATATGAAAAGCTTATCCCTTTCTTTTCTTTTTGAAAACAAAAAGCTT